>JAHLJT010003656.1:63648648-64185691 GCA_031308135.1 Acheta domesticus
ATATGCAACAGCCCTGTCTTACACCTTTGTTGGTGGGAATCTCTTCTGTCAATTTTCCTTTTATAACCAACTTAATGTTCGTTGTTTCATATAGTCCTTTTATCACCGCTATCAAGTGTTTTGGATACCCCCTTCTTTCCATTATGTTCCACAGAAGGTTTCTATTGACGTTATCAAAAGCTTTTACTATATCCACGAATGTTAGGTGTGTTTCACAGTTGTGCTCACGCCTTTCTTCTATTATTCTTTTTAATGTGAAAATGGCATCAGCAGTCGATCTGCCTTTTCGAAATCCCATTTGTTCTTCTGATATAAGGTGGTCTGCTATTATTTTTAATCTTTCATTTATTATTCTCGCATAGATCTTGTATGCTGTATCCAATAGACTTAGTCCTCTGTAATTGTCTGGGTCTCCTCGGTTACCCTTCTTATAAAGTGAGATTACTTTTGCTTTTTGCCATTCTTTAGGAGTTTGTTTATTTCTCCAGCACATATTAAAGAAATGAAGCAGGCGTAGATGAAATAACATTCCCGAGTATTTTAGTAGTTCTGTGTTCATGCCATTCATACCAGGTGCTTTTCGATTTTTACATTTGTTAAGTTCTTTATGTAGTTCATCTATCGTTAGGTCATCTGTATTTGTAGTTGTATATGTTTTTATTATTTCACATTTTTCATCGTACCGTAATGCTCTATAATGTTTCACCCATCTTTCCTTTTCAATTGCATTAATTTGTACATTCTCTCTTTCATTACTATTCAATGTTTTCATTACTTTGTAGGCTAATGTTTGTCTCCCGTATATATCACGTTCTATTCTTCCAATAAATCTTTCCCATGAATCGGCGTGAGCTTTTCTAATAATTGTTTTTAGTTTGTTTATTACTTTTTTGTATTCTTCCTTCTGATTTTCAGTAGGGTTGTCAAGGTATATTTTGTATCTCTCCTGTTTCAGCTTAACACTTTTTTTCGATATCATCATTCCAAAATTTACAAACATTTTCTTTTTTGAAATTTCTTTTTCCGTCCTACTGCCTCATCTGCGGATTCCTTTATTATTTGCTGTATGTTTTGCCATTCTTTTTCTATTACCTCCTCTGTGATAAAGTTTTGAAGATGGTTATTAATTCTATTTTGAAATAGGTTTCTCACGCTTTCGTCTTCTAAGAGGTATATTTTGTATACTTCTTCTTTATCATTCGCTGTGAATTTTGAATTATTTTTCACCCATCTTCTTAATAATTTTATACGGGATATTACTAGAAAGTGATCAGAGTTTATATCGCAGCTTCTTTTAACTGTTATATCTTCTATTAATTTTGATATTCTTCGATTTCCAATTATATAATCGATTATGGATGTACTACCTCGTGCTGACCATGTATATTTATGAATGTTTTTTTTTCTTTTTAAATGTATTTGCAATATACAGTTCATTGAAAGCTGCGAATTCCCTCAATTTTTCTCCATTGTAATTTTTTACACTTTCTCCTCACTTTCCTTGGAAAGTGGGGAGGAGTTATTTAAAGATATATATTAAAAAATCCGTGCGTTTGAGGGATTGGGGGATTTTGAATTTTTAAATTTACAAAAATAAAATCAAATGTAAACTTAACCTATTTTTACACTAAGGGGGTTTTGACTCCGACAAGGCGCAATGCACTCGACATGGTTATAGGGGACTTTCAGTTTTGACTACTATCCTTTTTGACTAACTAGTTTTGACTAATAACCGCAGACACACTAAATGGCACCGCGAGCCGCATGCGGCCTGCAGGCCACCATTATACAATTCTGTTATAACCGCACAGGCAGCAATCTCTAAATATTTTTATACGTAGCCGGGTAGCTGAAAATCAAGTAAGGGTATTGCGTTTTTATACCATCTTCGTAAACTCCAATTTAAATACAGTGACTTCTGACGTGGGATGAGCGGGACACGGCTATCCAATCGAAAGCTTCGTGACGACATAATGTTTGGTATTGAAGATCTTGATGGGATAACTATGAACCGTAACAACCACGATTTGCGGTCATACACTCAAAAATTTTATTACAACTTAAATATTGGTATTGGAACTATCGATTGCATAACCGCGACCCAACTGATCGAACGTCAAAAATCACTGAAATTAAATCGGAGAATAGTTAATTACCAGCCACTGCTTGGGAATTTATCACATTCATCTATTAATAAGTCCTGCCGACCTGGATGGCCGAGGTGGCTACAGCTTGTGCCGACTCAGCGCCTCGGTTTGAAGGGTCGCGGGTTCCAGTCTCACCTTGGGCATGGTTCATTGTCACTTGCCTTTTATACATGTGTGTCATGGCAGAAGACTTTATGAGTCTCTGCAGACCACTGACCGAGGAGCCCGCAAGTGTGCCCAGTGAAAACAGTTAATGTGTCCCCATGATGGGCATAACGGGTACCCGGCGGGGATAGTCGAAATCGACATCTCTTGAAGCTGGAAAAAACTCCAGGAAGAAAAAAATCAATTAACAAGTTCTACCAGTCGTCTCGCCCGTTCTGTCCGTAACGCCCGGGAATTTTCACCCGACTTGAGTGTCAACTTGATGCCAGAGAGCCGCGTGGACCTTTTACGGGTGGTCGTAACTCTGACCTCTTCCATCTTCGAACAAACTGTCGTAAAACTTCAGTTCTCACCTCTTTTTTAAGGCAGTATGGCAAGAAACACCCAAAGTTCGTGGTGTAATACTTCCATTTACATTATTGTTTTCAATAGGCTTTTAAACGACGTATTTTTTGGCCTAGGGGAAGATTGTTTAATATATTGGGATAAAACTAAGGCAACGCAAATATACTAATAAGAAAATGAAACTAATCATGTTTGTAAGCAATGAATCGTTCACACTTAGTACAGTTGTTGTCCACAAGAGCGCCCGGAAAATGCGAGCATATAAGTACATGATAATATTCTATTTTCTATAGTTTCTTCGCAGATGAAAATTTACAAGAAAATTACTGGATTGCCGATTCCCAGTGGCCGAGATCGCTAAAGCAGTAGTGTCGTAGCGATCTCGGACCCAAGGATCGCGGGTTCGAGTCTCGTCTCGGGCATGGTTTATTTGTGTGCGTCCTTTCACCCCCTATCATCACATCATATCATCTCCAGTTACATAACGTTAAACCCAATAGTGGTCGCTAATGACAATGTTGATGCGACCTTAAAAAAAGTAGTGGATTATGAAGTTGTATCTTTCTAAATGTTTTTGTGTAGTTTACACTCAAGGTTTAATAATAATTGGTATTAGCTGACCTACTAATCGTTACACACGTAGTACAAATGGCTTTCGCCGGAATCCGCTCTACGAGTGCATGAATGCCATGACTGAACACATGCAACATGAACCAAAATTTCATAATGAACAATCAAATTTGAAAAATTATGCTATTAGTATTTATTGAATGTTTATTTCAGATTGATAAAAATTGTTAAATAATTTAGAATTAATTATAGAAGTTACAGATAATTTTGTAAATAAAAATTATTCTGAAAAATCATCTGATCCCCTCTTTCCAGTCAAATACTAATCAGAATGTTGAACAAACAACCAGGGAAAGATATAATATTTTAATAACATAGTATGTTTCTAGGTTTGTTTGTTCAACACTTGAAAGAAATTTAATAGGAAAAAATACTACAGAACTTAACGAAAAGTTCACAATTACTAGTCTTGCTCCGTTTAGTTACGACTCAGGAGCCTTTAATCGTCTGCGGCAACTGTATTGGCTTCTCAAATATTTTCTCTTGGCACAGTGCGTTTATTCACTTATCTAAGTAACACGGAACATGTACGTCTTTATCTCACAGGCATTATCTGTGGCTTCAGCACATCGGGGCTACGATAGGTAATAATAATAATTATCATCATTTAATTTAGTTGTCAGATCTCAATGTCAGTCAGAACAATTGGGCCTAAACAAGGAGACTCGGGTTAAATTCCCAGTCGGAGTGACTATTCTTTAAACAAATTCAAATATTAACATTAATAATAATGGTATAATGAAAAGAAGAAGAACAAAACAGAAGACTGCCGACTTATTTGGTATTGGTTTTACTCCGTATTACGTCCCACGTGGGCGAATGTCAAAGATTCCAAGTGTGTTGTTCCCTCCTCCGAGCCCCTGGCTAGGGAGGAAGTGGCCGGGGCCATCAGCGAGATTGATATGTGGGCTGCGGAACCGAGCAGCGCTCCCCCCCCCCAGCGCCCTCGGGCGTTTTTACGGCACCGCCCCGCACTCCCGCTCTCCGCCTTCCGTTTTAAAGAGCGGCCGGCATCTCACCTTTCAAAACACGCCTCACTAAAAAAAATATGATGGCGAGCACATAGGTCTACACCCGTCTCATTTCCAGAGACTTCAACCCAACCCACCGACGGAACCTGCAAACGGTTGCCATTAAAAACGCATGTCTAGGGAGCGGATTTCTATGATTTTGCATATTTTGGTTCGTTGCTTCAGGGCGTAGCTAAATGAAATTTCTTGACGTTTGGTTAAAATTGGATGCTATGTAGATTAACATGTTAGTGCATATTTGTGAATATTCGGCCACTTTTTCCTATTGGTTCATATTCATGTAATTACAGGCTCATATTCTGCTGATTTCTTTACAGAAGTACAATATTATCTATGAAACGTTTCATCCCTTCATAGAACCTACTATTTATTTCAGAGCTTTCATTGTTTAGAATGAGCTTGTCATAGTTAGCGCTTTTCTCTTTCTTTTCTATAGGTGATAAAATACTTGTGCAAGCGTAGGGTATTTCTTGATATCGTATTTTTTAAACCAGGAAACGGAAATGCAACAAGACAAACAATGTATTTCACCAAGGTGAATATTCACTTCAATTATTTCTCTCACGAAGCAGAGTAGATTGTATTATGTGTGCACAAAATATATATTTTCGTTCGAAGCAAACGTCTTCTGCATTTTATCAAGAATGTTTTATACAGGAAATGAAGTATTGTTAATTTTATTGCATATTAAGTGCATATTTCAGAATAGTTAGGTCATAAATACTTATTTTAATAACATATGTCAAGATTTTTAGGTCGTAATAATCCTCTCCCTACTCATATATTAGTATATATAAATTGATATTATGTCAAGCGCAAAATATTGCGGATATTTTAGCACAGACCTTATGAACAGAGATCACAATATGCATTTGTTTGCTGACATCAACTCAAGCTCTGCTAACACTCTTGGGGTCAACCTTAACGCAATAAGAATACGAAACGGAATTGGCTAGGGATTAAAGAAGAACAACAACATTGTAATAAAGATTGTTAATTGCGTTTTTAAATATTTCCACACTGCAATTTCCCTATACCTTGTACCGTTGCCCCAAAGGATATCGTTTCAATCTTTAACAATCTTGTTTACAAAGATGTTTGGTGAGACGGCCGTGTCATGATGCACTATGGGAGGCAATTTTTTTCAAGTCCGCTCGCTCGCCAATATTCGTATATGGTCCTACCACGGTGTCCACAATTGTGTGTCTAAAATTGTTCGGTACTGTAAACGGCTCCAAATGTTTTTCAAAGCCCTGTGCTCACATTGGGCTGCCACTGTAAACGGTCCAGTGTTTATGTAAACAAAAATAATAATTTTATTACTCTTATTCGGCTTGCGTTAGTGTGCCACTGTAAACGGTTCTCTTAATGATAAAAAAATGATATCTGATTAGCCGTGCATCGCCGTTACTCTGAATACACGAGCCTGGGCCCCAAACACTTTAAAACCGTTTCAGAAAATTTGTACGATCGTGGGAACAGCAAAGCCACCTTTACAGGTACGGTGATTATCTATTGTGGAATACTACTGCAAATAATAACACAATATCAATTTCAAAGCCACCAACAATGGCGCACTGATTTATTTCATTCGGTTTTCTGAAACTAATTTCCTCCGTCAACTTACTTTCTCAGCGAACCCTCCGATGAACCCTCTTTAACACATACATCAAAAAACAAAACACTGAATAATAACATTAACAAAAAATATTACTTTCACACACACACACACCCACACACTTAAAAATTCCTTGAATGGCTCTGATACCGGATGCTTCGAGTCGGTAAAGAGATCAGTGAAAATTGGCGACTCCATTATAACAACGCGCCGTCTCATATCGCCTTCATTGTTAGCGAGTTCCTGGCTCGACACAGTGTGGCAACGTTGCCCCAGTCACCATACAGTCCCGATCTGGTGTCAGCGGTCTTCTTTTCGTTTTCTCGAAGAGAAGATTAAAGGGTCATCGTTGTGGGACGGTAGATACCGTGAAAGCCGCCGCGACATGTCTGAAGGAAGTTCCCGTCAACTAGTTCCAGGAAGCCTTCTAGCTGACCGAATCGCAGAAAAAGGGTATATTGATACCCATGGGTTTAAAGAATAGTAAACATTTGTACTTTTACTTTCAATATAGTATTGTTATTTACGGGTTTATTCAGCTCATTTTTCCGGACACACCTTGTGTGCACGATATTTAATAAATTTGATGATAAATTGATAAAAAATGTATTGAATGATAATGGAAAAAGCAAAGTTTTCAAATAAATTGCTACGACGTATCCAGAGGGGTGAAACTCGTGAGGTGGCATACCCTGTTCCCCCCAGAAAGCGGGCCTAAGCAACCGCCGCGGAACCGCACCATCTGGCGTGTACTCGACGGCGTATCGATCTCTGCAGGTCTCCGGGCAGCTGTCTGCAGTCGATAGCAAAACCATTACTGCATTCGGAAGAGGCCTTGTTTATGTAAGGGCTTTCGGCGTTAAGGTCGTCTGCGAGACGACGCAGTTGCTGGCAAAGTTCTTGGTGGGCGACCGGAGCAAAGCTCAGCAAAGGAACTTTCATATGCGAACTGTGGCTTTGAACCAGGGTACACTTCAATAAATTTCCCACCTCTTAAGCGTCAAGTGGAGTACTTGCTAGTTATTAAGAAATAATAACAAAATTTTGTATATTCAACGAATCTCGTTTGAATAGAAATATCAATGTGTATGATGTCAGCTAATTCAATCAGCGAACGGATCCTAGAAAGTATACTGCAAGTATTGATAAATCTGGCTGTATTCGCGTTCAATGAACGCTTTATTCAGCTTATGTAATAAATGCCTAAAATGTTTTTTCTAATTTGATAAAGCATCACAGAACCATTAGAAGGTTCCAACATCTCAAATCTTCATAAAGAATCTTCCTCAAGAATATTCGAGAAAATATGTGCTGGTCTAGGCAGTTAAGTCTGCTGAATTCAACTCGCTAATTTACCTCAGTAAGTGAACTGCACGTTCCTCGCGATTATGAGTTTTCTTTCACTTTTATTCATTCACGTTTGGTTTCTTCATTATAATTTTGACAACGTTCAGGGCTGACGGCTTAACATTGATGAGTTACGTGTTCGAGTGTTCGTGAATTTTTAGCTACAAGAATAATTGTAGATTCAAAATACGGCCGGATTTTATTCTCTAAATGTACCTGATGTATCTGGTTTGTAATGTAACTAAAAAGTGACACGTTTTAGAGTTGAGTACTACATTTTAAAATCGCGAGGACACTAATTTTTAACAATTCAGCACAGAATCATTACTACAGCAGAAATTTTACAAAATTAGAGTACACCAATGATAAGGATTACGTAAAATGTGTTATAAATCAGTCTTTCTAGTACTAACAATAAGAACTGTGCAGTTTAAATTCATAGAGGACGTGTTAGATACAATTCTAACTCGATGAAACGCCACAGATTAGTATTTATGATCGGAAGAGTCGATTTATACCAGCAACATTGATAAGACATTAGAGAAATGATGAAACAATAATGACGCTGAACACGACATGCGTATTTAGCAGCATAACCTCTCTTGCAATGAATCACGCAAAATTCGGCTCCTAAAATACAAAAAGAATGTTATCAGCACATTAATGCTGTCACAGACGCTGAGAAAGTTGAGAATAAGCTCAGATGCTCCTTAATTGTTCATTAACTATTCAAGCTCAAATTTCGGGCTTTGAACACGCTTAGCAAAGAGAATTCATCACAGGATTCTTCCTTTCAATAACTCACACTAATTTATCCGCTATGATGGGTGACAAATCTACTTGCCATCGGAAGAAACATCTACAGCAATCACTTGCAACAGTTTGCTTGGCTTTTTATTGCAAGAAACATTCTTGCAAAAGACGCTGTGGCTCCTGGGAATTCTCGGGGGTCTTCTATTTAATTCGCGAGATGCCACAGTCGGCCTCCTTGCAGCTGCTCTCTAGGAGCGGAGCTTTGTTTTACATTTTAAGCTCGGTTGCCCGACACCATTAACGTTTATTCCCCGCAATTTTATGTGGAAATGAAACTTTCTTGAACGCGGGCAAATAAAAATGCACGAGATTAGATTCGATTAGTTCCAAAGAGGGTTTATAATCGTGGGTCAGATTTTGGCGCATAATTTAAGGAATGCGAAAGCATGAGTGATGTTAACGGTAGAAGATCAAGATGAAAATAGTCTTTTTAAGAGATTTAAAATGTGTACGGAGAGCAATTTAGAGTAAAAGCCCAATTTATTGTAAGCTGCAACTGACTAGTAAGACGAGTGGCGTTCCAATGAAGCAATTGGGAGCGCGGGTCTGGGGCTGGTTGCGCCGGAGGGGAGCGTAGGCAGGTCACGTCGTGGGGCGCGGCGCTGCGCTGCGCAGTCCGCCGGAGGTAGGGACGCGAAGGCCACGGCTCCACGACGGCCGAGACGGAGCGGAATGCGGCAGCAGCGCGGGCGGGGAGGCTGGCGGTCAGGAAGGACGCGGGGATGGCGACAACAGGGCCAAGGTGAGAACGGTAATGAGGACGGCTGAGACGGGGATGGGAAGCAAGAGTGGCGGTGAGGACGTCAGCGGGGACGGGGGTGGGGACGGCGGTGCGGAAGGGGTGAGGGTGAGGACGGAAATGGGAACGGCGGGGACGTCACTTGGGCTGGAGCCTAGAGCTTCCTTGCGGCGGTGACGGGGGCGGGGGCGGGGGGCGGCATGGGAGTAAGAACGAGAATGCAATAGGGACGGCGGGGGGCGACGGGGATGGCGAGGTGAGTGAGAGTCGGCAGCAACAGCCCGGGGGCTGCCGAGGCAACAGTCCCTCAGCGCCGCCGGCGTGGACAATCACGCAGCGACCGGGCGAACTGCTGGAGGGAGCTCAACTTCATCCCAGGCAGAACGTGCTGGCCCGCATTCAATCGGGTTCCTGCAGCTCCATCTCCACACCCGCACGTCTGATTTCGGTTCCCAGTAAAGACTTCGCACGGGCGCGCGGGAAGTTTCTCCGTTTCTCCTGATTCTACGGTGAACCCTGACGTCATTCTCCCCATCTCATCATTGACCATCCTTCAACAAAATAGTGAAGAGAAACCTAAAAACTCAGAAAATGCAGGAAAGTGAGTAAAACTTAACGACGAAACAATGGTTGAAAAAAAGCTTACAAAGTTGGGACATATTTTAAAATTTCGAGCAGCAAGGATCCACCCCAAAAAGTACGTGTGTGAGGAATATCGCTGTAGAAAAGTCACAAATTCCCTAGAAGGAAAATAGGAAACACCCAAACTTTTTTGAAGTCGTTCAGTATTAGGTTGTCGAAGACTAATGAAATGGCGGAGGTTTACAAATTCTGGAATAATAAAATCACTTTTCAGTGTGATCATGGACTTAAACGTGTCACTGAAAATGTAATTGAAATGTTTTACATTTACCAATAACTGTATATGTATGTTGAATAGAAATGTGACAAGAAAATCCTACCCTTATCTTATTTAAGAATATAATGCATCACATGTAATTAAAATCACTACTTTCTTGTAAAAGTGCACATGAGGCACACGATTGCTGGACATTCCGTTGCGATATCACTTATCTTTATATTTCAAAACCCTCAATCTTGGAACTTAAAATATTATCTGTATTAAATTTGCTAACTCTAACCTCATATTTACACAGAGACTTACGCGTGACACATCCATCCGGACATTTATAGAGAGGCCAATTTCCGGATATAAAATTACGAGTATCTCCTCTCCACCTATACCACTCTTAAACGTCTTTGGGACAGTGCTAAAAGGTATTAATTCCGACGTGTGTTCAATTACAACTCAAAAGATCCTTAAACACTATTTTATAACTGCAAAATTGGGGTTTGATAGATGAGGTTATTCCAGTGTGATATACCAATATATTATATATTTTGACAGTAACATTTGCTGTAAATGGGTTGGGTTAAAAGGGTCTGCAAATGGCAATATACAGCCTTAGCAACGCCGGCGTAGTGGTTGGCAAGGTCAATAAACTGCATTCAGGCCTTGAATAGGTGGGGGTGCTGGCTAGAAAGACATAAGACAATTTGGGATTGGTCTAGAAAGGAATGACTATCGAGGGCGTGGCTACTTGATATGGTAAGAAATGGATGGATTGGCTAAGAGAGAATAGACTGTCAACTCCTGAGAATAGACTGTCGAAGTGTGTCGTTTTGTTTAAAAAAAATAAGAATGAAGGATGGATACCGAGGCGTTGAGGGCTGAAAACGTAGGAGTAAATGACATTCTGATAGAGGCCGTCAAGTGGTACAGATCGCTCGCGAGTTTAATATTAAGGGAGTGGGACTTGTAAGTTGGTCGTCAGACGCAATAGTTTTCGGACTCTGAAAGTTGATGTGCAGCAGTTAAATTCTCTTAGGACTTTGAAAGTTTTTTTATATTGCGGTTTTGGACTTAAATGTTTTACCACGTACTTGGGGAGAACTAGGAACTGTGAATATTAAGTAAGAACCGGTAGATATTCTAGGCAGTGAGGGCTGGATTCGTCGGCAGCGTCGCAAGATTAGAAGAGAGAAATTGGACTTGGGATTATCAGCGTTCAAGTGAGAAGATACTGCAGGGCGCCGTCGGTCAAGATCACGTTTAGATAAGTACTGCAGTACAAAAGGTTTTCTTTTAAAAACGAGGTCATGACCTAAAAGTAGAATAATTGTTCACAAGTCAATAAATTGTTAAATTTTCTTTTGGAAATGAAAAGATGATTTTCATTTAGTCAATCACAACTGACAAGTAGTTAGAGATATATTTAATTATTTCCTTTCAGATTCCTCGCCATACTGTATAGTTGGCAGATGAAATAATCGGCTATCTAGGCGATAGCGATAATCCATTACGTGACCCATTGACCCAGCTAGCCGGACATTTATCCATTCGTTAATATTAGCTGTGTAAGCATTGGTTTTAATTATCAATTATCGTAACCTGTTCCTGGCGCCCATAGTTTTCTATAAATTCGGAACGGGTCACGAATATAACAGTCCTAAGGTAAAATGATGTCAGTTAAAACGGCACGATCTCGTAATAATTTATGACGAGATATTGTTGTACATTTTACCAGTGAACTGGAGTGTAAGGAAGAAAAACTAATCCAGTCAAAATAAATCTATAATAATTAAACAAAATACATATAATCGCCATCAAAGGTCACATTTAGCAAAAATACAAAAAAATAGGATTAAAATCCAAAATGTTAATATAATTGTACCACTTCAAACTACCTCAAAAGCATGATCTCCAGAAGTTAAAAATCATTGTGTTTGAAAAACAGTGTCTGATTTGGAGCCAAGTTGGTCCAAGTCAGTTTGTATGCATTCAACTAAATAAATTCTATTTGTTAAGGGTCTCCTGGCACATTGAGGCAGTATGTATTTCCACACCGTTCGCGAAGACAACAAGTACTCCCAAATACCCGCTGCTAATGACGTGACTTGCTCTCCAGGGAGGTAAGCGTAATTCAAATTTCCGCTTCCAACACGCGCATCCGCTCATCGTTGACACGAGTGACCAGGGCGGTGGCGCGGGCACGGATTGAACGCTTCCGAGGCGGCGGGCAGGGGGAAGCCGAAAATTAAATTTTCCTGTTTTTGTGAAGTGGGACGAAGCGGAGCGAACGCGATCACACCGTCAGCGTTCATGCGCTGTCAACGAATCAAAGCGCAAGTGGGAATGAGCTGCCAGGGGCCGGCGCGGGCGGCTGAAGCCCTGACCCGCACCCCGCCTCTACCTCGCACGGATGGTCGTTTTAGGCACCGGATGAATTGG
Organism: Acheta domesticus; assembly: GCA_031308135.1. Taxonomy (NCBI): domain Eukaryota; kingdom Metazoa; phylum Arthropoda; class Insecta; order Orthoptera; family Gryllidae; genus Acheta; species Acheta domesticus. Next base: position 63,660,776 of record JAHLJT010003656.1, read on the forward strand.
CTGTGCCACTGCAGAATCTGGCCACAAGGTCATGTGGTTCTAGCCCCGATGGTAGTGGATTACGTTTTATATCCCATACGCCATAAATGTGCCATAAATACATGGATAAAGTACTCATAAATGCACCATGTGTAGATACACCATAAATAAAATATTTTTTACCTGGAGTAGACGAGTGCTTTAACTAAATAAGCTATAAAGCGATACGTTATGTTTAAACGTGTTATTAGTGATAACGTGCTCCGTATTGTGAAGGAAAATGTCGTGCAGTGTAGAGTAGAAAAATAATGAAGGAAGTGTTTTAAATGCCATAGTGAAGTGACGTGAATTGCAGTGCAAAAAAGTGAAGTGCGGACTTAATTGAACAAACATTCAGTGCGGATTTAGATTATACTCGTAGACGTTTCCTATCTTTTCCTTTGTGTAACTTAATGTTTTATGAATTAACAGTTTTTATATTATTATTATTATTATTATTATTATTATTAATGTTGTTATTATTCTTATATATTATTATATTAATATATATAATATTGTATATAATATAATAATATATTAATATATATTATTATTACCATATATATTATTATATTATTTGCATGAAATTACATTGTTACTTGCCCGTAAACGTAGGCCTATGTACATACTGATAATATACATAGTTTAGGGAAAATTATATAATGCTGCGCGGAAAAACGGCGAATTTTCGGCAGAAAAAAATCATTGCAGGGCCCTGATAACGGAAAAGTGGATAAATCCAGTTGCTAAATTAAGAAAAAATTCTCTAACACATGGTGTAGCCAGAATCCCTGTTTTGTAGGTTCTTCATACCGAAAAACCAATTGATGGCAAAACGTCCGTCCGTCTGTCCGATGTATGTGAACAGTTTTTTATTCTTCAGCGCCATGAAGTGCCATTTTTTCGATATTTTATTAGCCATTCTGTTATTCGGGACGGAGATGAATTCAGAGAGAGAGAAAGAAAGATATTATACAAATGTAATTTTTTTAGATCTCTCACACCGTTAATATGCACATTTTCAGCAATTTGTAAACACTATCTGTGTATTTGTGAGTTAATGTGCTTTAAAGGACTGCTAATGAAGTTTTTCGAAAACCCAAAAATTTTCTGTGAAAAAGTTTCAAATTTCGAATTTACAGTAGCGCTTAAACGCCATTTTCTTAAAAACGGCTTCAAATTTTTCAAAGAAAATTGCCATTTACGACGAGGTTTTAGTGTTCTTTAATATTCTTAAATAATATTTCCCTTCTATTATCAGGAAACCGAAAAAACTCCGCAAATATTAAAAAAGGGCGGCGATAGATGGCAGCTGGCAACAGTATGTGTCAAGTCCGAATAGCTCGCTGAGACCAAAGGAAATAGAAAACTAATACGGGAAAGTCTGTGCCATTCTGTAGCACCACTAGTTTATGTAATTAACTTCCACCAGATTAGCCAATTGCACTTTACATAAATTTATCTTTATTTTTTATCGACACAAGCTAGATAGCTAGGCAGAATTCACCAGCTCTCTGGGGTAGAATTCCAGCGGTCGATTGCTGGTTCTTGAGATCCGATCTGTAGAAAATCTTATTTGCTTAATTTTTAAAGAAAGTCACTATTTTACTCAAAATTAAGCAAAAATTATTAATATTTTCCAAATGTTTGTGCGTAACATTTTCTAAATTCTTATTTTGGAGAACGAATTTCATTAAGAAATAAGAAAGATGAGGGGGAACAAGATATTTAACTTGGGCCGCTCTCAAACATTCTAAGGTTTCAATGAAAATAATCTTGCAACATATTTAGACGAGACATTGCTCTATTCCAGCAAAAAATTAACAAAAATTTTGGAGTCATTTTTGGGAAAATTTCGAAAATGTTTTTAGGGCTTCATGTTCAGTTAAATATCCAAAATTAAACTATATCCGTATCAAATTCGAATGACCAAAACAACAGCAACATCGATGGGTAAATATCAATTTTGGTGAAAATATTGAGAACGGTTTAGATGCTGGTCTTATTCGAGAGGAACAGATATATTTTTGAAGAATAAAGCGTTTTTTCTGTATTAAGAATTTTACGTAAATTCTGAGAGCATGAATAGCGTGCTAAAAGTGATGCTAAAATGTTCAGATACATGTATGAATGTAACAGAGAAAACAAAATACTTTCGTCTGACCACATTCCGGTACTACCGGCTTTCATGCATCATTTAGTGATATGTATTCTTGAATTAAAATAAAAAGAAAGTCGGTAAGGTGGTAAAAAAAGAGTGCTTGACACACATAGTAAGAGCGATTTTACCTTACCCCTCTTAAATAACTATTCTATACCAGGGATCCACAAAACGAGTTTTTCTGTAGAATTTTTCAACGCATTACAAATACTTCCACACTTACTCAAAGAAAAGGGGCCGAACACTTCATGCAATATTTGTCAACGTTAAAAAAGCTCTTCGCCATAACACACACATATACACGCACACACACGCTCAGGCACGCGCGCCTACAGACACGCACACATGCACATTCGCAGACAAGCAAACGCACAAACACACACACACACACATACACATACATAAAAAAGCGCATTGATGAAAAGTATAAATATGAGTATTGCATTGTGATACTTCAATGAGTTTTTCATGTCTCAAATGTGAAAGTTTCGTTTATCGTTCACATGAAAACATAACTACTTCGTATTTCGAAAAAAACATGGCAATGGGTAGTTTAGTTTTAATGCTGCCTTAGATATCATTTCGCCTCGAGAACAGTTAAAGAATTATATTAATAGTGGCTCAACTCAGCTTATATTAATAATACATTCAGAACGTATCACTGGCACAAAATACAATAGAAGGATGTTTTTAGTATTGCAGAGTGCAAGTGTCTCGACATAAAATATACCGATCAAGATAGACAATTGTGATATTTCAAGTTCATTTTCATGTTTTGAGAATATTAGGATGTTATGAGTATTCCACCAGAAATATAGAGACCAATCCATTTCCCTCGTCAAATCTATAAAATGGCGAAAATTAGTCATTGTATTGTACTACTGTATGAAATCAAACCGAATGATGGGAAACTTGTCAATTGGCAAATTCGTCTCTGCTTATAATTCATTATAATCAATATGTAGTGTATTGAACTGATCCATAAGCAAATCATCGCAGCCAGAAAGTGACTTATCTCGAAAATTGAATTTGCAGGAAAATAGTTTTATTCTTTTATTTCTGGGCCACTACAATCGTATTTTACTTGATGCGAAGACTGTCTTGGGAATTTTCTTAATAAAATTGATATTAGTAATCTTATACAACAACAATTTCTAAACACACTGCTTTGGTTAATTCAAAAATATTTTGATGATTTTTTATTTAGGATGATTTTTGAGATATCACATTTCTTTTGCAATGGTGATATTTTATGTAATCCAGTTTAAAAATTACGATTGTAATGAACTTGCAGAAGGACCGTACATATGACCATTATGGAGATGTGTTTTTGAGACAGCACTTCTTATGAATTTGCTTTTCCTGACGTGGCAGCAGTACTAAGAAAATAAAAATTCAAAATTGATTTAGATAGTTCGCTTATCAATGAACGTTTGCAAATCAAATTTTCTCCATGAATATTTCTATATTGAATATCAACTGCAAATTTCTTATGCAAGAAATGTTGATTTACGAAGATAGGCCAATACCTCTAGTAGTCAGGCCGTGTTCGTCAATTCGTCATGAAGTTCGTTAAAGAGGGAGTGAATTGGCAAAGAAAAAGAAAACATTAGCTAATACAGGTAGGCAAAAGAAAATCGAGGATAAAAAGTAAGAAAGGAGCAAGATAGGATTGGTTACAAGAATATAAGAGCAAATGGATGGATAAACAGGAAAAATTGCGTGAGAATAGAAGTAGTGAGAGGAAATAGAAAGATGAGTGCTCTTCGATAAAACAGAGTGAAGAAAGAAGATCGGAGCGAACTCACTAGACCTACAGTTCCCAAGTAGTGCTCTTGCGTGAACCCTGTCGCATTTGTCCTCGTGAAAGGCGTGTCGAGTTCCAAGCATTTCGCGCACATTTACTGTTTTAATGAACCAGCTGCGGGAGAAAGGCCACACCTGTTCAAGCAATGCGCCGGCGAACGTCTGCTACTCTTCGAAAGAACAACAATGAACTCCACCTTTAATGGAGATTAAACTGCCAAACCTTTCATCAACTAGGAATTCAGTTAATACAAGATTCTTGAAAACGCTACTGGGTTGAAGTGTTAATAAAAATAAATGTGTTAAAATGTAATTAAATAATACGAAAATAATATAACTTTTTCCACAGTATATATATTTTTCAATCAAATTTTCATTTTTAAATCAAACTAGGAGGAAATTGTTTATGCCTAATAAATGCGTGAGCTAACAGTTTATATCTTGCAATAGTCGTCTGTTGTAGTTGTCGAGCGTTGAAACATTATTTCGTAATGGAACACAAGTAGAAATATATTTGAAACAAAATGATAAATAATTTGAACTAGTTAACTAATTAAATGAGTAATATGAGAAAATTTAGAATAACTTTTCTTGTATTTTTTGAAAAGCTTGTTAATACATTAAGATGATTTGAATATTTTGGAATTCATAAACAAGTTTAATTTTTTAAAATTTTATTTAATAACTGGCACTCCAGCATTGAACACTGCTCCACACAAAACTAAAATTTTACAGTTCGTAAACTTCCTCACCATTTCATTTTGTTTTAAACAGGGAGAGGTGGTCTCAGGTGCATGAACTGATGTCACTGCAGTGCCTCTGATCGGGAGGTCCCGACAGCGGCAGAATTTTTGACACTAGCTTGTCAGCTAGGTCGAATTCAGTCGCTGTTTGGAAGAGAATTCTAGCGTCTGGGTGCTCAGATCGTTAGTTTTCCGGGTGCTCAGATCGTTAGTTTTCCGTGTTTTTTTCTGATCAACACCAACACCAGGTCTATGCCGGAGCAGTATCCTAATAAACGAGCCACGGACCGCGCACGATGTTTCCTTCCTCTTCCTTATCCTATCCTCACCCCTACACACACACACACACACACACACACACACACACACACACTAGCAAGCACTACATTACCATATGCTGGGAGAGCGGCTGGGGCGGTGTCCTACTGGTGGGAGACACCTGGTTGGAAAAACCTCACTAATCAATGGTACGAAGATCACCACCGTCTCCCGATGAAAAACCATCTACTACGGGACTAAGGACCTCATTAGTTGACTAACAATCAAGTCATCTTGTTTTAAGTCTTCGTGTTAGAAAACATGATTTGCGAGTTCTTGAGGAAACTTAATTATTCAAGTATTAAGGAAAAATTAAAAAGTAGAAATATTTTCCTATTTTTCCACAAACAAAATGTTTTTTAAAAATTTTATTCCAGAGAGTCATTTCTTCTAACATTCGTTAATCTATTTTAGGAATCATTTTCTGTAATTCATTAGTATTCGCAAGAACGCTTCCGTCACCATTTTGTCACATAAACACTGTCTTGTCTCGAGCTGTGCAAACGCGTTGAAAACTCTCCTCTGGAAGAGGAAGTTACAAATTATTGCCACGTGCGCCAGAAGACGAGAGGTCGAACGCGATCTCTATCAGCCCATTTCTCCTTCCTTCCGCCTTCCGCCTTGTGGCGCCCTTCGGAACAGGGCAATCGTAAACCCGGGAATCGACGCGATGCCGCTACGAGTTAAAGCACGTACGACTCTTCTAGAAGCCGACGAGGGTAGCTAAGAGGGGGAGAAATATGTACTCGTTTAAAAGTAAATTGACTTTCATTCCTTGTAGGACAAATGTATTTTACAACATACATACCATACAGATATTTTATATAATATATATATATTATATATATAACATATATATATATATGTTAAATATCATACATATCACATGATATTTGTATTATCGTCAAATTATCACATATTCAGAAAGAGAGTGTGTTTGTCTTACACGAAAAATTCAACGATAAGATGATATAAAACAAGTTTGAAAACAAAAAGCCGTGTTAATAAAGATCGTTTATTATTCTTAAAGTGCTAGAAATCTATATCACAAATATAACAAAATAGGGATGACTGCATTGTCATGGAATATTTACATTCCCAGTAGTGTACCACGGATGCAGTAGTGTACAGATTCCCAGTAGTGTACAGATGGAGAAACGGGAGCTCCTACAAAACCTAATCGAGGCTGCGACCTTGGGGAAAGACAGATTCCTATCTTTCACATCTCTGTAGATTGCCGGTGATAATTCAACGAAGGCTGCGGCAATTGATCTCCATTTTAGCGTCATTGAAAGACAATTCCTTCGCACCGTGTCGGCCCTCCCCCTCGCTGCGTGGGAGCCATGGGTCTAGAGAGGTTTAAGGAAGAAGCTCTTTACCCACTTCATGCTTTTAATTCTCCGAGACATCTCTATCAAACAAGTGACCAACACTTAACTTTTGAAAACTATATTCCATAATATAAGTTACATAAATGGCGTTAGAATACATAAATATGTTCGCAAGATGGAGGACACAAAAACATCTGGCTTGCAACGAGAAACTCTTGAATAAAAACAATCAAGTACTGAGCGGTCAACCCTTAGGACCTCAGCACTTCCGTAAACTGTTATTTAACCTAATTCAAAGGAAACGCCGAGAAAAGAAAACAAACAACTAAACAGAGAAGCAGAAATCGACTAATTAAAAGAACACAAAAAACAACGCCCTCGCCTTTCTCTAGTTACACCAAAGTCTGAAGTCGAGACGCAGGAAACATCAATATTCGTAAGCAAATTAAATCTTAATATCTGCTCCACTGTAGCAATATTCGATGACTACTTCGAAATACCATTTCTCTTTCAATCGTACTTATCTGAACTTTTTTATCGGAATTTAGACGAAAAAAACTATAAAGTTCCAATGAAGAATAGTAATATAGATATGTTTGTAAAAAATGATGAAAACTGATTCCGTAAGGAGAATCCTGTTGCAATGGTTCAACAAAACAATAAGTATTAGTAAGAATGACAATAACATTTCTTGCATAGGAAAAGTTGTTGCACCCTCCCAAGGATGAATCGTCGTAACCATGGATGAATAATTTATTCTTAAAACCTCACTCCGGCTAGATGTGTCTTTTTAATTAGGAAGCAAATAAAATAATATTAAATATTAACCGTTGTTTTCCTTTAATGGATCACAAGTTTCTTTGCAATTGTGCTGAAGAATTAAAATGAGAAACATATATCGATCGTGGAATATTATTCACAGTCCCAAAAGTCAGGGATAGAAAATGTTTTATGACAGAGAATGCTCCGTTAGTACAAGACACAACGAAATACAAAACATTAAAAGACCCAACGGAAGCTCACTTCATCACCTAACAAATCCATGTGATAAACAACAAAAATAGGATATTCAAAGGAAGATTTAAGATATAAAAGCTATTTGAAAAGCCCATTTAATCCACATTCAAGGTAATTTGAGTTGTGGATTTAATTTTAATTATCCATTGGCTCGATAAATTTCGGTGTGTGTTAATAATGTCACTCGCATTTCCCATTTTCTGGCATTTAACATGAAATATCTTCCACTACAAGCATTATAGTTGTAGTAATGTCTGTAATTGTATCTTTCTCGATAGTGTGAAAAGATACGATTTCGTATAAAAATCAGAAAACAAAGCAGTATACAAAGGAGAAAACAAAATTCATGAATATTTGTAACAATTCAGTCCCGAAATACATTCATACATTTCGTTACGTTTGTTTGGAAAATTACTTTACCACAGTTTCTGAAGTCTTAAATTAATCTGCGCCGAACATTCAAATATTATTTACAAATCTAGGATGCCTCCTCTAAACATCGCAATACATTCAAATGCCTATCGGGAACGAATTATTTGTGAAATACATTTGCCTTACCTTTTACACGAAAATAATTCCCAATGAATGTTATGCATAATTCGGTAGGTGAGTGGTTAGTAACATTTCCTGTAATTGACCTTTCAACATCCAGAGCACCTCGGTTCGATCCTAACAGCGGAGCGTGGATTTTCGATGGGCAGAATATTCACATTATCCATGACGTACTTGCGGAATGTAAAAGAACAATGACTAAATGCTCGGCAAAACTAAGTGTCGGTCAATTCTCGTCCTTATCAGAACATATATTCGCTTAGCCGGAAAACACATCAAGGAATGGATAAATATTACCGAGTCCATAATTGTGGCGCTCCCTGAAAGGTATTGTGGGAGTGAAAATTTACTGGCAACGCCGGAAGCCACTAGAGGCCAATTAGAAAATTCACAGATATTTCATACACGTCGAGGGTGGGCCAGTGAATAATCTTCAAGCGCCCGGACAAAGAAAAAAAACAAACAAAAATAACTTTTGAATGATATTTTAATGAAACTAAGAGATTTAAATAGCGAGGATAATATCATCATTTTTATGGCAAACAAGGGCAATGCCACTGTAGTGTTGAACAAGATAGACTACCAGAACAAAATAAAGAACATCCTGAACCCTAACATCTACCACAAGCTTCCACGTGACCCTACATCATGCGTACTCCTCCACACCAACCAGGTACTCAATGATTCAGCCGAAACGCAACACTCCATCAAGGAATCTGAAGCAGCTACACCCACACTATACGATTAACCCCAAATCACAAACCTGAAGTTCCGTTGCGGCCCATTGTCAGTGCTATAGGTTCTCCCACGTACTCAGTGTCCAAATACTTATGCAACTTGCTCCAGCCTCACATAGGTAAAACCGACTCCTATATCAAAGACTCGGCACATTTCGTGGAAAAACTAAGACCCTGACACTGCAGCCAGACGACCTGCTTGTCAGTTTCGATGTATCATTAATCACCATGGTACCGGTTACCGAGACATTCGCTTTGCTGCGAGGGTTATTCCCGGAGAACATCACAGAACTCTTCCATCGCGTGCTAACCAAACATATTTTGTATAGAACGGTGAATTTTACGAACAGAAGGATGGAGTAGCTATGGGAAACCTGTTAAGTTCCGTTGAGACCAATCTATATATGAAGGGCTTCCAGGCTACAGCGCTAAGCACTGCTCCACTCAAACCCAGTTGTTGGTTACGCTACGTCGATGATACTTTCATCATTTGGAGCCTCACAGAGGATACGCTGGAAGATGTTCTTCGACATCTCAACAGCATCCATCCCCGCAAACAATTTACAATGGAGAAGGATCACAATGGAAAATATCCTTTCTGGACTTGCTTGTAAACAAGAAGGAAGACGAATCCCACGGCCACACAGTATTGCACCTACACGGACCGTTATCTTAACAAGCTGTCGAACCACCATCCCAGCCAGAAGAGGGCAATGATAAAGACGCTCGTCCACCGCGCCTCATGAATATGAGAAGACAACAACATTCACCAAGAACTCGGTCATCTGAAAAAGATCTTCAAGATAATGGATATTCAATCCAGGAGATGAAGAAAACACAACACTTGAATATGCATTCCACCCAAAGACAACACTCAGAAGGCCACACTGCCGTATATCAAGAACATCACGGACAGTATTGGCAAGATCCTCAAAAAATACATCATCAAAACCACTTTCAACCCCACCACTCAGCTAGGCAATTTATTTAGATCAATTAAAGATCGCAGGGACACACTAATGACAGCAGGCGCCTACAAGATACAGTGTTCCTGTGGTTCTGTGTGCATAGGCACTATACAACGAGCAGTAAACACTCGCCTCACCGAGCACAAACGGAACTGCCGCTTAGGATATACGAAAAAATCTGCTGTGGCTGAACATGCCTTCTCGGGAAGAGAACACGACATCCTGTTCGAAGACACTGAAATACTTTCTACTACCAACCACTACCACGCCAGGTTACAACGGGAAGCTATTGCGATTTGTAAACATCCCAATAATTTCAACAGGAAAGAAGAAGGACTCAAAATTAATTATATTTGATATCCGGTACTCCGAAAAACAAAACCATATAAAGACAGCGTTGCTCAAACCAGCCACAGCGCAATCGTCAGCCAATCAGGAGCCAGCCAGCGGACCATCCAATCACAAGATAGTGCGAGAACTCCTCTCATCTTGACTCCGACCATGAAAGCCTACGATGCTATGTAAAAATAACTTCTGTTCCAAAGTAATACTCGCTCATGCACTCACTCTGTAACTCTTCGCTGTTCCCAAAATAGAAAAAATTCGTTCGGATAGCGCGCCGTTATTTCTGTAGATGAGTAGTGGAAAATGTACGTTACTATTCCCTGAATTACGTTTCATATTGCGCGGAGCTCACTAAAAACAGGAGAGACTCACGGCACCTTCGAAAGCACAGGTCTTACAACACAATATATTTAATTCTAAATAATACTGAAATTACTATTTCTTCTCAGTTCTGGTTTCCAGAACGTTTCAAGCATACGAATGTATTTATTTGATTGAATTTTATTGATCGGGTGCCCTAACAACGCGTACTCCTCGGTTCTAAGCGTCCTGTATGCATACAATTATATTATAACTATCACACTTGATCCGTTTTTCCAGTCCAAATACCACCTGAGCATTCTGGCTTATCACAGTATTTCAATCCATTAAGACCTGATATTATCACATTTTCCTCGGTGAGGTTTCAAATTGTTACAATGAATATTTCACTCACGTCTGTCCGTGTCGTAAGTAGCCATTGCTAAGCAAGGATATATTCAAATTAAACCAATCCCAGATGTTTATCGCCATCACTTTTGTTTACCTTTTTTATCATAAGTAATATCACGAGAAGTGCTGTGCTAGCCGGTAAATTCACGACTCGCGTAGCGAGGAAAACTCAAAATTGCAACCGAGAAATGAAAAACTTTCATTCAGCTCCGACTTATCTCTGCCTCCTGGAATAACATATAATCAAGTAACATTTGAATAACAGTATAATGCAGAAAATGATTTCAAATATGTTTCAATTGTATGGTAATAAAACTTTCAAAAAACAATTACAACACGGCTACTTACAAGAACATTTATTAAAAGCACAAGTATTAAAGTTGTAGGAAGTTCGCGACGTAAGAACCAGAGGGTTCTATCTGCAATTTTTGTCATTTCTGATTTTATTGCGTATATGTATAAAGAAAGCCAATATGTTTCAAATAAGAAAGATATTGTATTACCACGCACCTTTTCTTGACCGATGACCTTGCATCCCCTCCCTTGAGCAATAAACAGTTGAAGGGAAAAGCTCGCAGCGAGCACTGATGACAACATTCCAAACACATCTTTATTGGCGCGTTATAAAGCATATTTCCAGTTAAACCGAAAACCTGCTCGTATTTTTCTAAACAAAATCTAAAGAAATGGCGAAATCAAATCCAGATCCATCACAGGAGGTACCTTGAACTCCTGAGAAAGTTAGAACTCAAATTATTGAGAGAGTTGCCAAGGCACGACTGATATTCTCCAGATTGGCATTGCTTCATAAAATCTAGTGGCCGATGTCGTAATTAATACTCCCACTCTACCGCATTTCTCCAGTCCATCGGTCAAGAAACGTAGCGCGAGTAATAACTAAATTCGCATTAGATTCAAAGTTATAAGCAGGGAAATATAGTTTTATCTGCATAATTTGGCTAACCTGAGAACCAGACAGTTCTATCTGCAGCACCCGTTGAAAAAATCTCGAAGTTGAAAGTATTAAGATTATATGGTTACGTTATATTAGGTGTTGGTATTGAGTGTGTATGTAAAGTGATCATAATGGATAAGGATACCATAAATAAGTGGCTAAATGACAGATCTGATGATAGTCGAAGTTCAACAGAAGACAGTAGTGGAGAAGAATACACGCCTTCTCCGAAAAGAAAATGACTTCGTAAAAAGTACGGTTATTGCATTACTTTTGCTGTTGTTAACTGAGGTAGTGTTAGTGACTAGGGATAGTGTAATATAAACGTTCGTAGATTACAGTAGCGTTTTATAAAATATATATTTTTGTAACGGCGTATGTTTTATAATCTCATTAATAGAAAAGCATCATAGTCATATTTGCAACATTAGAAGGTAAAGGTAACATGTGATCCGAATTATTGGAATACTAGGAAAAAAACAAGTAAATATTCATTATTTCAAATTGGTTATGCATTTTCAGGTTTTTCAAGAGGAACGGAAGATGAAAGTTTTGATAAAGCTGAAAATGAAAATAGTGAAACGGAATGTGAAGGAAATTCTTGTCTTAGCATTAACAACTAGAAAATGGAATGTAATAAAAATATGACTAGATTAGTTCCGTACAGTTTAACGGAATCAGAAGAACATTCTGATCTTGAAGAATTCTCTCCCATGAAAGAAAGGAGAAGGTCAAGAAAAAAGAAGGAAGAAAAATAACAAAAGGAAGAAAAATAGAAGAAACGAAAACAGAGAAAATGGAAAATCATACATCAGTACTGCAGGTAACATTGTTCCTGATAAAAGACTTTAACATTTGGATGTGATAAAAGAAGTAAGGATGACAGAGAATTCATTATGTTAAAATATTATGAAGTAGGCGAAAATAGGAAAAACATTTTATTTTGAAACACTGTGAGTGCAAAATGTCAATAAGGACAACGCTTAAAAATACCCCCCCCCCAAAAAAAAATCGTTTTCATATTTCTTTCACGTTAACAATGAAAAGATCATATTCTAGTAAGCCACAAGAGCAATTATAACGTACATATAAAAAGATAAAGTAAGTGTAGTACCAAAAAGTGATTAAAGAGGAACGAAAACAAAAGACAAGAAACTCAAAGTTGACAAAAATATTGTTAGAAAACAGTATTTTCCAAAAGGTCAATCGCATTATTGCAAAACAAAGACAGCAAAGGAATATCTTAGTCCCGATTTGAATGTCCTATTGCCTCTTTTTTTATCCAAAAACGAACATGTTGATCAAGTAATAATGAAGTTTTCTACAACAAAGAGAAATGTGTATTTTTTTACCTCCGACTTGCGAAATTGTTCACAATCAATCCAACTCATTAAATAACAATCTAATATAAAATAAATAAATGAAATAAAATTCAGACGTTTTACTTTGGACCAGTTATCCATTGTCCAGATGTGTGTAGACGTGCCCTAGAAATTTATTTCTTTTTCATGGCAGTAGTCAACTTCGGGATTTTCACGAGCAGACAAGTTCTGAAATCAATTTCTTTGATACTGCGTCACAATGTGCGTGTATTAATTTCACATCCAAGATCTCGTATCATGACTTGTAGTTCCTTATTTATTGCTTTTCCGTTTTTCCACACAAGCATTTTTATCATGATGTCAGGTTTTTTGGAAGATTTTCTAAGTCGTTTGCAGTTTTGACGATTTGTAGAATTTCAACTCAGCGCTAAATCAAGCCTCCTTTATTCTTCCTAGACTTTGAGGCGAAACCTTCGTCAATTTTACAATTTCAATGTTTTTTCAGTTCAGTGCGCTTCAGCATAACTTCAATCTCCCTCCTCCTCCTCTTCTTCTTCTTCTTCTTATTCTTCGGAGAAATGCCAGTTTTCTTACCCATGACTCCTAATCACATTTACTTTTAAAACCACCGATCTGCCACCCTCTAAAATGAAGAATCTGAGCTAGAACAGCACTTCTCACTATCACCAACACAAATAAAAAGATATATTCGAAACTTGCTTCTTGTCAGATCGAAAAAAAACTCTTATTAATGAAATGTAGGAATTCGCAAGAAATGGGCAGTTGCGCAGTGTTTGAGATCTATCGATCAATTTGGTAACTAATAGGACACTAGATTATAAAAATATTTTCCAGCATTGGAAGAATGTTATCCTAACGTATTATGAAAGTTTCGAGCATTCTTATATCAATTAATTGAAACAGAACAAGACATTTTTAAAATTTCAAGAACATTCCTAATTTAATGGCCACTGTACATTCTAACATTGAGAAGACCTTAAAATTTTCTGAAGTTTGGTTACCTGTTTCCCTCTTAAGAGTTGTTCTAGCATCCAATAAAAATATCACCTTATTTTGAGATTCAGATATCATCAAATGACTTTTATGACTTTGAAACCCACTCTACACATTAAGACTATCAACGTTGCCTCAATACTTAAGTGTCCCAGCTTCAATTTCATCGTTCAGATTTGCCAACATTGCAATTCAAAACCAATCATGATCCTTAAGCACATTTGAATTGGATCATTTTAATAAAGAAATCAAAGGCTGGCAGATCAAAAGGAACTGTATCACCTATGCCAAGCATCCGCTGGGAGCAAATGTTGTAAAAGTGGAATAAATATCAAAGGAGAAGTGAATGACAAAGTTTGTAATGAAATGGATGCCTGAAGTTGATGTACACAAGAACATGTAGCTGTGCCAAGCTTGAAGACAAAAGGTTCTATCTGTATTTTCAAAGTTTTAAAAAATGATCTAAAAATTGAATGTTGATGATTTATTAATAAAATATGTTTAGTACACTTGTCCATAGCCTATTCAGTTTACAAAAACTGTTTTTGCATTAAATAAAATGTACAGATGACCTACCAGAAGCAGCAAACTTCAAATTGCTCTCCTGTAAACTGACAAAAAGTGTAGATAGAACCTTCTGGTTCTGTGGTCGCGAGTTGTTTTCCAAGTCTTAGTCTTCCGTGGAAGTATTTGAAATGAAAGATGTACAAGATGAATTAACAGCGGAATTCGTCAATTTCGAATGGATTGGACACGTATGTACTCATTAAAGTATTTTCCTGAATAATTTTGGTTGTAACGTTCCACATAGTTTTGACAGCATATTCTTTGTACTCTTCACCATTTAATCTTTGTGTATTAATTGCCTAAAATATGTGTAATTTCTTCATTTGTAGTGTGTGCTGTCCATTTGTATTTTCTTTCTTCACAAAATTCTTGAAATTGCTTCCACATTCTTTCTCTGTTTCTTTCGCTCTTTTTCGGCACTGAATCTTTAATAATATATTCAATTTCAGAGTTGTAAACATAACCAAAACGACACATTTTAATATTATATTGATGCGCACAAGCTATTTCGTGTCTGAAACAATCGCTATCGTTATCTTAAAAAGGTAAACAAAGTTTTTACAGCGACTATTTCACTCATGTCTGTCCGCGTCGTAAGTAGCCAATACTAAGCAAGGATATATTCAAATTAAACCAATCCCAGATGTTTATCGGCATCAGCTTGTTTACCTTTTTTATCGCTGTAAAAATTTTGTTTACCTTTTTAAGATTACGATAGCAATTGTTTCAGCTCCAAAATAGCTTGTGTGCTTCAATATAATTTTAAAATGTGTCGTTTTGGTCATGTTTAAAACTGTGAAATAGAATCTGTTATTAAAAATTCAGAGCCGAAAAACAGCGAAAGGAACAGAGAAAGCGTGTGGAAGCAATTTCAAGAATTTTGTGAAGAAAGAAAATACAAATGGACAGCACAAACTACAATTGAGGAATTTACACATATTTTGGGTAATTAATATACAAAGATTAGATGGTGAAGAGTTCAAAGAATATGCTATCAAAACAATGTGGAACGTTACAACTAAAATTATTCAGGAAAATACTTTAATGAGTGCACACGTGAGTTCAATCCATTCGAAATCGACGAATTCCGCTGCTAATTCATCTTGTACATCTTCCATTTCAAATACTCCCATGGAAGGCCAAGTCTTGGAAAACAACTTCCTACAATTTTAATGATTGTGCTTTAAATAAATGTTCTTTTAAGAATAATTGTAGCTTTGTTATAATTGATTTTCGAAAGTTTTATTACCATAAAATTGAAACATATTTGAAATAATTTTCTGCATTAAACTGTTATTCAAATGTTACTTGATTATAAGTAATTTCAGGAGGCAGTGATAAGTCGGGGCTGAATGAAAGGTTTTCATTTTTCGGTTGTCATTTTCAGTAATATTTCTCTTTTTCGTAATTCCTGTGATTTAAATTATCCTCTCAAATCATGTAGTGTGTTTATTCGTGAAATAGTCACACTAAATATCAAAGTGCTGTGCTAGCTGGTAAATTCACTCCTCGCTACGCGAGTCGTGAATTTACCGGCTAGCACAGCACTTCTCGTGATATTACTTATGATAATTTAACTTCTCTTTAAGACCTATACTAATAAATGAACCAATAATTACCTGTGTTACAATTACGTTACGCTATTATTTCCCACAAATCATTTGTGACTGAAGCGGCTCATTCAACGAAGCGATGGAGCCATGTCACATAATCTTGGTCGTTACGCAACAGTGGAGCAGTCGGTGCCATTCTGATCATTGTATTGCGTGTAATCCGATACCACCGGAAATGGAACAAAGCCTTTCAAGTGCGCCAACCAAACAAAAGAAACAGAAGAATTGCATGCACCTGTCCAGTCTATTATTCTATAGAATATTGGGATTCATGGAACAAATATGTTTGAGGCTCAGCACATATTGTGTTTAGCGCATAACAAGGAAACCGAATCTGCCATTTACACGTTACTTTTTTCTACAAACACGTATATCCTGTTCATCTGGAACACAAATAGGATTCAAATTCCTTGGAAAGTGACATGAAATAGAATGGAGAACATTATATTTTTTTCAAATCATTTAATTTTTTAAAGAGTAATAATAACAATTAACATTTACATAATTACTATTTCATTTCCATCCTTTTAGGAAAGTAATCATTTGTAAGAATTTGGAAGAAGTAAGTTAGTTTCATACAAACACATTGCAACCAAATGTGTAAAACATTAAAGGATAGTGATGTCATATCTGCAATAAAAATGTATTCTCATCTTATTTTTAAAAAAATGCGAAAGATAAGTGGGAAGGAAGGTATTCCATTCAAGAAATATCATTTGAGAGAGAAAAAAATAAAATAAAAAGACATTTTTTCTCGATTATATTGAAACACAGGCCTGTTTGAACCTTGATATCTTGTATGTGAAAGGTGATAAAATAATCAGAATATTTAGAATTACATACTTATATAATGTTTTAAATGCATGAGATATTAAAGATACTGCATTCAACACTTTTGCCTCACAAAAACCAATTTATTCATTTTAATGTCTTAATAACAAAGGGACCCTCCTCATTTCCATGATCTGAAGAAATGATACACTTCAAAATATTATTCTTTCAACCAGACAACACAATTAGATATAACATGGATTTTAAACGCATCACTCTTATCGTCCGAAACCTAGAGACTAAACGTAGGTATACGACATAGAGTCGAAAACACTTATATACACAGATCAAAACATTGCCATATTAACCATCTTCTCTCTACATATAATAAGCTAAGGAAAGAAGACTATTCCATTTTCTAATAAACCGTTGACACAAACCCCGTAAGTGCGTTACTGATCGATAGGGAGTTACCGCTTATGGATGCGTCGAAAACAGTTAAGGCGACTATAACGCTCGCCAAATTAAAACCAATAGTGTTTAACCATACATATAAAATACCCCAATCAGGGCGGTGTATTTAAAAAATGTACCACTTTCTCTATCCATTTTGTTGTGTCCGATCACTGTGTTTATGTGCAATAAACCGCGTATGCACTATAACATAGTCCCTTTGACGTTAACATTTTATTTATTAAATACCACTCGTGCTTTAGAAATTCTCAGATAAATCTCTCTCTTGCTTCGCGAATCGGGGATTTGTCGACTATTTCCAAAGCACTCGCGGTATTACCTATGAAAAACAGATGTTTCCAAATTATGGTGTATTCTGTTTATACGGGAAACATGTAAAATATGGTACGCCCAACTCTCTTAACAAAATGCGTATATGCTCGCTCTCGTGTCACACTGGAACAAAATGCGGGCAAATACGCTATTCTGCACTACTCTGAAACGATACGTCCTAGAGCCTTAAAACAAGCTTTTATACCTCTACAAAGGACACAAGTTATAATTTGTAAATTATAGTCTACAAAATGAGACATTTTTATATTTTTATATTGTTTCGTCACTTCACAGAACGAGTTGCCAAAAACGCAGAAGGTCGGGTTCCACTGCAAAGCTATTTTCACTTTTTAAAAGCTTTTTGTTTTTTAAATTACTTTTATTTTATTTTAAATCGCATAAACAACACGAGTCATGGGCGACTAATACATTATTGAAATGCAATTACAAATCTGCAATATAATAATATCAATATTTTTACAGAATTGAATTACTTGTTCTTGGTGCCTTGGGATTGATACAATTTCATTGAATTCTTCATTTCCTAGGCACTTTTTTCGCACTTCTTGATCTTGTTTGAATAATCTAAACATGCTGGAGTAATTTAATGAGATCGGATGAGTGAAAGTATTTGCTAGTAGTAGCTATTTCTTGTGAGTTAGAAGTTATTTCGTTATTATCTTTTTCAACATCAATTACAATGTTACAGTCTGTTTCAATATCAATTACAATATCAAATGTTACAATTTTTGAGTTTACCTTGAATAGCATTAATTTTTTTCCATAATTCTTTAACATCCGCTTTATGAGTTAAGGTTAGAAAAATGTTATTCCATGATATTTTACGATTCTTCTTAAAGATTCTTCTAGATAGAGCTCTTGTTCTTTTGTATTCAATTTTGTTTTCAATAGTTTTGTGTTTTTTATATCTATTGGAAGCATGTCTATAATTTTTATGCGCTTCTTTATATTCTTCATTCATGGTACAAGCCTTTTTCTTTTAAGGAATGTAAGAGGTTTCAGTGTTGTGTTTGCTGCATGAATGATGAGATCAATGAAGTTGGTAACAGTATCATCAATATTCTCAGTGACTAGAGCTTTTTGTTTTTCAGATTCCAATATTTTGGGGAAAAAACCTTTGTGACCCTTCTATTATATCTGTTGGTGTTTCCGCCCATGTAGATGCTCTATCTATTCAGAAATTGATGGTTTATCCAGCACGAAGCATTTCGCTATTTGCCGCCGCAACGTTTATATATTTCGTAATAAAACACCACTTGTCGGCCCCGTTGCCAAGATCGCTAAAGCAGTAGAGCCATAGTGATCTCGATCCGAGGGGTTGCGGGTTCGAGTCCCGCCTCGGACATGCCTGGATGTGTTCGTCCTTTCACCCCTATCATCAACGTATCGTTTCATCAGTCATACCATAACATTAATCCAATAGTGGTTGCTAATGACCTAATAGTTTATGCGGCCTTAATAAAAAACAATTATTGAAATTAAGTTTTTGAATTTCGTGTTCAATTTCCGGATTTATATGCTGCAGGAACATGAGGCAAATATTTAAAGAAAATTTGAAATTTAAGAGGTATTTAGGGAAGCATTTCAAGGAAGGTTTAAGGTAACATTTGTGAGAACGTTTGAATAAACGTTGGGAGAACATTTGAGGAAAACAAGTGGGAGAAAATTTGGGAATTGAACTCTCACGAAACACTTGGGGAATCATGGGGCGTACAATTTGGAATATCTAGGAGAAAGTAAGGGGAACATTTGGGAGAACATGGAAACATTTGGCGGAACATTTAGGTACCTATGAAGAAACATTTTAGGAATCATGCGAGGAACGTGCGGAAGCATTCGCGGGTTACATCCCGAAAACACGTGGCGAGAGATCGTGTGGTCAACATGGGAGGAAACATGGTGTGCATACGCTAACAATCCTGTGAAAATGGGAGGAAACAAGCGGTGAACATGAAGTAAATATGCGAAAAAGCACGTGAATGTTTGAGGAGAATATATATCGGGGAGTTTCTTAGGGAAACGTGGGGGATCAGTTAGAGCGAACAACTAAGTAATTGTTAAAACATTCTGATGATTTCTTCTACTTCACAACAGGGTGGTCCTAAACGAATAGAAATTCGAACTAGATGTAACATTCGAACTAGATGTAACATCTTCATGAGAGGCCTACAATGCATCAATGTTAATTTCTGGTTCTGGCCTTTAGGATCCAATATGAAGATTAATTCACTTTTAAAACAATGATTTACAACGTGAAGAATGTTTGCACGATTCTAGAGAGTTATAAAAGGTTAATTAAAATATATAATACATATTTCTTCTTATAGGTCGTCTTCTTGTTGATGATTTTTTATCAGGTGGCAGAACCAAACGATTTCTCAGTTTTAAGTGCTTATTTATCTATTTTTGTCAGTACGACAAATAATTCGAGAAAGTGCCGTCCGTAGATGAAAGTCAATTTCAATATTTTGGTCGCGCAGTGAAGAACTAAAAAAATTGATAACAAGTCATACTAGAATCATTGATTCCAAAATTGTATTATATTAAACAAATTTAAACAAGTGGTGCTACAGAATGGCACAGACATTCTCGTATTATTTTTCTATTTCCTTGGCTCTGGCGTAGCTATTCGGAATTATACTCCGACCACATACGGCCACATACTCTTGCCAGCTGCCATCTATCGCCGCCCAAAGTACATTTTTTGACATTTTCTTAATTTTTCGGCTTCCTAATGGTAGAACGGAAATATTAATTTTAGAATATTAAAGAGCACTAAAACCTCATCCTAAATGACAATTTTCTTTGAAAAATTTTAAGCAGTTTTTAAGAAAATGGCATTTAAGCTTTACTACATATTCGAAATTTGAATCTCATTTTCACAGAACAGTTTTCGAGTTTTCGAAAATTAACTTCATTAGAATTCATTTCATGAAGTTTAACTCACAAATACAATAACATTGACAAATTCTGTAAATGTGCATATTAACGGTGTGAGAAATCTGTCAAAATAATTACATTTGTGTAATTTTTGGAAATACAAAAAATCTAAAATGAACTTTACGTCATACTAAAGAGTACAATTAGCCTAATCCGTTCGAAAAGTTTGAAAAATAAATTTGGATCCATTTACAAGAAAATGGCGTTTTAGCGTGTCTGAAAATGCGGAATTTTGAGCTACTTTTCACAGAAAACGCTTGAGTTCTCGAGAAATTTTGTATCACTACATAAATCGCATGTACTCGTAAATATACTAATGTGAAAAAATCGCCGCTAACGTAAATATTAACGACGTGAGATACAAGTAAAAAATACATTTTTGTAATTTTTGAAAAAACAAAAGAATAGAGAAATATTGCATTTATGTCATCTCAGAGAACATTTAGTTCTATCCTTACCAAAAGTTTAAAGGCAAATTTGGAGCCGTTTTTGAGTAAATCTTGTTTTTGTAATTTTTTAAAATTGCACACATTGTACGCAATAATGCGCGAAAACTACTAAAATTTTCAAAAAATGTTCATGACCTTAGTGAAAGAACTCACTTTGGAGAACAAATTTTATTTGGAGAAAAAAATCTGTATCTTCAATTTTGTAGTTGTAGGAAGACGGTGACCAAAATTCAAACTTTTGCAATTTTCGAAAATTCACAGTTTTTAAGGGACATGAGACCTGCGCCATTCTCTTCAATGATCTTCAGACTATCCAACAACAAAATGTAGGGAAAATTGTTTGGCGTCATTTTTTTGAAAATATTGAAAATATCCCAGGGTTTTCATGTCCCAAAATTAAAATATCGGTTTCAAATTCAAGGAGTCACGAGATCAATCAGATCGAGCGACGAATATCAATTTTGAAGAAAATCGGCTGATCGGATTAGTCACTAACGTTGTTCACAGACGGATGGACTGACGTTTTGCTTGCAATTGGTTTTTCGGTATCAAGGGCCCACAAAATGGATTCTGGATGCACCGTGTTAGGGGATTTTTTTCCCTTATTTTATCGGCTGGATTTATCAACTTTTTCGGTATCAGGGCCCGACAAAGAATTTTTTTCTGCCGAAAATCCGCCGTTTTGTCGCGCAGCATTACATAATTTTCCTTACACTACGTATATACGCACGTATACGGGAAAATAAATACACGTTTGAGATGGATGGAAATTTCACTTATTTACTAGGAGAGAATATGCCATAACACACGAAAACCACTTACTCTAATTTGCATGTCGCGGTGTACCCCAAGAGCAGTTTGTGCCAATGACTCCAGAAGTTTAGTTAGGTTCAACACTAAGTCCTGCTTCAGGATCTAAGGGAACGTCTAAAGCCAATTTGTGTCAGACGGAAGGAGAAAGTTCTCTGCGACTTCAGCGTGAAATTGAGTTTTGGGCAAAATGTGTCAGATACCAAGGCTAAAAGTATAATGAATATACAACAATTTCTTCTCCATTACTGTGTTATTTGTGGTAAAAATGTATTATTACTTACAGAGACCAACAGAAAAGGGTCGAAGGTAATATCTCACATTTTTCCAAAATGTTTTGTAGGACTGACAACGTGTCCGTGAGTTCCTTAAAAGTTTGCTTCAATAGTGGCATTACTAAAAAAATTACAAATTTTGGGTTATGATAAATATTTTATAATTATTATTCCAGAACTCCTATGAAGTCGTCTTTCAATGCTTACTCGCTAATCCATAAATACTAAGCGAGTGATATTTACATTTCAAAAGGCAGCAAAAACTTTAAACAAGTACATCTCAAAATTTGGTTTTTCGTCGTACAGATTCGGTGGGCGTATACTTAGGATGTGAAATCGCCCACAAAACATTGGTGTTTCAGAAAATTTTCAAAATGAAAATATAGATGTTAATAATTCATCCTTATGAAACCATGATGTTTTTAAATCTGCTCCAGTGACCTCTAACATTAATATTCGCGCTGGGCAGAGTCTGTCTGAAAATACAAAAATAATAGAGTCTATTTCCTGACGAAAATCTAACTTATTTTTCGACCTTGATTACTTGGATCTGCTGAATGTTCGATTTATAGTTATCTGAAAATTATTAGTATAGTTTTTATTATAGTATATTTTTCATTAAAAAATGAAATATAATGATCACATAAACACCGACTGAAACCCACACCAATACTGATCATATAAAATCATACGGCAGAAAACATCAATGATAAAACATATCGGCTTCAATAAATCTATTTTAAAATCATTAATTATATAATTTCGCTTAGTTTTTTGACAATAATTAAAAGAAAGAAACAGATCATATTGCAACTTCATCTTTATTTTAATTGATTTAACTGTAACGATTAACGATTCGGAAACCTGAGCCTTCAGGTCTTCCATCAGGTTTCCCATCTTCAAGTCTTCAATTTTCTTGTACTGTTTTAAATTTATTTTGAAATACGGTCATTAATTTAGAATATCTTGTAACCCGAAAATGTATGAGTTTTAAAATGTTATGTAGGCCTTTAAAGAAGAAGAATTTTTACTTCAGAAAATTGAATACATGAAGATGGGAACACTCCCAGATTCACAGAACATTCTTGTTTAGCTCTATTAAATCAGGGAAAACGAAGATATGTTTTCTCCTTTTAATTGTTACTCAAACCTTACTCACCTACATTTTATAATTAATATATTTAACATATAGGTCATAGATTTATTGAAGCCGATGTGTTTTAATATCGGTGTTTTGTACCCAATGTTTTTTATGAGGTTGGTATTTGTGTGGGATTCAATCTCTGTTTATGTGATCGGTTATGATATTTTATTTTTGAATGAATAATATACCGTAATAACAAACACTATAATAATATTCAGGTGTCTTTAAATTGAACATCTATAATTAATGTATTTAACCTAAATTTAGAGGCTGATGATTTTTCTTTAAAAAAACAAGGGAATTTATACATTCATTATCCAAAGACAATCAAAGAAAATTTAGATAAAAAATGAATTTCAATAGGCCAAATACAATATTATTACGGAGCGTAATAATTGTAGTCTCATTTTTTGTATAATTCGTTGAAATATGATTTATCTCTAAAACATTTCATCTTTTCATAGAAATGGTTTGTGATCGTTCTCATTCATTAAAAAGAATTAATAAAAAAATAAAGTGAAATACTAAGATGAAAATACCATGACATTACGCTATTGCGTTTTTTCCTTTTCTACAGATGTTAAAATATTTGTGCAAAAGTAGGATATTTCTTGTAAAAAGAAATTGAACCAGCCAGAAGAAATACAAGACATACAACGTTCTTCACCAAGACGAATAGTTAGTTACATTACTTCCCCCCGAAAAGTAAGATCGATTATATCGTTAGTAGAAAATGTATCTTTTCATACCTATCACGCTTCTTCCGAAAGTTTTATCAAAAACATTTAGCAAAACATTTTTATCAAATTTTTATTTAGGCATTGAGAAATTATTAATTTTAACTCTATATTACAGTCCATATTTAAGACGTTTTAGGGCATAAAAGCATGTTTCAAGATCTTTTAGAACATAAAAATCCTCTCAATTATTATTATTAGGGCCTGAAAGTTTGGCAAAATACCCTTTTAGTTTTGTTACTATTTTATGACTTTTAACTACAGGAATCATTTAATTGCACTTCTGGAGTTGTTTTAGTACATTTTCATTTTGTCTAATTTTTGCCTTTTCTGCCTTTGCCCTCATTATTTTACTTTTTTTCGTCTGGCACCGATCGCGATCAAGCTGGACATATACGTGCAAGCCTGGACAATGCGAAGAAACGATCGTATTTTGTCTTTCTGAAGAAGTAGAGCCTGCATGAGTCCAAATGAAAAAGGAAGTTTATACCAGTCAAGATTTTTTTTTTCATTGATTCCGACAGGCTTTGTTCATTCACAAGAAATCCCATCCTACTTTTGAGAATGACCTCCAATCCTTTTAAAGGACAGAGCTCTCTGTATATGATGTGTCCTTCTTAGTGCTGGCGATTACGCAGATGCGACGAACGAAAAATATAATTTCGTTTTCAGTGATGCCATTTCAAGATACATTAGATAGTCCATAATAGCACTTCGAAGAGACAGCTTCGCAAGTAAAACAAATTTGTAAGCATTAAACAGAATGGTCATATAGATTAATATTACAAAAAATCGTTTCGTTACGCGCTTAGTGCTAATACAGATTTTAAGAGTTAGAATAAAAATGTGAATGATTTTAATTATTAAGTTTTTACATCTATTCCTTTTAAATGCGATTTTTCATTGTTTACATGCTTTTCTGCACCCCTTCTTTAGCTAGAATAAATCCCATTTTGTATGCCTATATTGCTAAAAATAAAAGCCTTTTTTGCCTGCCTATTTTAGACAAAATAAATGTCTGAACTTCCTGGCTCCAGTGATTATTATCAAACGGCGGACGCGGCATGGCTGGCGCGAGCGGACTCACCGAGGTGTTGGCGCAGCGCGCGCAAAAGCAGCGGCGGCGGCGGCGGCGGCTGCTGCGGAGGCAGAGGCGCAGCGGGAGCGGGAGCGGAGCGGGCGGCGGTGGCGGCGCGTGGCGGCGCGCAGTCGAACGGGTGGAGGCGCGCGGCGCGACTGAGCGGAGCGGCGCGGCGCAGTGCAGCACGGCGGCGGGGGCCCGGCGCCGGCGCGGGCGCGCTGCTGCCCCCGCTCCCCCCCCGCCCCCCACTCCCACGACGACGACGGCGACCTCTGCTCTTCACGGATTTGGACACTCGCTGCGCCGCTGCCGGGCCCGGCATTCGGAATACGCAAACGGAAGCGCGAGCATCGCATTTTCTATCTTTTTTGTTTTGTTTTGAATACAAGATGTTTGTCGGTATGAGCTAAAATTTCAAAAATTGATTTCCAAAAATTCAATACTGTTTTATATGAACACTATCAAAAGGCACTGAATTAAGAAATTGTAATTTATCTTCAATTATCCCGAATTTAGAAAAAGATACTGAGGATGCGTACCAGATAGCTCAGATGAGGATTAAGTTTTAAGGGCAAGGCTGATCCTAACTGTTTTTGTTAAAAACATAATTAAGATCGAGAAACATCATTGAATCCGAAACGGAACTGAGTTTCAAAGTTAATTAACCGCTTATTGTGAGAGTTATAATTACGTGATAGGTGAATTAATTTGATACTAAATAACATTTTTGTGGAAAGTACAAGTACGTAAGCACACAAAAAATATACCCTTTCATAAGTGGATTTTTAATAATTAATTATAATTAATAAATTTGAGCCCTGATTTGAAACTTTTTTTCCTAAAAATGTATTCTAGACGATGCTTTACTTTCATGAATAGTTACAACACGAAAATTTCAATAAAGCAAATACAATGCCAGCGCTTGTTTCTTCTACCTCTCTTCAAGTTGAACACTCTGCTCGTCTTCTTGATCGCCCCCTCCGCTCTCATCTTTACGAGCAATCGAAGCATCTGCTGGGGCAGTTTGCATCGCAAATGTGAAAGCCCTAATTGAAACATTCTCTGCCTGATGGCGATAGGAGATGAGGTCAATAATGTCATCCAATGACCTTCAGGGAACAGACGACAGTTCGATACCGAGGAAGCAGGTTTCTGGTCGAGGTTACACTCATCTGCGCAATGCAGTTGATTCGTTTCCCCTTATCGCTGTAACTACAACTTTCACTTCCCCTCTTTCACTCCAAACAAATTGAAAAATGTTTCTTTTTGATGTTCATATTTTCTTTGTGTAAAGGAATATAAATGCATCTAACTAATGAACATGGCACACGAACTTTATACAAGCCCTTGGAAAATTTCATCGATGCTTCTAAAATGTTTAATGAACCAAAGAAGCACGAAGCTGCCTTTCAGGTACTACAAATCATTCATTTCACAATGAGTCGAAAAACACTTTAATAAATTTTGATGAAATTCTTACTCACAACTAAATAAAATGATCGCATACTGCTGTAAACATTTTTTATATTCATATGTCTATCCCCAGATGGCTTTGATGTTCAATTCATATGACCATCGGCTTTATATTTTCCACACCGCTTCCAAATAAAGGCACGGTGATATACTGCCCGACTGAGCCCCGAACTCCATTCCCGTGAAACGAATGCACTCGCTTTTCGGACTCCACGTTGGGTGTAATTGGAATTTTTAATACAAGTTCATATTCACTTTGAAATATGAGCTGCAAAGCAAAATTTTCAAGTCTTTAAAAGAAGACGTTGTTTCATCAAAATAAATATTTATTTCACAGGAAGCCTCTTTGGCCGCAAACATCAACAACGTTAATGAATTCGGCGACCACCATCATAGAC
The DNA here is from genome assembly GCA_031308135.1 of Acheta domesticus. NCBI lineage: Eukaryota > Metazoa > Arthropoda > Insecta > Orthoptera > Gryllidae > Acheta > Acheta domesticus. The sequence continues at coordinate 63,687,839 of JAHLJT010003656.1, forward strand.
CGGGAGCCAGCAAAAAAATGACGTATGATAAGCTCAAATCTAACATCTCAAACTTTTTGAGAAGTTAGCTAGTGTTATGACGAACAAGGAAACGCACGTATGGCGGCCTGTAGGTGTCGGCGTTGCGCTGCGAATTTTTTTAAATATGTCGGAAAAATCGGTCATTGGGGAATGAGTACACAGTTAATTCTAGTTGTATATTGTTCGTTAGATAGCCAAAGTATGAAGGAGTAGCTATGGCATACCGAAGCGGCGTCTCAAACTGTCCGCCATACTGAGTTGAAAGGGTCATTTTTTATGCCCTGCTTGGATTACGAGCTCAAAGCTATATTTGTGGGCTTATGGTAGAAAATTCTTTTTCATTGTCGATTATGTCCACGCCATACCGTTGTCTCTAAGTAGTCGCCATACTGGTTCAAAAATGTCGAATTTATCAGTAATCCATGTACGTATGTATCATAGGTACAAGTAGGCTATTGTATCACAATACAACCAATTTATTATATAAATCGGCGATACATGAAACACACATTTAAACAGACACGTAATTCAAGCTATCAACGTTGTAATGGAATGTTGTAATGGTAACGCCAACACAACGACAATTGACGATCACAAAAGATGCGCGTGTCACCAAAATACACCGCAAACTTAGCTGAGGACACAATGGCAGTACATTTTTAGGACTCCCCGTGATCCGTTTTGATAAATAATATATAGAATATATATTGAATAATCTTTACATCAATCAAAAAATTGATTTCGATAGTAATAAAACATGTTTGCTTCTCGCTGCACAAAACATGAAAATGTGCCGTCGTCATTACTCCAGAAAGTGTAGCCGGAAATCTAAAATAGAGGACTTAATAAGTAACCTATTAATTGCTTCTGATCTCCTTGTGTCAAGTTAGAAAAAATTAGCAAAAAAGACATTTTATTTGTGAAGGAGAGTATTAATCTCCTTTTTACAAAGAATCAAGAGTCCCTTACACATTCGTCTAATGATGACAGTGATTCAGATGGAAACACATTATTGTAAAATATAAATAAATAAATATATAATTGATGTTGAAAAAATTATGCATGATGTTCTATATATCCAATCATATATTTATAGCCTTCTAATAATGATTCCAGTTCCCGAATTCGTGTAAATAGGCTTCCAGGAGTTTTGGCCAGTTTTCAGCCCTTTCTGTCCCAGTGAGCATCCCAGCCAAAACAAGCTCTAAGCTCTTGTCAGATATCCTAATGTATATGAAACTGTAGTGCATACGGGTGTGTCTAAGGAAAGAAGGGTAAAAGCCGAAGAATAAAAGATCGCGCACGGTTCGTTGTTAAGGTAATACACTCCAGCATTCATCTGGTGTCGATAGGAGAAACCATGGAAAACTAAATTAATGTAGCCAGAAACTAGAATTCTCCTTCAAATAGCGTCTGAATTCGACCTTACCCATTAAGGCAGTCACGAAAATCCTCCCCGTCATGATTCGAATCCAGGAAACTCTCGGACGGAGTTTTTGCAGTGCAACAGTTGTCGCCCCGAACTATCTCAGTCGGTTGCGGTTTAGAGAGATTTGCAGGGCCCTGAGATTGCAGACATGGAATCTTGGCTGGTTCTCCCAATCTTGAGTCACATGAATGGTCTCCGATTTCCAATAGGTCTCCTGTTTCCAAACTGAGACGACGCGCTGAAAGCGTCGCTTTAAGACAAGGCATAGACGTGTGAGGGCAGAGGGAGGGGCTTGCGGGAAAGATGACCGAGAACAACCGCCTTTCTTGCGAGGGCTGCAGCCTTGAGGCGCGCGGGCCGTGCGAGCCAGCGGCGAGGGAAACGGTGGCTGGCGAAGGAAAAGCAGCTGGGGACACGACGCACTTCTTTCGCTCTTCTGTTCTCCGTAGGCTTTGACTGCTCACAGGAAAAGCACGAATTACCTTTTTCCTTTGAGAGCGGCACTGACTCTGTTCCTTTGAACTTGATCATAATCCCACATCAAAACACGAGTGTGATCGGCTTTCTTCGTAGCTCTCTTGCAATACAAGTCTCTAGATATAATTTCGGTGTGTTCGGTAATTTAGGTAGATATAATTTCGGTGAAGATGCATGCTCCGCATTAAGGCGTAACATCGTAACTCAGAGAGTTACAATATATTGAATGAGAAAAGACGAGAATATACGGGATTTCAGCTTGCTTTGGTCCCTAGAATTTTCAATATGGCGGCCATTCGGCCCTACCAACTTCGAAAATGTACATGAAGCTTGACTTCGGCGCTACATACAAACATACGCAATTCGAGAAATCTGTCATCAGGAACTTCTCTCATTATAATGTTAATTTTAACTGAATGTTTTGAAACACTGAAATAATTATCATTTGGATCAATTATTTTGATAATTTTCTTCTGATACTCATGATGTTGAAATATAAGAAGAGTAATGTTTTACTTCATTTTAAAATGCAATATAATTAGAAAGCTTTAGGAGGAATAAATTAATAAATTACATTCTTGCAAAGATTGTTAATGATTGATAAGAATATAGAATTAATGGAAGGAAATTTTAAAAAATTGAATTCAGAGGATTTCTTAAATTTTATTTGTCTCCATTTCATAATTACAATAATATATTTCATCTCAACATTCAACAGTGAAAACTAAGGAAGACACTATTTATTTTTTTACCAAGTAAATTTATTTCACAATAATTACAAACAAGTGTTTTTACAGTTAAGTTTTTTGTGAAATCTTCATCTACACTGTCCCTGATCAGATGTACAATAAATTTGTTTTCACAATCTACCCCATCCTTCTCTCTATACCCAACCATAATTTTCTCAGAATACCCCACTGCATTTTTTTTAAATTTGTCCAATGTTGACACCTTAAAAAATTAAATAATGTATTCATAACACTTTATTAAATTTCAGATATTGAACCTCATTTTCCTTGTGTTAAATGTCTGAATGAATTTAGATAATTAAGATACCTGTTTAAAAGCCTGCTTCCAAAGATTTCTGGCCTTTTCTATTCTGTAGGCAAGATTTTCTAAGGAAATTCTTATTGAAGAATCACTTTGACTGAGATCACATATTTTCAGTTGAAACTGTATTAGGGAGTAAGCCTTGAAACAGTCTGCCCTTCAGTTCCCAGCAATTTATTAACTATACACCTGTGGTTAATTATTTATAACACTTGAAAAAATTAATTTATATGACTAACTGCTTAAATCATTTTAATATAATACATGAAGGTGAATACGAAAAAGATGAAAATTAAAATGCAAGAATAATAATATTTAATAACAGCATTTACCATGTATCCTGACAATAAATATTTTTAAAATGTTCACATTTTTCACAGATCTTTAGCAGTATTGGTCTTTTTTTTTTTAATTTATTATTAAAGTCGCATCGACTACTGAGGTCATTAGCGACTACTTTAAGTACAACTTTACAATATTAACACGGCAACTTTACAATAGATATGAAAATTTACAAATTACAATATATGTGAATATGTAGAGACAGACATTACAGGTATTTTGATGTTACAGAATTAGTTTCTGGTATCCATAGTATTGGTCTTATTTTACTTATGATACCTACATTACAGATCTGCATGGCTTTCTGACCCAGCTTTCTTTGGGTCAGCCATGACTAAAATATCAAAAAATTTAAATAAATATAAATAGTTATATAATTACATTATACTATACAAAAGTATTGCGTAGTGCAATGTATAATATAATAGAGGTTTACATAGTAAATACTGTCCCACGTTTAAAATACTAAATATATTTCCATGGGAGTGTAAAAGTATCAAAGTATGTAATCTGTAATTGTATGTTCAAAGCAATGTAAATCTGCATATGATTTATTGAATATGAATTGCTAGAGCAAAGTACCTTGTCATACATTGTTTCAAGCAATTCTCTTTGAGAGATATTATTGTTATTATTTTCACCATTGATATTATTATTAGTACTAATAAGGCTGACAAGAATAATTCTCCTGGATAATTTACATCATCTTTTCCCCTATAAACAATATACTTACTTCGAGTTTCCAAACAAAATTCTTTTAAGAATTCTGAACAAAGAAGGTTAGGATCCTTGGAAAAAGAATGTATCACTATTGCCTCTGATATTCTCCCAAATTTCTTTTTCTGAAAGAACTTACCCTGTAAAGAGTGTTTCCTATTATTTCTTGTTTGCAAACTATACCCAATACAAAGTACAAAAATATTCACTCATATGTTGAATAATGAGTTTCTTTGTAGATGAATCTTGCAATTGCTTTCTTCACAACCATCTAAGTGATCTGAATTCAGTACTGACTTCACAATCCTGTGCGAATATTGCGAAGTCGATATGAAATGCATTTTAGAGATTCACATACATTTGTAATGTTAATTTATTCACATATGGCTTCATTATTAGACCAAACAACATGAATTAAAATATGTTCAATCACCGTGTGTGCTACAATTCCCAATTTATAGATATAACCAAAAACACACAGAATACCTGCATGTGATAATGCACCAATAATCTAGTCCTTAGTACAAACATTTAAGATTCGTTATGTTTCATAAACATCTTACCTGAAATAAATATGCCACTTCACATGTACGTTCGGAATTCGTTTTCATCATCCATTCTCGTTCTAATTCGCTTTTGAATTCTCATATAGAGCAATAACGTTGTATCTTGCTGCACTATTTAATATTAATTGTTTAACTTTAACATGATTTGCATGCGTCCTTTTAACACACTTACGTGAGGATTGTTTCCACTGTCTCGTTTAAAAATTCAAAAACAAATAATGCGATGAGAATATCAAATCAAAATGCAAATTCAATTAAAAAATTGTAAATATGCTTCTACGCGTTCAATAGTGCAGTTTTGAACATGTTGGTAGAAAATAAAACAAATGAAAAGATGCCAACCCCAGCTAAACAAAGTCTATTTCGGCGTGTATGTGCCAACACATGGGGAGTGTCGTTGACCGTTGACTCCTCTGAAATGGACCTGTACTAAACTTAAAGTGTAACGAAAAGTCCCTAAGCCAATGCCGTTAGTATAACGGGTGATATTCATGAAGTTGGTATGATCCACTTTCTCTGAGGACCATTTGAGCCTGAAAACTCGTTTACTTATGCCCTATTATAGTAGTGAGATCACAGTAAGGGTGCGATCGGAGTGGATTCGTTTTCTGCCGAAAAAAAGGTCGCTCGCGAACGGCCGACTGATTCTGCCGATCTGAGTGGACCCACTGCATGCGACTGCAATAGACATCTATCTGTGAATTATTGAGTATAAGTGGCATTTAATGGAAGCGAGAAGATTACAACCGCTTGCTGAGAGCTCTGCTATTAAATTTCTTCTGCTTGAAAATCAAAGATTACTGGGTGAACCCTATTTTCGCTGAGCGTAAAAGTACTGGTGAATTTCATACCTTATATTACCAATAACTGAAATAACCAGTGAAATTTTTCGAATACGCAACAATTTCGCCTAATATTTTTAAATATACTTGAAGCAATTAGAGATGACATTGAAAAAAGGTCGAATTTTAGAAAAATGCATTACTACAGAGAAACGACTGTTCATAACCATAAGGTATGTGAGGTTATGTCTCATACTTACAACAGGTTTTGTACTAGTTTCGCCCATTTATTCTGAGATTTCATTTCATAATTTCCTGCTTTTGTCCCTGTTGTGATATCTGGAGTCCGATGTCTTCCACAGAGCATCACGTTCGTGCACAAGTGAAACCAGCTTTTCAACATCCATCTCCGACAGTTCAGAGCGGCCGAATAAATGAAATTCATTTGATATCAGTCTGCGGACTTCGAAGTTCGGCCGTGTTCGCCAGAACTTGTCGGATGCAATGTGACTGTGCCTGCGCTCTGGTGAGGGTTTGACATATTCGGCCGTAAACGGTCGTGTTCGACCGAACCCGAATTCGGTCGAATAAGAATCTCTGACCATTGCCTTAGTCGCTCCTTCTCAGATGTACATGGCATCTCGGAGATTTTTTCGAATTCATGATAGATGAGCCATTTGCGGAGTATGGATTCGCTCAACCCTCCGTTTTACGTGCGGGATGAGGAAGAAAGGATCGCGCGCAGTTGTTGCCATAGTGATGAAAGTTTTGCTCCGACAAAGCATCTAGCACGGCTCATGAGCAGCGTACTAGCTTCCCGTGTTGTAATCACGGGTTCGAATCCTGATCGGGGCGAAAATAAAATTGTAGTTTTCCTTATAAAAATCGTCTCAGCTTTTGTAGCTGTGTAGGCTTAGATAGACGGCGTTTGCTAGTTACGCTGAAGGGAACACGTCATGTTCACTACGTGTCTCTCTTGTCCCCAAGCGTGGGAAGTGAAGCAGGCCTGGGCGTGGAGGGCGCATTAGCTAGGTGAATCGGACAGTCGACCCAAAAATGCCAATACATACATATTGCTCCGACATTCGCCTGGAATATTGATGGGAGGCAACTTTTGGCGCCTGGAGTATTGATCAGAGCATGTGACCTTTGGAAGAAGGCACGTAAATGAGGGGCACTTAACCCAGGATTTTTACGAACTTGTTGAAGTACAAATCAATCCCCGCATTCTTTTCAACCTGCGTTTCTTTTGTTTTTGTAGCAAATTTTTCGTGTAACCTTCCTCTCTAAAATTTCTTACAATGTACTTCAAGTGGAGTGACTTTTGTTAACTATTCGACCTATTTGTCGCAAGGAATAGCCCTTAAGTGCTAAGTTGACAATTACCTCTTTCTCATTGGAAGTGAACTCCTTCTGCTTGGCCACCTGACTGTTGCCTACTGGCGAAACTATCCCTTCAGCGCGCAATGAGGTCTAGGAAAACCGTCAAGAGCCGAGTAACTCGACGCGGAAGAACTGCGTATTGCCACTCACTTCGACTGAGCGAATAGCAAAGTTGTAGCGAAAGAGGTTGGTTTTATTCAATATTTATATAATGTTAAATTATTTAATTTATATAAATTAATATAATTAGTTAATTTATATAAATTAATATAATTCTTTTTATTGACAATATATATTTTCTACTAATGAAATTGGTGCACAATTTCAACAAATACGTTGTTTTAATATATTTTATGACGAGATTTGATAGCTTTTTGTTTGCTAAATTTGCGTTACGAATAAAAATGTTAGATACTGTAGCTTCTTTGAGGTATTTGTCCCACTTCAGAGTTGGCCTTCCTCTCTTCCTTCTTCATGATTGTTGTCATTCAAATATGTATCAATCTTATAGATATCCTCTGGACGTGTCCACTCCATAGGAGTGCTTTGCTTTCTAATATTTTTTAAAAATTGAACAGATTACCTTCTTCTGTTTCCATACATCTTCGCTACAGACTTTGTATGTAACTTAGTTTGTATGTTCAATGCTGGCATATTCTTATGTAGTCCGTCTCCACTGTCCTACCGCGAGAGACGGCTCGATGCATCAACTGATGCCACCGCAGTTCCTGTGACCGGAAGGTCCTAGGTTCTAGTCCCGAAGGTGGCAGAATTTTCGACACTAGCTTATCAGCTAGGTCGATTTTAGTCGCTGTCTGGAGCAGATGTCGCTGTGGCCAGCTGCTCGGATCGATAATTTCCCCTGGTTTCATCGATCAACATCAGGCAAATGTCGGAGCAGTACCTTAACAAACGGGCCACGGACCGCGCGCACTTTCCTTTCCTTTCCGTTTTCTACCTCCCCTCATACCTTACAATCACACATTTACATTTACATACACAACACTACCACACTTGTGAGAGACGGGGAGAGATGGCTCAGTGGTTGAGGGGAAACCCCGCTAGTCGACGGTAAGTCGACGCCAAATCTCGCCATCCAGCGGGCAAAAGATCATCGCCACCTCCCGAGAAAAAAACACGCACTACACTTACGATACTAATGACCAAAGTAGTTGACGCGCCCGGAAACACGAATCAATCAACACTTGTGAGACAAGTCGGGAGCTTCGAGCTTGTCCTGGCTGGCGCGGTGCCATGCTGATGGGAAATACCTGGTTGGAGAAATTCCCGCTAGCCGAGGAGTAGGCCGGCGCCTGGTCTCGCCATCTAGCGGGGGGGGGGGATCACTGCCACCTCCAGCGATAAAAACATACATTACACTTACGGGAATAAAAACCTTAGCCGTTGCACTCAGAAACTGTAATCAGTCAATCAATCATTTAAGCGCAGATTTTAAACGGCCACAAAAATCTCAGACATGCCGAGCAATAGGAAAATGAGGAGCCTAGGAGAGTTGTTAACACTCAATGCTCTCTGGTTAACAGCATGCATCGACCGAATGTGAAATCTGTGATTGCCTTCCTTGAGGAGCAGAAAAAAAACCGAAGCCCAGCAACGAGACCTAACTTAAACTAACGGCTAAACGTCTTCTCAACATTACAATGTTCTATGCTTTTAAAGATCTTCACGGTTGCACCAAAGGTCTAGACGGTTGCACTAGCAGAATTAGTGATGGAAGTCCTACTGGTGTTAGAGGCGGGAAAGGTAGCGAGGATGGAGCAGGCGTTTCAATAGCCAGGAAATGGGCATTGTTCCTCGGCAGGACACGTCTTTGGTTTATGCACCTCTCCCATATGTTGCTCGTGAGTGCTAAGTGCAACGTGTCTAACAGTATTACGGAAAGTGAAGGTTCCATTATTAGGGGCTCTTCATAAATTACGTAACGCAAATTTTCGAGTATTTTCAATACCTCCTCCCCTTTTGTAATGCACTTCCCTATCTCTATGTAACGCAGCGTAACGCTGCCTCAGACCCCTCTCCCCCTTTTGCGTTACGTAATTTATGGATGACCCCTTACCACAAATAAGACAATGTCGGGAAAGCTAATAATGAAGGACAAAGACAAATGTTACAGCGCATACAGCATATACAACAGCTAGAATTTAATAAATTAACATTTGAACCAATAAACTCTAGCAAACACTTCGTCACAATGTAGTAACATTCACCCTGCCCCGCATCTGCCTCAACGAAAAAAGGGTTTAAAAACAAAAAGTCAAGCAGTAAAATATATAATTCCAATTCAAAAAAATCTAAGACAAGTGACCCGTAGTCCTAGTTGTTGGACCATTACGTGTTGACAATTTTATTGAGGTAACTTAACAGAATGAATCGTCTTGGTGAAATATGTCGTGACGTATCGTCATGTAAAATATGTCGGTTAAATTAGGGGAAAAAGTTGGAACAGTTATTGAGAATAACGAGACGATCATGCCATCACGTGTGCTTCAATGGCAGTCGATAACTGTAGGAGATACAAGAATGCCTGAAAATACATGGGCCTAGCGAGGCAGGAATGGGACAGTAACGGGGCGGAGCGAGCAGAGACGGGGTGGAGCGGAGTGGGAAGACAAAGACGGGATAGCAGGGAGGAGAGTAGAGAAGGAGGTGAGCGGGCCGGAATGGGATGGAGTAATGAACAGTTGGGGTTGAGCGAGGCAAAGATTGGACGAAGCGGGGGAGGTGGCAGAGCGAGGGAGGGTCAGAGCGGAGTGGGGGACAAACACAGACTAGCGGGAGGGAAACATACGGGGCTGAGCGGAGTAGACGGAGAGGGTTAGAGATAGAGTTGAGCGAGGCTGGGACGGGATGGAGCAGGGCGGAGATGGCGTGGAGCGGGACAGAACCGAGGCGGATTGAGGCAGATACGCGGCTAAACGGGGGAGGAAATGAGTTGAGGGGGCCAGAGATGGGGTTCAGCGGGTGAGAGACGGGGTTGAGCGGGGCAGAGGCCGAGTAGAGCAGGGCAGAGATGGTGTGGGGCGGGACAGGAACGAGGCGGAGTGAGGCAGATACGCGGCTAAATGAGGCAGGCAATGGGTCGAGCGGGGCAGAGACGGGGTTGAGTGAAGCAGAGTTCGAGTGGAGCAGGGCGGAGATGGCGTGGAGCGGGACAGAAACGAGGCGGATTGAGGCAGATACGCGGCTAAACGGGGGAGGAAATGAGTTGAGGGGGCCAGAGACGCGGTTGAGCGGGCCAAAGACGGGGTTGAGCGGGCCAGAGACGAGGTTGAGCGGGCCAGAGACGGGGTTGAGCGGGCCAGACACGGGGTTGAGCGGGCCAGAGACGGGGTTAAGCGGGCCAGAGAGGAGTGGAGCGAGGCTGAGACGGAGTGGAGCGAGGCAGATACTCCGTTGAGTGCGGCAGGAAAGTAGTAAAGTGGGGCAGGAAAGTGGTGGAGCAGGGCAGGGACAGGATGGAAGAAGGCAAACAGCGTTGAGAGCGGGGCATAGACAGAGGAGCGGCGCAAAGATGGAGTGGAGAGGGGCAGGACGGGGCGGAGTGGGCCAGGAAAGGGCGGGAGAAGGGCAGACACGGGATCACGGAGTGGGTGGACAGGGACGGGCTACCGAGGGGAGGGGAGCAGATTCGGGGCTGAGCGGGGCAGAGTCGCAGTCGAGCGGAGCAGCGACGGGCCGAAATGCAGCAGAAACGGGGGGGGGGCGCCGGGCAGGTAAAGGGCGAAGCGCGACCGCGCCGCACCGGGGTGGAGGCAGGTGGCGGTGGCTTAGCGTGAAAAACGACGGGCGGCTGTAAAGCTGTCGAGGCGGAGGCGGGGCGCGGTTTTTAAGGGCCGAGCGCGGTGGCACTCGCCGCTCGATAGCTGCCGAGACGCGATCCCCCACGCAGCACAGGGCGGGCCGCTTCCGCGTCCCACGCACGAGACTGACGCCTGAAGGGGGCGAAGGAGGCTGGCAAGGTAGACTGCGTACTGAAATGTCCCTAATGGACACGATTTAAAATCTATAGACAGTGAAAAATGTGCTTTTAACTTCATATTACATATAATTTTATTTCGTGAACGAAAATGTCGGTAATATGTGATGAAACGATAACACATACAGAAATACAGAGAAATACAAATACTATTTGAAACCCACGATCTATTTTTTCTTTTGCTGGTTGCACTTATTTGAGTGAAAAATTATATAAATAATATATTAATAACAATAATAATAACAATTATATATTTATAATATGACTTAATAATTCCCTGGGTGCCGGAACGTCGTTCCACAGTGTTCCGCCAGAAATCAAGCCCCCCCCATATATATATATATATATATATATATATATACACACACACATATATGTAAACAGTGTGTGTCCGAGGAGGAATTGTTAAAAATTCATAAATATGCTCTTAAGACAATTTTAAGCATATTTTCCGCAAATAAACTACTTGGATTTTCTGAATGACTGAGCCGCAATAAGCAAAAAGCAATCGATTTGTTTAAATTGTATGTTTTTTATTTCTGGGTTAATTTTTATTTCTGAAAAAATATATTCATTCCTTTGTAAATAAACTATTTAAATGTTTCTGGAGTGTTTCTATGCTTCTGCGATGCAAATTTATTCCTAGATAGCATTTTTTCAAACCTACTTTAGAGAGCTTATTGAGGCTCAGACATTCACAATACGCAAGTAGTTTAGTAGACAAAATATGCTTAAATCGACTTGAGAATTTATTTTCCAATTTTCGACATTTCCTCCACGGACACTCTATTAGGGTAAAGTTCCCTAATGTGGAATACGATCCTAATGTGAAATGCCGAAGTACAGCTCCTATACTGAGCTGACGTCTCGAGACAAAATTCGGAAATTGCTTTGAAGAGGCCCCTGATCGAGGGTAGATGAGTAGACAATGTTTTTTGAGTTGAAGCTCTTGAGTGAAGTGGCAGAGCGTGTTTTCTTCTGCGTATCAACAAAAATATTGGAGAAGTAAACAAAAGAATTGTTGTTACTCGTATGCCGTAAATATTAGAATAATTATCTATGGTATATGTTTGTTGTATAATATTTAAGGAAATATCACAGAATATGTAAAGAACATTGATGCAGATTTTGACCACGAAATAGCTTGAAAGCAATACAGACCCAATGTCCCAATGTGGAATACGAGAATTGTCAAATTGTAGAATATTCCGAATTGCTGCTGCATGTAAAATGAAGATGGTTCTTTTGGCTGCGTACATTAATTTGCATTTTCTAACATGTTAATGTTTACATTCAACATGAGCATATTAATATTCAGCTCAACTGATTAGCCCCAGTATCAGAAGTATATAAAAGGGCTCTTGTCCCATGTGCAGTTAATCCAAAAAAGAATTTTGTCTGCAGAAATTGTCAATTTTATTAAACCAAATATGTATTTTTGCTAAAATAAAAGTAGTTCTAGATGTTAATGAATTTATTTTTTGCTACAAAAACAACATTCACTATTCCACGATAGGAACAGGACAAGCCTAACGTGGAATACATGAAGACCTTTTCTAATTACGAAATATCGTGAATTTCTAATTGATTTAAGTGAATAATATTAACCACACATGTTTATAAATTACTAGTTTAAGTAATTACCTACACTAGTCTTCATAATTCCCCGCAAAGTCGTGGTATTATAGAGAACACCATGTTGTCCTTAAAGCATCTGCTTTTTAGTACGACATAGAAACAGAGGAATAAGTATGTGTTCATACTGCACGTGATCAAGAGCAGACTCATAAGAAAAATCTCTCCTAGTTAAAATTTTGTTTCTGATTGGCATTTAATGGCAGATATTTCATCTCCATTTATTTTGGAAGGTGTAGATCTGATGAATATGATGTCATCTATTATGTGTTCGGAGATTTCAAAAGCAATTGGTCTCCTTAACAGTTTCCATTAGGGCAAATTACGTTGTTTACTAAATTCCCGTCTTTTTTTCGCGATTAAGTGGTAATGCCCTCAGTCAACAAAATAAAATGGTAATGCCCTCAGTCAACAAAATAAAGTGGTAATGCCCTCAGTCAACAGTTGACGGGAGGGCTAATTGAAAACAGAACCATGTGATAATACAAAAAAAAAGAATCAAGTGATAATGCAAATATATCAACAGTTGTGACTAGAATATTATTCTTCAAATAAATGGATATCTCCTGGAGCGGATTTTAAAATTTACTTAACTGAAGTTCCCATCAAAATATTTGTTATTTTGAATCCCACACATTAACTCGCTCATTATCGAATAGTATTGATAAAGTACAATAACATAATCTATAATGTCAATTCCATACTTGTATTTAATAAAACAATTATTTTATAAATTAATTATTGTGCTATTTCTCCAGGATTACGTTATTTTTATCCCTTGCGTAACACATGTATATTAACAACACTACTATTTAAATTCCTAAATACTTGTACACTTCAAATTGTATTCAAAGCGTATATTTGTGCACAAAATCATTTCATACATGAATTGTCATACTCATCGTCTAGCATTTTAGAGTACGATATCACAATGTATAGCACTTCAGAGTACGACATCACAATGTATTGTGAACTTTAAACCACTTTAAGTGACTCACCGGCTGAGCTTAGTTCAGACCCAACATTACTGCTGTCTCTACACCGACTATGACCGGCCGGCCCTACGGTTCCAGTCTCGACGATGGAGGATTTTCAACACTGTACTTGGCTTTTTATTTCTTGGCTCGTGGGGTCTTGTCTTCAGGATGGAATATCTCATAATATTTCGCGTCGTTGTCCGTCGTGCCGTCAGGAGTCGCATTAGCGCGACTGTATCGAGCAGTGCTCGCGATCATGCGATTCCTAGCGGCACGAACTAGAACGACGCAAAATACCGTGAGATATTCCATCCTGAAGACAAGACACCACGCGCTAAGAAATAAAAACCCAAGTATAGATAGATCATATTCAGGTGCTGTCTCGAGGAGAATTCTACTGGCGTGGTCTCTTTTCCGTGGTTTCTCCGATCAATATCACACGAATGCCGGAGCAGTACCTTCCAAACGGGCGACGGGCCGCACGGCGAGGAAGGGGAAGGGGTGGTGCAGAACCTTTCAACTCTCATATAACGTGGTGGAGACCATTACAGTGGCGCGCTCTCCTGCATCGTCTCCTTACAGAAAATAAAAGAACAAAAGACGAACTTCTGTCAACGATACTTCAAACGTTCGTGGCTGCTGCGAAGGTTCGCGAGATGCAAACAGGCGCGAAATGTTACAAAAGATAGAGGATGTTCGCGCTTTTTTAAATGTATATATTATGAATAATTGAACATTTAGAAGACATTTTTCATATTTATCACAAATTAGTCAATTTTTAAGTGCGGATGTTGGCGAGCCTAACATGCAGCTGTACCCGGCGGCACTAGCGCCTCATATAGTAGCACGCTCAACCTTTTTGTTTTGTTTTGTTTTGTTATTTAAAGTCGCATCAATTACGCCATCATTAGCGACCACTATTGGATGTAACGTTATGGTATGAGGGTGAAACGATATGGTGATAAGGAGTGAAAGGACGAACACATGCCCGAGGCGGGATTCGAACCCGCGACCTCACGGTCCCACGGTCAGATCACCACCCCACGGTCAAGTCACTATGGCACTACTGCCCTAGCGATCTCGGCCACGGGGCCGACCCCCTCAAGCTTTGTCTCCGGTTTTGATGAAGAGATGCGAGGCCCTGGGGCGATGCGGGAAGAGGGCGAGGAAGCCCGGGGGTCAGCCGCCAGGTGGCGGTCCCGGGGCGGCAGCGCCGCGCCCTGCCGCAGCGCGCGCCGATAAGTGCTTCTCCGGCCGGCCCGGCGTACGAGGGGAGGGAGAAGGGAGGGGAGGGCGGCGCCGGTTTGACAGCGATAAGATAGCGGGCGGCGCAAAATTCGACGCCGACGCCTCGCCGCCCGCCCGCGTCGAGAGGCGAATGTTATTAGATAAGCGAAAATAGCCTGCGCGGGGGGCCCACAATGACGCGACGCGTTAATCATTGACCAAAGATGGGAGATGTGTGAGTCCACAGTGAAATGGTAATGGAGAATACTTAAATGGAAATATAATTTTTATAACGCACAGAGAAACATGGGTCTCAAAGACCGCCATTTGTTATTGGGCGTAGAATGTGGGATGTAAAGTTAAAATAAATTATAGACCTGTTTCAATCAATTCTTGCATTTATTTAGAGTATTCTAAAATAAATTTTATGTAATAAAAACATTAAAATATTGATATTGCTGAAATATATCGAAATTTTTTAAGAACATCGAAATTGTTGAAAAGCACTGATATTGTGGATTAACTTTTTTAATTGTTGTAAAACATTGAAATCGCCACAAAATCCATACAGCGTTGATCCATCTGGTCCTTGTGCGCTAGCAAGGAATTCCTCAGGAATTATTTTTGTCCTTTTTTACTGTCCCAATAAGTAAATTTTCTCTTCATCTGTTTAACAATAACTTTTGCAGAACTAAATCAATTGTCAATTCCTGTTAAACCCTTCAATAGGTTTGCATACACGAAGCGTAACTTGAGTAGGGTTCTAAATTTTACTCTTCTTGAGCCGGGATCGTCCAAATTGAACGATCCATTACAATACTTTGAAAGTAACAATATTAAATAAATATTTGAAGAAGGTGCCCAACAGCATATATGGAAACACCCGTTTCACAGACCACTTACATACTAAGTCGGTACCACATACATACGGTCTCACATATCGATACGAAAAATACGGAAAGAGAACAATGCCGGTCTCACAGACATATGGTCTCACATATCGATACGAAAAATACGGAAAGAGAACAATGCCGGTCTCACAGACCGCCACGATATCCAACAATGTCCCTTATATGCCGGCCGCTTCAGCTGAACTAAACAAAACTCCGCCGAGTGATAGACAAGGGTCAGGGAGGAAGCTACTATGATTGTCAACGCACTCGTCCGCTCATATCGGCCATTGTTGCATAAACCAGTTTCACTTGGTGCCTGTCAGACCGATGTTTCCATGTAAGTGAAAATTTAATTTATAATTTATTTTGTGTATACATTAAAGATATTTTGATAATGGTAATTATTTAAATTGTAAGGCGAAATATATGTTATGGTGAGAGCATAGCTCAGAAACCAACATATTTCGCCAACCAAAGTATGATATTGAAATAACTAGATTCAAATACAAATTTAACAAGATCATTGATCGGGCGCAATAAAGGCCTGGCGATGCGAGGGCCGAGCAGGGTGGCACGGGGCTATGCAGGTAAGACAAGGCGGAGAGGAGCGGAATGGCGTGGAGGGGTAGAAGCGGGAGGGGGGAGGGGGCGGAGGGGAAAAAGTCAGTAGGTGCAGTGACTAGACTTAGAAATGATATATAGCATTATGGAGCAATATTGAATCAGTGTTGACAAGGTCAATGCCACGAATGGGAGTCCGTGGCACGAGTGCCACGACGAAATCGCCCCTCCTCGCAGTTCATCACCCCGCCACCAGAGACAACGTCATCCCTATTGTAAAATGCCTGGGTTACTAATAGTTTCCTTTCCCAACGCCAGTTGCGCAGAGAAGCTCGTGGCATGCTACGGTGCCACGACGCGTCCACAGCCACCAGCAGAAGACCTGTAAACCACTGACTTAAATTATAACTGAAGCTAAGAAAGCTAGCGAGAGATGTACTGAGAACAGGAACGGACACATGAATAATTATGGAAGCAAAATGATAACATATAAAATTAGATCTGGCAGCTTTGTATAGTCATCAGTTGATCAATACGTAATTATTCTTTGTTCTCGTATCATTGGATCATTCTTTGTTCTCGTATCTTTGTCTCTCGTATCATTGGATTGCGAATTTCTTACATTTTTATTTAAACCTCGTCGGACATTATTCAATTCTCTCCCTTTCTCGCGCACTAAAACTCGCTCTTCCGACTTTAGTTGTCATTCAGTTACATCGCTCCGCTACAGAGCGTGGTCACGTCGGCTGTCAATAGTAAATGTCACGAAGGGCCAGCATAACCTGCAGAAGGATCCTTAACCTCTTGGGGGCAGTCATACTTGACATTTTAGGAAAATTAATTATTTCTCTCCAGCTTGGGCAGATGAATTAATCTCCTAGCGTTTCTTTCTCTCTCTCTTTCTCTAATTTTTAACCTCAATGAACGTTCCTTGATTTACTGCCATAGTATTCTGTCATCTCTTTGTTAAATCCGCTATTCCGTCCATTAATTGCTGTCTCCGGTCAGAAGATAGCTTAGTTACACGCGCGCAGATGAACCTTACATCTGAGATTTTTTAGATTCACTTAGTCGAGGTATGTTCGTGAGGTTGCAAGTTGATGCAAGCAGCGGTTTAGCATCGGCACGGAAGACACCTGATCATTCACCCTTGTCACACTCTTCCATACTTCACACTACCGCTCTTTATCTCAGCACACTGGGCCCAGGTTATCATCAATTTGGAGCCAATTTTGAGAAAATTTTGAAAATGTCCGAGGGGATTCATGTAGAGTACACCCAAAAATTAATGAATTTTTTTTTAAATCGCAGAGCTTCGACTCAGGCCAGATGGACAGGGATTTCTTCAATTTGGAAGAAATCGTCCGCATAGTTAGGTGCTAGTGTTGTTTACATACACTAGACAGACGGACGTTTTGCTTTCAATTGGTTTTTCTGTATCAAGGACTCACAATACAGGGATTCTGGCTACACCACGTGTTAGAGGATGTTTACTTTCCCGTATACGTACCTATAGGAAAAGTTATGTAATGATGCACGAAAAATTGGCGAATTTTCCCCAGAAAAAAAATCATCGCCGGGCCCTGATAACGAAAATAGGCTAAAAATAGTTGCTAAATTAAGGGGGAAAATTCCTTAACACGTGGTGTAGCCAGAATCCCTTTTTGTAACTCCATGATATCGAAAAATCGATTAAAAGCAAAACGTCCGTCCGTCCGTCTGTCCTTCTGTGAACACTACTAAAGCCTAAACCACTCGTAGGAATTTTTCCAAATTGAAGAAATCCTTGTCGATCTGGCTCTAGTCAAAGCTTTGAGATTTTGAAAAACTTTCTTCAAAATTTGCCGGTACTTTACATGAAGCCCCGCGGACATTTTCAAAAGTTTCTCAAAAACGGCTCCAAATTTTTTCTTCAAATTTCTGGTAAGAATAATATTTTTCTGTAGAGATTTCTGGTAAATTAAACATTTTAATGTTGCATAGGTCTGATTTTCTCGGTTAACTCTAAATTTTTGGAAATTGCTAGTTTCAATTTTATTCGGCGTCTTCCTACGACTACAACACTGAAAATAGTTTCTCCTCGCACTCTCTAATATGACGCAAAGTTTATTTCGAGTTTTTGTTTTGTTTTTTAAAAAAATACACAAAGATAATTTCTTTAAAAGATCACTCACACCTTTAATATGCACATTACCAGCAATTTATAAATTCTATTGTATTTGTGAGTGTAAGTGCTTCAAATAACTTCAAATAAAGTTTTTTGAAAACTCAATACTTTTCTGTGAAAAAGAGTTTCAAATTTCGTAGTTTGAGTGTCGGTTAAACGCCATTTTTCTTAAAAACGGCTATAAATTTTTAAAATAAACTTGTCATGTTCGACGATATTTTTGTGTTTTTTAATATTTTAAAATTAATATTTTTGTTCTACCATTAGGAAACCGAAAAATTAGGAAAATGTCAAAAAAAACGTACTTTGGGTGGCGATAAATGGCAGCTGGCAAGGGCCTGTGTCAAGTCGGAATAGCTAACCGAGACCAATGGAAATAAAAAATTAATACGGGAAATTCTGTGCCATTCTGTTGCACCTTTAGTTTTCCTTAATTTAGCAACTGGATTTATCCGCTCCGCAAGGCCCAGCAATTTTTTTTCTGCCGAAAATTCGCCGTTTTTCGGGCAGCATTACATAACTTTCCCTATACTACGTATATTACTCCGTATACTAGCTGAATGTGGCGTCGCCGACGCTTTCAACTACCTTCGGTTCAAAATCCTCTTTGTTCAGTTTAGATATTTTGTCAGCGTTTTGTCAGCGAACTAACCACTTATATTTTACCACTTACAGTATTGGTTTTCTTCTAATTCACTTATTATTATTATTATTATTATTATTATTATTATTAAATTCAATGTTTCAAGGCAATTTACAAATTTACTTCAAAAGATACACATAAAAGACTTGGAATTTCACAAATTTATAACACGCGCGATTTTCATCTCATACTGCTCCTTTGTCAACAATTTGGGTGCTATCCTAATGGAAGACAATTATAGTGCCACGGATTATGGTGCTGGCTAGCTAGCGTAACTACTTTTGAAAAATGACACTTACTTCCGTATTATACGAACTACAGCGTCATTATACTTCTGTAGATTCCGCGAATATTCAAGACAATAACGTTGGATTTTGCTGTGTTAATTTGGTATTGTTGCTAGCGATTCGCATTTTGCGGTTTGCTGTTTCTCATAAACTACACTGGAGTTCGATCAATGCCACCTACATCAATCTAGTATTTTGGTGGAACTGGTTTAATTCTAGTGGCGGCTGGTGCCTTTTCTTCTATCTTTCCTCGGTAAGCGGTGTCCATCTGTTACGATATACCAGTATTTTCAAATAATGTGAACTTCAAAATGTTTTTTAAGTGTACAGCTGATGATTCATGCTTTTTTATACAAACACTCAAATGATTGAAATCAGTGATTCCTGATTTTGTCCAGAAATTTCGTATTAATTACCTAATAAATGACTGTTGACTACTTGTAATCACAGTAATTCACTTCACACTCAAAACAGCTCAAACAGAACTCGTCCATGAGCACCACGAGGCAAACCGGCATAGGAAATTGTGTCATCTATCTTCTTAATTCCATATACCTCGGTGGCTGAAATCCATCTCGGGCTTGAGAAGTGCTGCTCCACGTGTCGGTGTTGGGAATAATTTGCAACACATTAGGGATATTATAGAACGGCATGGGATAATACAAAGGAGACGGTCGGCTCGTATTGCACGCCAGGACCAGGTGGTTGCGGCTGAAACCCAACTCCCTCGATGGTTTCAGCTCTTGGTTCCTCACTGGGGCCTCACTTCGTCTGTCAGCGCTTGCAGATAGGACTTTCATTCGAAGATAGAACACCCGCACGAAATGATTTCTTTTTAAATATTAATGTGTCGAGGGACATTGGCCAAAAATTTCTGGTCTGCAACAATGCCATGAACCGCCACTGTTTAAGTCTCCATTTATACGCTAAAGCACTTTTTTTGATATTTCTTCGAATCTTATGGCCGAATCTGAAAACAAATTATCAGTTCCCTTTCAGACCGAGACGCGTCGAATGACAGCTTGTGTGTCTCGATTGGTGTACGGGAAGTGGTCTAACCGTGAGGCACGGAACCTTTTTTTCTCCGCGCACCTACATGAGGAGTTTACTCAAATACTATACAGCATATACGTACGTAGACAGGAAAGTAAAAATTGACAAATTCATAGCAATTTAATGCAAAAAAGGTATCTTATTGTTATAATGTTATTCAATGAATGACATAAATGAATGATAAATATATCAAATACTTTCAATTAATTAGGGTATTAAACTTAACTAGTGGTGCTACAGAATGGCACAGACTTTTCCGTATTAGTTTTCTATTTCCTTGGGTCTTCGCTAGCTATTCGGAATTGCCACAAACTCTTTCTTGGCCAGCTGTCATCTATCACCGCCAAAAGGACATTTCTTTTGTCATTTTCTTAATTTTTCGGTTTCCTATGTGTAGAACGGAAACTTTAATTTTAGAATATTAAAGAACACAAAAACCTAGTCATAAATGGCAATTTTGTTTTAAAAAGTATGTTCTGTTTTCAAAAAATTACGTTTTAGCGCTACTAAAAATGCAAAATTTGAAGCTCATTTTCACAGAAAATGTTTGAGTTTTCAAAATACTTCATTTGAAGTTATTTGAAGCACTTACACACACAAATATAATAATGTTTACAAATTGCTGGTAATGTGCATGTTAAAGATGTGAGAGATCTTTCAAAAAATTACAATTATGTAATTTTTGAAAAAACAAAACAATAACTCAAAATAAACTTTACGCTATACTAAAGAGTGTAATTCGCACTATCCGTTACCAAAGATTCAAGAAAAAATTGCAGACATATATGAGAAAATGGCGTTTGAGCGTTTCTGAAAATGCGAAATTTTGAGCTACTTTTCACAGAAAACGGTTGTGTTTTCGAGAAACTTTACTTGACATTATTTAAAGCACATGTACTCGTAAATAAGATAATGTGAAAAATCGCCGCTAATATAAATATTAACGACGTGGGAGACAAGTAAAAAAAATTACATTTTTGTAATTTTTGAAAAAAACAACCGATAGACCAATATGACTTTTATGTCATCTGATAGAGTACATTTACCACTATCTCTACCAAAAGTTTAAAGAAAAAATTTGGGGCCGTTTTGGAGAAAATCGTGTTATTGTAATTTTTTTAAAATTGCACATATTGCACGCAATATTGTGCGAAAAATACTAAAATTAAAAAAAAATAAAGATGGCCTTAAAGAAAGAACTCACTATGAAGAAAAAATTTATTTGGAGGAAAAATCTCTATCTTCAGTTTTGTAGTTGGAGAAAGACACCGAAAAAATTCAAACTTTCACAATTTTCGAAAATTCAGAGTTATCCGTGAAAATCGGACCTACTCCATGTTAATAAGTGTATTTTACTCTATTAATACAAGAAATTTAAAGAAAAAATTTGGAGCCGTTTTGGAGAAAATATTGAACATCCCTGGGGGGCTTCATAAAAAGTACCCCCAAAGTTTGAAGAATCTTTTTCAAAATCTCAAAGCTTTGACTAGAAGCAGATCGACCGGGGAATATCCATTTTGGAAGAAATCGTATGTATGGTTTAGGCGCTAGCAGTGTTCACAGACGGACAGACAGACAGACGGACGTTTTCCTTTTAATTGAGTTTTCGGTATCAAGGACCTAGAAAACAGGGTTTCTGGCAATACCACGTGTTAGGGGATTTCTTTTTCTTAATTTAGCAACTGGTTTTATCCACTTATTCGTTTTCACGGCCCTGCAATTAATTTTTTTTTCGCCGAAACTTGGCCATTTTTTCGCGCAGCATTACATAACTTTCCCTACACTACGTATATCACTCCGTGTATACGTACGTATACGGGAAAGTAAAAATATAATAAACGCAGAATCATGAAGTATTTGAACGGAAATGTACTTTTTCTCGAGAATCAATAAAACGTCTCGCAAAAATATGTGGCTTTTCACAAATGAGTGTGGACTGATAAAGAACCTAGAACATTATATCCTTTACAATCAAGTATAATCTGTGCAAAATTAAGGATGATATTTTCAATTACAATTGTCGCTGTAATCGAGTCCAGCGAAGTTAGTTATTGATATTATTGAATAGCTCTTTGAAATGCTTTACATCACTAGGAATCAGATGAAGTTACATCGTGGGCGAGTTCACTCACCTTTTCGCTTGCAGATGTGCATAAAATAATAATGGGTTTTAATACAATACGGTGAGCATATCCAATTCCCTGCCAATTATTTGCATGAATGGCCGAATGTTGTTTCCGATAAAGCTCACCAGGTGAACTGAAGCACGCCCGTTAAATAACCACCTCAAACAAAGAGCTCATATGCTTACTGTGTACGGAGAAAATGAATGTGTCAGCAATATGTAACTCGAGAGCTATACTATAATTACTGCTGTCGGAAGTCTTTTGAATATTTCTCTATGAATTCGTGCCGTCACATTTGCCGTCGTTTAGAAGAGAAAAATGTTGGCGAGCGACTTTTGAACAATCTCTCCGCTTATTTTCAAACATGCACGACTCACCTCCATACATTTATCGTTAAATAGAAAACGAACTTTACAAGTTGTAACTGCAAGTTTCATTCGTTGTGGTCGGAGTAGGGCCGGGGGCACGGTTTACTATTTTGTTAGAAATACTAAAATCTCAAATCTGTAGTTGATTTATAAGTTTTCTGTAACTCGGAGCGAACATGTCTATTTTCAAATGTTGCTAACCTCGCTTTGTAGGTATATGTGAGTACTTTATTGGTATTATTCATCATTCAACTATTTATGATTGAATTAGCTGAAAGTTATTTGATTGAAATAATGATTGAATTGAACTAATTGAATGTTGGGGAAGGGACTCCAGAGCTCAAGACAACGTGCGCAGATGTACTTCTCCTTCATACGTCATACAGTTTTTACTGTTCTGTGAAAAACTCAAAATATATTGATTTAACAAAATAAATTGTCTAGAAAAAACGGCGGTCATGGCGACACGCGAAGTGCATAGTGTCAGGGGCGGATTCCGGAGGGTCGGTCTGGACTAGCAGGGTACAGGAGTGTCGGCAGGGCCAGTTAGGGCTGATCTGAATCGACGGAGGAGTGGAAGGTCCGTGCACACGGGCGACGAGCTCACAAATAACATTCGTTCCACCGCTAAGCGGAGGTCAAGCCTTTAATGCTGAAACGCCGTTTCCGCGGCGAAGCTACGTCATTGTGCCAGCCATCTGCGGTCACGCGACACTGTCCTCTCCTGTTACACACAAATACACGCAATACAAATCTCAGGAGACTAGTCGGAAGCGAAAAGCGTACCCCGGATGGGGCTAAGAACAGCAGGGCGAAATACCGGGAGGGGAAATTGCCCGCAAGTGGCCCGTAGGTCGGCGCGCGACCTCACCATCCAGTGGCGGAGAACAGCGCGACCTCCGGGAATAAAACATTCACTGCACTAACGGGAATAATGATCATGCTAGTTCACGTGCCCGGAAACATGAAACAATGAGTTATTCATAAAAAATCTCCCTTCAATATTGTAGTAGTTGTAGAAAGTAGCCGAAAAGCGTTTGAACTTTTTGAATTTTCAAAAATTCAGAGATTTCAACAAAAATAGACTTGCACAGTTTTTGTAATTATCTGCCCTATCTGAGGAAACCGTTTAAACAAAAAAATAATAATGAGCAATTTTTGAGAAAATTTTGAAAACGTCGAGGATTGTTGCAAAGTACCTCCCAAAATCAAAACATTCGTTTGAAACACGCTGGACTTAGAGTTAAAGATGGATTGGGGAGTACCAATTTTGCAGAAGATTTTCGGAACGGGTTAGGCGCTAGCGATGACCACCGACAGACATTTTGCCGCAAACCATTTTCCCACAAAGCACCCATACAACTTTTCTACTCGTAGGAACAAGATTTATCTGCTTTATCGATATCAGGGGCCCACAATACGAGTTTTTTGTCAAAAAATCGCTGATTTTTGTCGCACCATTATAATACTTTATCTTTTCTTCATACTACATAGTAAAGCAAAAAGGAAAGAAGAAGATACAAGCACATTAATATGCTGGTTAATTAAATAATACTAGTTGAATGTAGCGTCGCCGACGCTCTAAATTGTTTTAAAAGCATTTTCATGTGTAAATTTCTAAATATCATGCATAGCTTTGTTCAAAGAAATTTGTTTGCAGTACCTGACATTGGATATGCCAATGATTCAAAGTAGCTGTCTCGCCAACAAAAAACACTAAATTAATATTTTTTTATATTAAGGCTTATAATTTGAAATGAAATGCATTTTAAATCTGTGAAATCTGGCGTAAGTAAATTTTGTGCATTTTAAGTAAATATTATCAAATGAACTCATAATGATCCCAAATTCATACTTACATGGTCAGTTCAAAAACATATAAGAATTGTTTTAGATTATTTTTGAAAATGTTTGAAGAGGAGCATTTTGAAAAATCTCAAAATCAAATTTTTAAATTCAAATCCTAAATACTTTTGAAACCTAACTTCTGTTGAGTTGTATATCATATAAAAGGCCATAAAGAAAGCTGAAAAATGAAACCTTTTCCAGCTCTCTATCTTAATTTGGAGAGGTTCAACATCCATTTTAAATGCCTCGGGAAGCAAATTTTGTAAAACTTTACACGGCGTATTTCACAAACAGGAGAAAATATTTTACTCAAAATTTGTAGTTTTCTTCATACTACATATGTGTCAAATTTCGTCTGAATCTAAAATGGTGAGGTACAATTTTAATTAAAACTGTGTTGATTTAATGTGAAATGACCCAGTTGCATTTTGACACACCTTATTCTTCAAAATGGGTTCAATTACAAGGAAATAACCTTTGAAATACTCAACATTTAAAAATAATTCATTGGTCATAAATCAAAGCAAAAAAATTTTGATATTTTTATATTTTTGCTAAATTATTCATGGAAAATAGAAAGAAACTCTTTTATTTAAGACGTCTTGAGCGCAGCTCAGGACCCGCCTGAGCTATGTGTGAAGAAGGTTAACGAATGTGAGATTAAAGACCAAATCATTTTCAGGAGAACTAGATAGCTACCTGTGGTTTCAGGCAATGGAATAAATGACTTACGTTGACATAGGAAGAAGAAAATAATGTTCTTTTGTTCTAACGAAAAGATAATTGGCAGTACCGTCTTCATGTTTTGATAATTCACGTAGCTAGTACGGTAAGCTTCTTGTGTTCGTTTCCCAACGCACTTTATTATATTCTGTAACGGCCTCTGGTGCATGGAATTTAATAGCATAATTTCGTAAGATCGAAAATGCAGGAAATCCTTAGTAAATGGCAGACTACGGGAAGAAAATACAAAACCATCCGCGAAGATATTTCGATATTATGCTCGTATAAGAATTTCCGAAAGACCTCGACATCTCTGGAAAAACGTCGAATGTTCTTGTTCTCTGTAAAGGTCTGTGGAACAAACATGTTCTCGAATGTCATGGAGCTTTCGTGGAAGTTTTATAGAACAATTCCGTGCTATAGAATATCGAAGAGTCGGGTGTAGGACGGAGTGGGACAGAGCGTCGTCGGCAGAGAGGCTGTTTCTCGGAAGCGGCTCTTGCACTTTGCACTTTTGTGCAAAAGCACTTGCAAATGCACTTTTTGTGGAGAGGAGGGACCGATTGAGAAGGCTTAGGGCAACAAGTGTTGTCACTGCAGCGTCTCTGATCGGGACACCTTGGTCAGCAGTGATGGCGCGCCGGCTTTTTGACACTAGCTAGGTCGAATTTAGCTGCTACTCATTAAAGGAGAATTCTCACAAACCCGCTTCTCGGTGAGTTTACGAGGTATCTCACCCAATACCAGGCGAATCGGAACTGGTGATGCTACAGAATGGCGTAGAATTTCTCGTAGTAAAGTTTTCTAATTTCCTTGGTGTTGACTGGCTTTACGGTCTCGTCCCATCCTCTTGCCAGCTGCCATCTATCGCCGTCCAAATTACATTTTTGTAAATGTTCTCAACGTTTCGGTTTACTAAAATTAGAACCGAAATACTACTTTAAGAATATTGAAAAAAAGAATAAAACTTCGTTCTAACTGGCAATTTTCATTGAAAAATTTGGAGCTGTTCTTAAAAAAATGGTGTTAAAACTGTAATGTAAAGGCGAAATTTCAACTATTTTCACAGAAATCTTTTGAGTTTTCGAAACACTTCATTGGAAGTAATTTGAGGCACTTTATCTTACAAATGCAATAGTGTTTACAAATTGCTGGAAATTGACATATTAACGGCGTGATATTTAAGAAAAATCATTTGTGTAATTTAAAAAAAACAACAAAAATACGGCAAAATCACGTCATGTCATTTAAATAATGCAATTAGCACTATACGTACGAAATTTTTGAAGAAAAAATTTGGAGCCGTTTTTGAGAAAATGGCATTCGAGCGTTTCTGAAAATACGGAATTTTGAGCTCGCTTTCACAGAAAACTGTTGAGATTTCGAGAATTTTTATATGACATAATTTACAGCACGTGTACTTATAAATGTAATAATGTGAACAAATCGCCGCTTATGTAAAAATTAACGATGTGGGAGACAAATAAAAATATTTCCGTAATTTTAGATCAAACAGAAGAATAGAGCAATATAGCTTTTATGCCATCTTATAGAGTACATTAGGAACTATCCTTACCAAAAATTTAAAGAAAAAAATTAGAAACTTTTGTTTCTGTTATTCTTTAAAATTGCACATATTTCACACAATATAGCTCGAAAACTAGTAAAATTTTAAAAAAATGTACTGGACCTTAATGAAAGAACTAATTACGGACAACAACTTTCACTTGAAGACAAAATCTCTATCTTCAATTTTGAAGTTGTAGGAAGACACCGAAAAAAAATTCAAACTTTCAAAAGCTTTGAAAATTCAGTGTTAACAGTGAAAATGTTAACACACATTTTAATTGGACGTTACATTCTGAAGAAGAAAGAGAAGAAAATGTGTGGGGGACTATCCTCCCTTCCCTCCCCAGAGAGGACTAGCAGTTTCCTGGAACAGGTGCTCGATATTTGACGCGAAGGCCCCTGATCCCAGCACCTGCCCGCCCACCTGAAGGTTTCTGCTCGGGACAGCGCAGCGTTGGGCTCAGCCATAGCAAGGGAAGGAATAAACTGGCTGCAGGTTTTTTAAAAAAAGAAAGTAATGTATATATAGTTATTTTATTTTTTTACTAATTTAGTATTGCTTGTTATTGCCTTCCATACGGAGTTCCATGTACACTGCATAACGTACCTGGATAGAAAGGATAATGGTTATGAGGAAAATATAAAAACAGTTTGAATGTTCTCTTCTGGAGAGAATTATGAGAGGGAAATACGTAAAGAAAAACCGAGTCACGCTAACAACTTGCTAATTATTAACTAAGCAAATCTGAATCATTAAAATGAATTAATATTACGTAAAAAGTATAATCAAATCATGTATGTACCGCGGTCGTTAACTCGTCCCAATGATCTCGGGCGACAAAAAGGTCGACCCTCTGGCCAAAGGTCCTCGGGCTTTTTGTCGCCGCTCGATCATTTCAACCCTTATAACGCCCTTGGTGCATAAATTGTTATTATATAGTGCATAAATATTATTCAGAAGCTTAAAGACACTTCTTAACAGTTAATAGTGTTGCTAAAGTAACACTATCACCTGCTAACGAAACTAGTGGGCATGTGAGGAGAAATTTTAAAGAAAAATGTGGAGCGGCTTTTGAAAAAAAAGTTTAAAATTGCCTATGTATCGCGCAATATTACACGTGAACTATTCATATTCTTGAAAAATTAAAATGATCTTATTCCAAGGTGTCTTTAAAAACAGATTGCATTGGGGGAAAAATTATATCTTCAATATTGTAGTTGTAGGAAGACGCTTCCAAAAAATTGGGTTTTTGCAAGTTTCGAAAATTACATTTGTGTAATTTTTGAAAAACAAAAAATACCTCAAAATGAACTTTACGTCATATTAAAGAATGCATTTAGCACTATCCGTTCTAAAAGTTTGGCATCAAAATTTGGAGCCATTGATGAGAAAATGGTGTTTGAGCGTTTCTGAAATTACGGAATATTGAGCTACTTTTCACAAAAAGCGGTTCAGGTTTTGACAAACTTTACTTGACATTATTTAGAGCGCATGTTCTCATAAATATAATAATGTGAACAAATCGCCGCCAAAGTAAATATTAACGACGTGGAAGACCAGTCAAAAAATTACATTTCTGTAATTTTTGAAAAAACAAAAGAATAGAGCAATATGGCGTTTATGCCATCTTATAGAGTACATTAGGCACTATACCAATCAAAAGTTTAAAAATAATATATGGATCCATTTCTTAGAAAATCTTGTTTTTGTAATTTTTCTAAATTGCACATACTGCACGCATGTTGCGCGAAAACTGCTAAAATTTTCAAAAAAATTTACATCACCTTAAAGAAAGAACTCACTATGGACAACAAATTTTAATTGAAGAAAAAATCTCTATCTCTAATTTTGTAGTTGGAGAAAGACGTCGAAAGAATTTCAAACTTTTTCAATTTTCGAAAATTCAGAGTTAACCGTGAAAATGAGACCTATGCCACCTTTGTAAGTGTATTTTACTTTATCCTTACAATAAATTGAAAGAAAAACCTTTGGGGCCGTTTTTAAGAATATTTTGAAAATGTCCGGGGGCTTCATTTAAAGTACCCCAAATTTTACAGAATCTTTTTCAAATTCTCAAAGCTTCGACACGAGTCAAATCGACAGGGGTTTCTTCAATTTGAAAAAAATCGTACGTATGTTTTAGGCGCTAGTAGTCTTCACAGCCGGACGGACGGTCGTTTTGCTTTCAATTGGTTTTTCGGTATCAAGGACCCACAAAAGAGGGGTTTTGACCACATCACGTGTTAGGGGATTTTTTTTCTTAATTTAGCAACTGGATTTATTCACTTTTTCGTTATCACGGCCCGGCAACGAATTTTTTCTGGCGAAAATTCGCCATTTTTTCACGCAGCATTACATAACTTTTCCTAAACTACGTATATTACTCCGTATATACGTACGTATACGGGGAAGTAAAAATCAATGTAGTTCTGCGAAATTTGTCCACCTATTTCATTTCTTTGTATTGTTTGCTGTGAATAGAAAATGACCGTTTCACGTCATAAATATTCAGTCAAAACAAGATTTTAAAGATTTCTTTAATAGTAGTAACACAGTTTAATATAACAGTTGCGAAGCTCTAATAGGAGGAGAATTCATCCGTTTGACTCTAGCGCTCCTGGTGGCCAGCAAGAGGCGTCTGTCTTTAAGGCTATACGAGATAACAGGGGACTGCCTACTAATTCATAATTTTAATGTTTAACGTTTTAGAATACTTTTAAAACAGCACGTAGCCATGTGAATAACATCTGAAAACATTTGGTCATACATAATAAAACGCTTATTTCAAGTTTATCATAAAATACAAATTTATTACTCTCAAAGAGAGATGATAAAATCCACACTTACGTGAAGAAAATAAACATTCAGCATTTGCTCTATTAATTAAAGAAAACTGCATGAAAAACCTTATTGAGATTCCTACACCTAAATGTTACAATTATATTTTAAAATAATAATACTAATTTCAATATGATGATATAAGCCATTGAATCTCTAAAAGGGCAGGGGCCTCCTGTCAGATCACAAGGGTGGTTCTGCTTATCTCTTTTTTTAGGTAAACCAGTCCTTAAGAGATACATGATAATAAATAAGTCCTCAATAAATAAAGTCCTTAATATGATAATACATTAAAAATGATAAAATAGTATAAATCCAAATTTACATGGTATTTATTAGCTTACATAGAATTTTTCTTAACATCCAAAATTATTGAACCGCCTAAAGTACAAAAAAACCATTCACTAATCAATATAGAAGTAAACAAGAAAACGTTGAAATCAGTATATTGCAAATGCGCTTTGAAAAGACATTCACAAATAATTTTGTTAACACTTTGCTTCTTGTATCTTTAGAAAACATAAAGAAGGAGACATTTGGCGAATTCTTTTGATTGTTGCTACAATTTATAGCACTACAGGCATTTCCGTATGTTGTTGGAGTTTTTAATCATTCGTAAATGTATGCAGGACGCAAATGTGATCAATCACAATTTAACATTGGCAAGTGAGCTAAGAGCGGAAAAAAATGCATTCGATTCAACACATTGCATCATAATTTCATTGCTATCACATACCATCAAGTAAACCCCGTGTTAACAGCTTGCAAATATACATGCCACGCCTCAACGAACTCGTGCTCCCTCTTGCTCGCCACTAGGAGCGCTGAGGTCGCACCCGACGAAAAAAAATATAGGGAGCTTCGTAACTGTTATACTAAACTGTGGTAGTAAACACTTACGTCTGAACCAAATACAATGAAAGTCGCGAAACTTAATTTTACACAGGAAAAATGTAAAATTTAGCACAACTGAAGCATGGAGATCAACAAATTATTTCTGCAAGTGTTCGTTTGATCTGCTCCTTCAGACGTTCGAAAGAAAATGCACGGTCACCGTATCCACCCCTCCGGATCCTTTTAAAAGACAGGGATACTTTTAAAAGCCAAAATATCAGATATAAAATCGATGATGGAATGGATGCCTGATATTTATCATCTTGCAACACCACACTTCATTCTTTATTGTACACAATAAATAATTCCACATTTCAACTGCTTTTTTGTAACGTTTCACGGAAAGGTTTCAGTAAAAGTAAGTTTTCGTTTTATGCCTATCTTTGTCTCTTGTTTTTCTGTTTCTGGATTTAAAAAGTTCCATCTGCAAAATACATTTATAATTACTTCTAATGCATATTGTTCTCTCAAATTTATTGTCAAAAAATATCCTTCTAGGCAGGAAAATTGCTAGAAACTCAAAGTTATGCAGGCATTTTGTCGCATAAAGCCCCATAAAATGCCTCTGCTGTAAAACTTACTGAATTGCAGTTAAAACCCTTTTATTTTAAGCCCGCGATATATAGATTCGTTTAAATGATTAATTTTTCTATTATAGTATTGGAAATTAATTAGAGAAATACTTGTAATATTTTACACTACCCACCCATTGATGGGAAATTCTCCATTTTACAGTTTGAAAAGTTGCAAAAGCGTTACTTATTAAATTAAAAACGATTAAAACGGTCTCATAATCTATTATGAACGTATGCCACGATTTGAAATGCCGCGTCACCGACCCGTCCGCCAACCCGAGCTTCGTCCTTGGAAGTGACGTCACTCCCACCTCGCGCCGCTGTGCCGCGTGCGGCGCGGAATGAACAAGTCGGAACTTGCTCCCGCGTGGCGCGTTGCCCCGGCCCGAGCCATTGTTGGTCGCCGCGGCGAGCGAGAACGTGAGCTGTTCAACGCAGGACTTGGTTGCTGCAAGCGCTCAGTTGAAGGTGCTGCCCGCGAGATGTCAACGTGTAACGTGGCGGGGACTCCGTTGCCCAACCGTGCCGGTAGTGCTGAACACGACTCGCCCGTCTTATACGGTGAACTTGTGCTTTTGGGTTACAACGGCGTTCTTCCGGACGGGAACCGTGGTAGAAGGAGAAGTAAATATAAAGTGCATCAACGAAGTTCGGCTAATGGTGTAAAATATTCGAAGCATTATGATGTCGAGGTCGCTTCGAATCAGCATGCGACGCAGAAACAAACTGTTGTAGAATACGAATTGGATGAAGAATGTGATAT
Source organism: Acheta domesticus (assembly GCA_031308135.1). NCBI lineage: Eukaryota > Metazoa > Arthropoda > Insecta > Orthoptera > Gryllidae > Acheta > Acheta domesticus. Next base: position 63,719,751 of record JAHLJT010003656.1, read on the forward strand.
GTTTCAAATAGGACGATCTTCCGAAAGGGCGAATCACTTCGTGGTAATTGACAAAGCTCGAACAGAAAATACTGTCCTCAGTGAAGTGTTTCAGAGTGCGGTTTCACGCTTTGCTTGTCGTGTACTTGCAAGCCGTTCGAATCCCAAACTCGTTCGCATTTACGCCGGTGGATTTGATTCGTCTCGAAAACTGTTTCTCGGCGAAAATGCTATTAAACTTAAGAAAAATGTGATTCGAAAGGCGTTGATGGTTTAACTACCAACGGAGTGTTGCTTTGCCATCCGCGAGGGTCATTCTTCGGCGGAGAGGCGAAAGCCGGCCTGTGGCATGAAGTGTCCTTGCGCGGAGAGATTCTTTCATTACGAAACTCGCGCTCTGACAAGCAGCCCGGCGAAATCTTGGAAGACGAAACAAACGTTCTCCAGGACGGGTCGTTGATTGACTTGTGCGGCGTGACGTTGCTGTGGCGCTCGGCCGACGCGTTGAAAGTGTCTCCCACGTCCCACACCCTGGAGGCGCTCGTGGACGATCTGAACGCCGGCCGGCCGCAGTGCCCCGTCGGCCTCAACACGCTCGTCCTGCCCCGGAAGCTGGCGAGCGTGGGCGGCGAGGACGGGCGGCAGGCGCCGTACGTGTACCTGGCGTGCGGCCACGTGCAGGGGCTGCACGCGTGGGGCCGGGAGGGCGACGCCTCGCGACGCAAATGCCCCATGTGCCTCGAGGTGAGCCCCGCCGTCAAGCTCTGCCTGGGCAGCGAACCGGCCTTCTACGTGGACGTGGGCAAGCTGACGCACGCGTTCAACCCGTGCGGGCACATGGCCACGGAGAAGACTGTCAAGTACTGGGCCAGCATGCCGGTGCCTCGCGGGGGCAATGGCTTCGAATCCGTGTGCCCCTTTTGCGGCGCTCTCTTGAGTGGCTCGCCCGGCTATATTCGGCTAATATTTCAGGACAACTTGGACTAGATATGTTCGTCACTCACGACTGACTTTTTAGAGGCGGAAGGATTGTACTTGGCGACCTGTCTTTCAAGGGCAATGTAATGTTCAAGCTTCGATTCTTGTTTCATCTGTTTTAGTACTGTTTCATCATTTGCGTTTTCTCGTATATGTTTTGAACACCGCAAAAAATTAACGGCCATTAACTGATCTGTTGTACGGTTAGTTCTGTAACTTGGTACAGTAAAATCTGCAATCGGAAAACGTCTCGTTCAATTTTTAGCACTCTATTTTCCTACTTGGTCAATGCTCAAAGCAGTGATTTTTTCCTTTTTTTTCTTCTTCTATAAATATTCATTTTTAGAATATTGTTTCTGTTTAACCGTTTCAACAAAAACTATAATTAATACAGATGAAAAATCTTTAGGAAATTATTGAATATTACAAGAAATTTTAAAAGTCATTATGAATGTATCTTAACAATTTAGTTGGTGAAGTTTATTTCCGAATTATAAATGTTACCAACAAAAAATCCTTTGTGATAATTAAAGATTTGTTTTTAAAAGATCTGTTATTTATTTGCTGAAGTACGAATATCATTTTTATTCCTTCATATTACACCAATTCTACAGTTATTAACGTTTACATTTAAAGTAAATGCATTAATAAAGTTTGCTCCTCTGACTTCATTCATTCCATTTTTAATAACACATTTTTGGGGCATCTGTTTTTCACAAACTGTAAATGTGAAAACTTTAATACTCCTGCAGTGACTGAGCTATTTGCGCCGAAGGCCTCTTTCAGTATTCACACGAGAAATTTATCCACTCAACGAAGCTGCAAAGGTAAGTGTTCCCTTTGCTCTAGACTCCGTTTACTGCATTGTCCCAACAGTGAACGGCTCGTGGCAAACTACTACTGGCAATTCAGTGCCAAAGCAACGCTTGTCACGCAAGTTTTTGCACGGTCACATTGCTTGCTTAGGCCCTCTGTCGCAGTAATCCAAAACATGTGCGAGCAGGAGGATATTCACAAAAATTATTGAAGAATACGAGAAAGTACTTCTTCTGAAAAAATAACATTTCTGTTCATTTCAAGAACTTAATTTTTTTCAAAATATCATACGTTAAAATTTATGAACTGTTTTAGGAATACTGGGACTACTAATTAAAAAGACAGATATAGAAATGAATGTTAGTTCAAGAAACAACAAAATGTATTTGTTTTGAGTTTGAAACTGCTGATTTACAACACCCACGAATTAAAATATTTTTAGTTTTTTTAACATCATTTGTGAATTTATTGTTAAAGTCGTTATACCAAAATAGGTTTTCATAATGCTTCATCAACAATAGTTGCAATTCGCTTAGCACTTAGTCTTTGTTCCTTAATTAAACAAATAAATAAACAATTAAAAAATAATTAAACAAATCGAGTACAACAATTTTATTGTTCTATGCAATTCCCTAAATGTATTACATAATATAAGTAAGAATAAAGAAGAAACTCTGAAATGAAAACCATCGTACATGAACTGTATCATGATATGACAACCTCAGGAAAGACAGTCAAGGTGGGGTGGTATCCACAGCAAATTACTTGTAGAACAACATAGAATGTAATAGAGAACCCGAACAGGAGAATGACAAATCCAGAAGACACCAATACAAAACTTAGTAAAACACACTGGAAAAGCAATGCAAGATAGATGGAATACCAGCTGGAAAACTTTAAGATACAGTGCTCTTCACAAAGAAATAATTTCTACAATCCCAAGAGTAAAAAACACCTCAACAGAAAAGAATAAGTAGCTATTACAAAGATTAGAACTGGACACTGCAAACTAAGCCACCTACATTTAATAGAAAGAAATCCAGCTCCTATATGTGACCACTTTAAATTAATGTCACATATCATTGTCCAATGTCCCCTTTACAATCTGTCCAGACAAAAATACCCACAGAAACTGAGCCTGGAGTCAATTCTTACTTCTATTGACTACCAAGATGGAGTGCTCCAATTCTGTAAAGATAAAAATATATTTATTAAAACTTAATACAAAAATATATTATGAATGTAAACTGTATTTGAAGTTTATATTATTACATATTGTGACCTATTGATGCATATGTGTTTTTTAGTGTGTAGCATGTACAAATTGTATTCAATCTGATGTTTGTAATTATTAAGTACAAACAACAACAGTTAAGCCAATGTATAAACTTTGAGTCGTAATGACCTTAGCTGTCGATGCGACTAAAAATAAATAAATGAATGAAAATCAACAATAGTTGCAAAACATCACACAAACTAAAAACTAACAAATTTCCTTCTTGAATTGGAAACAATTCCCAAGTCATTTGTAAAATATTTTGAAAATGAAAAAGAATTTATATCCTCATTGTATTTTGATATTTGTAATAATGATTTTGATGCTAATATAAGTTAATAAGTATAATAATATAAGGTAATAAATATAATCTATTTATAATAAAAATATATAATAGAATTATAATAATAAACAATATATAATAAATATTATATAAATTATTATAACATTATCTATAACAGACAATCGATCCTGCAATGTAAATAAAAACTGTTTTTTTCTAAGACTGCATAAAAAATATTCCTTTACGAAGCAATGTTTCATTTTTGTTCTTTTGGGAACAGAACCATTTTCGTTAGCCTTTCTTGTGCGAAATAGTTATTTCCAATTAATGTTTTTTTTTCTAGATCGAAATAGTTTTTTGCTGAGACCGATAGGTCAAGGCACTGATGTTTACTGAAAATATTGCTTATAATTTTTACATGATCGAGACTGAGTTTTTTTTGCTGAGACCCATAGGTCGCGGTAAAAGATATCGAGATCGAGGAAAAAACAATCATTTTGCCAACAAAATAAAACCTTTTTCTACAATCATGCAAAAATCTTGTATTACAAATTAAAATTTGTTTTATCTTCATGGTTTAAAGCATGTTAGACGGAATCCAACCATAGAGGAAGAATAGAGTGTGCTAGTACTTATTAATTAAAAGTTATGCCAAATGAAAGTAGTTTAGCCATGACCTTGTCCTTTATTTTTTTTTTTTGTAACCAACTTACCTACCGTGCGTAGAAATCTTGTTTGCACTGTTTGCAAGACATTGTGAAAAAAGTTTTCTACGCGCGGTGACGACACGTTTTTCAGATGTTTTAAGAAAATTCTAACTTCACGCACGCGTAGCAGCACGTATTATCCACGCGCATTTTCTTAAGCCCTCATTTCGCTGTATGCGAGAGGTGTGGGAGGTTAGTTATTTCGACGACAGGACTATTACCTAAAATGTGTAGTTCGTTTTTATTTGAAAAATAGTTTTATTATTCGGGAGAAAATATTTCTGGTCATTACATTTTGTCAACAAGGTGTGCTGGTAACATTTATTCTTATTTCAACTAATGTTAGTTAATGAGTGGTGGTAGATATTTTGGCACACAAGAAAACGTGTGCGTATAATAGAAATCTACATTCTTAAATGATCGCACCGTGGCCTATAGCAAGGCCATCTAGAATTTTAGAAGGCTTGAGTCAATGTGAATGTCACGTGATCAGACGTCACCATTGGTGGCTAAACATTTGTCGTTTTCGTATGTGCCCATGCCAACGAGCTAGAATATTCTAGCTCATTGGCCGTTGAGGATATGTTTAGAAGCGTACGGATATTTTAATAATTCAGTATTAATTGGGTGCACGGTTTCCTGAGTAAAAATAATTCCTTCGTCCAATATTTTCGAGTAAGCAAGATACGTCTACTTCTAGCATTGAGTGATTTAAGTAAGTGGTGCAATTATCAAACATTTTTTTCAACTTCCAAACAATCCAAATTCCCTTCATAGAAACAATGTAAATGGTTGTGATTTAAATTAAATTATCTGATAGGGATATCTTATGTATGGATATTATATGGTAAAATTGAGTGAATATGGTTTGACTCAAAATTTATTTTCTGCCAGAACAAGGCAATAAGACGAAATGGTGTCGAGATATTGAGTGAACGAACGTGTTCGATTATAGTGAAAGATGTATACACTTCTATCTTAATGAACAGCCTCACTACTTACCCTGACTTTGAAGTCCCAGCAAGCGTTTCAAATATGGATACCAGAAAATTTTGAAATTAAGTTCCTGATTTATGAAAATCAAAGAACTTTTTTTGAAGGGCTTTATGTGAGTGACAGAGATCCGATTAATGGAAAACACAGTTTGGAGTTGTGGACAAATGCCACAACACAACATTAATAAAGCATAATACTTTGTATATGTCAAACATTTTATTAAATAAACACTGTGTATTAGGAATATTCAGTGATACGTATAATAGTTTAAAGAATGTACGACGAGAGGTCACAAAACTGTGACTGAGTGCAAAATAGAAAGACATTAAAGTCAATTTCAAGCGTCCAAAAATAATTTTTATGTATTTCCAATGTTATTTATGTCTTCTGAATGAGCTCATTAAATTTTACATAATCTGGAGCACTTTCTGAATAAAATAAAATATTGCTTCTCCTCCTTCCTCTTCTTAATTTTGAAATTAAGCTTGAATTTTATTAACTTACTTTAATATTTTACAGTTCCTTACAATAATATCAAATATTATTAATAATTACTAATATGGCCATCAAAGAAATATCTGATAAGCTATATTACTGGATTCCATATTAAGTTGAAGTAGACAACTTGAAAGAAATAGAGCACGGAAAATATAATTAAAATTGTTATCATGACGGTATTAAATCTGTTATGAGTATCAATACTGGTAGAAAAAATGTTTTATGAATTCTACAAAATTATGTACACCATTTCAGTATTCTCAATATTACGTTACTTTACGTACATGAACATTGTAGAATATCGTAATGCGTTAATACAAATAAATTCCTGCAGCGTCAAAAAGGCTTAATGCTTCCTCCTGTTATTTTGAACAATTATGGATTTTCATACGATTTTAACAACTATAGCTCTGTTTAAAACTGCGGAGAGTACGCCGCTTGGACAGCATGCATTTCCTGCCAGCCACCCATTGTGACGTCATTCGGCGCAGGAGCAGGCCTTCCCTTCCAGAAGGTCTTCGAAAATTCGAAGAGTACAGCGAAAATAAGACAAGCGCCATTTTGTTTCTCGTTCTATCCGTGGAAAGAAAATTGAAAAAACGGCGAATTTTGTGACTGTTTTATAAAATGCATACATTTCAAGCCCAAAATTAAGGAAAACTATTAGTTTTTTTCAAAAAAAGTGTATATCAACATTCTTAAAGAGATGATTTTTTAAACAAATTTTGCTAAAACCAAAAACACAATCTTGAATTTTTACTTTGCCGTATACATATGTACATACGGAGTAATATTCGTCGTATAGGGAAAGTTATGTAATGTTGCACGAAAAAACGGCGAATTTTCGCAGAAAAAAAATTCATTGCCACCCAAACTTCATTTTGGGGAATTTTTCATGTAATCAGTTCAAATTTTCATAAAAAACAGTAAATTTATTTCTATATAATGTGCAGTACTTACATTGCTATTAAAATTTGATCTGCTATACTTTGCTATATACCAGAGCTGTCAAACGGATGACGTGCGTGCTCAGAGCGCCCTTGTGCTCTGCTCCCGTGGAGAAACGTAGTCCGCGCTTCGATATCTCAGGGTTGAACAAAAGGCGGTCAGGGCGGGACGCATGAGACATAAGTTTCATTGCGAGTGGGCTCTTGCTTTCTTGTGCAGTGAGAGCGGAGGCTATCATCAGGTTCACTTAATATCCCGAAAGTATTTAATAACAAAAAATATAGTGTTAAAATGCATTACAAAATTTGCCATGGAGACTACAAAAATGGTCGTTAAGACGCAGTCGGATGTTCTTACAGTCCGGTGTTCCTGCTTCAGTTATCTCAATGACGAGAAGTGCATGTCACGATTGAGATTATTTTCACCTTTTCGTGTGAAATGTATCACTGACGCCGGGTTTCGTGATCTTTAATTTTAATTTCGGAGAAACTTGGGCGATCGCCGACGTGTAACACTTCGATGAGAATGCTGCACGCTGACGTGATTGCTGGTCGTAGATACCGCCAGTTTGTACAATAGCTTCTGTTGAGTCTGTTCAAGCTGATAAACTACGGTCCTGAATACCAATAGATGAAGATTTTATTACTGACGGGAAAGCTTTATGTTGCAAAGTGTGCATCAACTTGTGCTCTCCAAAATATTTTTAATACGTTTGTATTATTATTATTATTATTATTATTATTATTATTATTATTATTATTTTAATTTTAGGACATTTTTGATAAATATAATTTTGTATTAAGTAAATGTGTTTTATAATAAGTGCATTTTAATTTTACATAATATACCCGATTTTACATATTACGAATCACTGTTTTCAATACATTTTTCTGTACATATTTTGACGTTTCACGCTAAATATTTTTCCGGTCTGTATTCTTCATAACTCTATTATTACTTCTTTTAAATCATTTATTTCCTGTTCATTTAAAATGTAATTTTTCAGTAGTTTGAAAAGAAAAATTTACATATAACATTTTGGAAAGATGCCAGAGCTTTAAAATTTGCTAAATTACGCTTTTACCAATTTTGAAAATGAGTATGGTAAATAAGTCAGTACATTAAGATTAAAGTAATTGAAATGCGTAAGGATTATAATTAAAGATAGAAAGGATAGGTAGAGGTTAAATTTAGAAAAAATGAATTAAACTGAATAAAGATATGTATATTTAGGGAGGGCGAAAAATGTCTTTGGGAAAGTGTGAACGAATGCGAAGAGCAGAATAAGTTTGACCTAGTATGAAGTATTGAAATGCAGGAGAAAGGAATGATGTATTAAAGAAATTTTAAGTTTGTTTAATTATTAAGATTTTAATGGAGTCAATTGGAAACTCTCTATGGATTTGTTTATTCGAAATGAACCAATCTCTTTTTAGTATTTTTCTTAGGAATTTATTTTGAATAATTTGAATTTTTTGATGTTTAGGAATGAGGCATTACACCAAATTGGACAAGCGTATGTAAGAGAAGAGTGAATAATGGATTTAAAAACTAAAATTCCACAATCTATTCTTAATTTTGAATTGTTGTTAGAGGTAGGGTACAATTTTCAAATTTTGTGATAGGTTTTGTTAGTGATAATTTGAATATGTGATTAAGAGAGACGTTGGTTTAAACGTAATCCTAAATATTTAACAGGTATATTATGGACAAGCCAAGGAATATTGATATTGTCGATAACTAGGGAAGGAGGTTTAGTTAGCCTACAAAGAGTAAACGCTTTTGCTTCAGTCGGATTTATTAGTTTTCTCCGGAGTTGTGTCCATTTTTTATATTTTCGAATAGAGTTTTGTAATGTATTACGTGTAGTGCTTTTCTAATTACGGCATTTTCGCGCGAAAGATATGCACATCGTATTTTTTCAAACATGTATTTTCAATAATAGTGTCAGTGTTTATCTGAAATATTGGTGTGTATGTGTATATATATATATATATATATATATATATATATATATATATATATATATATATATAGTGATAAACCAAACGCGGGAGGGCAATCAATATCAAATAATTTAATGCCTTAATGTTAGTTTAAATTAGAATTAGGCACCTTAGTAACAGGTGTAAATAAATGACCAGGACGTTGTTAGGGAGAACAATGTTTTGACATGTCACAATATTTGGTAAGCGGGCACCTTAGTAACAAAGAAAAAACAATTTCATGGGCTCGTGGTTATAGTGTCGCATCAGTCGAAAATGCGTGTGTAAGAGTAGAAATTTCGCCCAAGAGTGCACCTTGGTTATAAAAGTAAATAAATAATAAGAATCCGTTGGTAGGGAATATCAAACAAAATTTTCTACAACAATGAATACAAGTTTTCCTGGATCGAAGAACGAAAAATTAGTTGGAGCTCAGATTTCATAGCATGAGGATCATTTCTGAATTAGGGGGTGCGTGCTCGAGTTCAGGCTTGGTATATTTTTGTGATCGAAAGTAGAGACTTGTAAAAAGTTCGGAGATACAGTTAGGGACTTTAACTTTTTTCCGCGAGTGAAAGTGGAACTTAGAAACATTTTGGTGCTGATAGGGAAGAACTTGCCAACTTTAGTTTTACACCAGTGACGAAGGTGAAGCACCAGGCTAATGAACTTGTAAATATTTTGCCGAAGAAGGCGAGGGCTTTAATTATTTTACAAATGGATCGGAACGTGTAAATAACTGTAGAACTCTTTATTTGAACTTCGATTATTTTCACCAATGCTGATGGTGATATGGCAGGCTAGTGCAATCAGCTTCGGGCGCATGAATAACCGATTCAATTAGTTATACGAGGGTAGGCATCTGCATGGACGCATATGAGTAGTGCATTATGTGAATGGGAGTGACTTCGTGGCGTGTCGGAAGATTCAAGATAGAAGGCATCAAGACTAGAACTGGTAACTGGTCGGTTGCATGTGATGGTGTGGAGATACGCGGCGTCCGAACGAAGCATCAAACGATACAACGGGAAGAGAGCTCAGGTCAATGTTCGAACAATTATTTTATTTTTCATGGTCATGTCCAAAGTCAATAATTGTTAAAGAGAGTTGTTTCGATTCAAATGAAATCTTTGATTATAATAAATTCAAATAGTTCTAGTGCTAAAGAAAGTACAAAAAAATTGGTTGTTATTGTGCAATCTAGCACGGCATTAAAATAACTTTCAGGTTTTGTCGTTTTCTGTGTGGAAGCGAGCCGACAGAGGGCAGATTGTGGGTGAACGATGAGGTAAGCCGAATTGTGCCCCTTGCATATTCGAACCCATGCCAGTTGGAAGTATAACGTGTTAATAGAGAGATATTTGATTCGTTTATATTGTAGTGATACCGAATAAATTCAAGTTTATTCTGCCGCAAAATAACTCCACGCAGGCGGCGACGCGAGAGATGCGAGGCGCCACGGAGGCGACCCGAGGGCCAGGCGAGGCGCCACGGTGTCGGCACCCTTCGCTCCCTAATTCGTCATGGACACGTGTGCCCCAACTCTGGGTGGCCGCTCTGCACACGACCCCTTCAGTATTTTTCCACGACGCCTGGAACTCTTCCGTCAACCTCCCTAGAGATTCCTAGCCCCTCACACCCCCCCGGTCGTTAATAACTGCCCCTTTTCGACGCAAAATTAAAGCGAGAGGGAGCGATAACCAGCCCCTCTCTCACTCTTTTCTCGGCCTCGAAAACATCCTCTGATTGGGCAGAAAATATCTAATGCGCAGTACCCTTTCGCCAATAGCAGCCAGAATTCGGGTTTGTTCTAGAATATTCCAGAGTCACAGGGATAATTTTGGTGGGGGGAACGAGGTTTCCTAAAACTTGGAGCGACGAGGCACAAAAGAGAAGCTGGGGAGCTGTGTTCAGAATCGGACGCAAGTGGCGGCCGCAAGGGGGAACCTGTTATATTCTGTTGTGGCGTTCGGTTCGATGGACTTAGAAAAATTATTAAGTTTCTTGTAGAGTTTGGGTACAAGACTTCTGTGACGAACGCAGGCCGCAGAACAGTATTATGAACATTTGACAGCAATTCGTATTATATTACGTCCGATTTACGTGCGAACTCGAGACTCTCTTTTCCTTTGTGAATTTGTGCGATAATTCACGGGCTCATTAGTATCAAAGTATTGTGAGATCGACCGGGAATGAACCGACCGTGTCAGTGAATGAACTGTGCTGACCCATTCACCGCAGCGAGCAGACGGCGCTTTTGTGTTCCGGCCGCCTTGGCCGCTGCCCTCGCAAGTACCTGATCTGACCTACATTTTCCGAGCGGCGCTCCTCGCCCGCCACGAACCTCGCAGCCAGCTGACCTGAGGTCGTTCAACTTCAGTGGGTGGCGCAGGCCGCCTAACAGAGGTATTTTCTGTTTGAGTGTCTTATATCGTACCCGCGATCGAGAGGTGTGAACAGTACATCAGACAATCAGTGTTGACTTCCTCTCGACCGGGCGACGAAGAGGAGTTCCCGGCCGCGCATGGCCGTCAAGCGGGAATTCGCGCGCGAAGAAGAGTTTCATCTGATTGTAATCACTTTGTAATTTTATGTTCTCTTAAGTGCATGACATTTCATTTTTTTTGTTTTATTTCGATTTTGGGGGCATGCTCGCCAGAGTTATCATCACCAGATCATTAGCGTTTTCTTTTTTCAATGAATAAATTCAACTTGTTCTAAATTCACATGTTTGACTTCTCATTCAACCTAGGCCACCGGCTTCCTCCATCTTCGCCGTTTCAGGTAATCTGTCGACTGAGCGGGCCGGCTACCCGTCTGAGGCGCCCAACCGAAGACGCGAGGGTAGTTGCAATATATATATATATATATATATATATATATATATATATATATATTATATAATACTTATCTTGATTTAGTATATACAGTATTTTGGTTTGTATTCATTTTCTTAAAAATATTAATTTGGGTTATTTGTAATTAGTGTTGGTGTAATGGTGTAATGATCAATGCTTGTGTAACTGTAGTTTCTGTTTACATGTCAGTTTCTATTACAAGTTGGTAAAATTTAATAAATGTCTCTTTATGATATACAAACCCGTGTGTTTAACCCAACTCGCCGCATTTGCACGAAGTTTTCCCATACCTTCTTCCCTACCTGTGACTCGAGTGACTTCGCTTAGTTGATATCGCCGCGTGCCCCAAACCTTTGCAAAGGCCATTCGCATGCTCGTTCGTCTGACTCCCCTGCTATATACTAATAATAACTCAACGGCCTAATACATGAACTGTCGGAATTATTAATTAAAAATAATATTTTTAATGTATAGTGTGAGTACATATTATACCCACTCAGTAAACGTATGTACCTACTGTAAAATAAAAAAAGAAATAAAATTAAAGTGCTTTATTATAATTGGAACTAATTACATCAAAATAATTGTAATTATCGTGCTTTATAAAAAAATATTTTTATTCCTTTAAAACATTAGATATGAAGAAAGCCCGGGCAACGTCGGGTATTTTGCTAGTGTTGTATACTATAGACAAAAATTCAAGAAGGTGGATGAAGCAAACAATTATTTCAAAAGAGATAGATTCAAGCAAAGTTGCAGAATTCCGACTTTAGGAACTGGCAATAAAAATATTTTATTGTGGGTATTTGATGTGTACCAATAGCAGACAATGTTCGTAGTCGATCTATTGAAAGCACTAATAATATACTCTCAATTTTCACACTTGGCCAACTAAGCTCATGTTGTGTAGTACAGCCACATGATCTAGGCTAATATAAATCCTCAGAATTTGTGCGTAGTCTTTCATTAATAATTAAGAAACATAACCCCTCTAATTGTTGATTGGTTCAGAGTTTTCGTCTTTAAAACATATCTGCGTCATGTAGAGATAGAAACTAAAGCCATCTGTTGCACAAGAAAATGAACGAATGAACCGCTTCTCCTATAACACATGTCTGGAGGTGCATTCGCAGGATTAAGGGCTTCACTTCGGGCACATATTATGTTTTACGGAATGAGTGCGTAATGCATACCCTTGTTAAAAGCCAGATGCACTTCACTAATGGCAGAAGGCTCTTCGAGAAATAAGAACGGAGTTGCTTCATGATCTTAGCTGCAACAGCAATGTCATGCGAAGATGCTTTTGAACTGAACTCATTCTAGATATTTTCCAATGAAACAAAATTTCATTCCATCACTACTCCAAAAGATAAGAGAGTCTCTAATTTTTTTTTAATAATTTTTATTATTTTGAAGATTATACATGGCTCAGTTTAGCAATACAAACTTTCTCACATGTTTTTGATGCTTAATATCTACGTTAAAAAACCAAACTATTACTTCTTTACAAACTAATTATTAGGGAGAGGAAACCCACTGAGCACCTCACAAGGAATCATCCAAATTGGCAAATTGTATATAAAAAACATGCTTGGGAAATCTATTTTTTATTCTGGTTGCGTTTCTGGGTGCTTTGCCTAGGTTATATTGGGATAGTTGTGTAATTGATGGTAAAAGAGTCTCTAATAAAGAAATACGTTTTACAGACAATATTTCTCATTCACTTAAAAATGTTTTCGATAGTAAGTTTTTGCGCGAGTATTAAGAGATGTCGATCAATCAATGAAAGGAATGAAGAGAAATTTTCAGTTTTCTTGCTCTCGCACGAGTTCCATGCAAGTACAAATCTCGAGTGAGTCAATAAGCCACTTACCGAGGGCCTATGAAGTTCAGTCTCAGATTTTCTTTCCATTTAAGGCCTGTGTCACACGATCGTTTCATTGACACGCATTAAGTAATGCGCGTCGTAGATTAACACTGTATGTGAAACGCTTGTGTGCCACATTGCCGAAGATTTACTGTTATTTTACGATGCACGATGTAGTGTAAAAAACAGAATTCAAATACTTGTGGAAAATTTGTTTAAAACGGCAAATATAACTAATTACTCAATTCAATTTCATTTCTCTCGTTTAAATATTGATCTCAGCGTTTTAGAGACAAAATAAAATATTAAACTTTTTATTTTATTTTTTAATTCAATTTATGTTAGATAGCACTGCAACTGCATGTATATTTACACATTTCAATACATTACATTACATATCATTGCCATTGAACAATTTAGGGACCGTCCATAAATTACGTAACGCAAATTTCGAGTATTTTCAATACCCCCCCTCCTCTTTGTAACGCACTTCCCTATCTCTATGTAACGCAGAGTAATGCTGCCTCAGACCCCCTCCCTCCCCCTTTAGCGTTACGTAATTTATGGATGACCTCTTATAATATTCAATAACGCAATAAATACACTTAAAAATGCATACATTGTGAATTTTTATAACAAGCAAAAAATTATATTTCTAATTTTTCAACACACAGAAATTACACGTTATTTACAATAATTATTTTAAAAGCATGTTATTTTTTTGTTTAGGGGAAAATGCGACAAGAGCATCAATGATGCATCCTCATTACGAAAATAAACATGTATGTACTTTTTATTTAAAAAATACTAATTTACTATTGTATTATTATTATTATTATTATTATTATTATTATTATTATTATTATTATTATTTGTAAGAGACGATCGTTCCTCGCTTGATCAATTTTTCTCACAAGTGAGAAAGAATATAATTGAGAACACGTTCTCACATAATGTTCCTTTCTTAAAAAACACTTTCAGGCATTAAAATAAGGTATTTTTATCATCATCCGCTGAGAAGAATTTTATAGTGAATTAGTGAAGGGAAGAAGGGAAACTGGTGTCTCTAACGGTCCGCGAAACCTGCGGTCCTTCGTAAAGCCCAGTGCTCTCAGTGATTACTTCAGGCATTTGTGTTGGGAATAAATATTTCTTTGATGGTGTTATTTAGAAATGAAAGAGATACTTCACTTTTCAAGTCTGTGAGCCAGAAAGACGCAAACTAATTAATTTGACGCGTTTGCACCCCACCAAACAACAGATCTCATTCCCCAGAAAAGATGCAATTAACAAGATCGCATTAAAAGTTTCGTTAAAAAATAATACTGTGTGTAAATTAAATTCAAATATAAATAAAAATCCAATTAGGATACAGAACATTGACGGAAAAAGAAAATAAAGATGTCAATTTTCGTGAAAGTGACAGACATTTTTCGGTGGGTAAAAATTGTCCAAAAATATATTTTAACTATGAGTAATATTATTTTCGTATTAATTTCATGCGTAGGTGGAGTAAGAATTTATATTGCTCTTTACATCTGTTCTCTAGAGTTTTTATAATTTATTGTGTTTTCTTTACTGTTCTTTTGATTATGTATTGTCACGTGCTATCGTGTGTTTGTAATTAAATGAAATTGTTATTACTTATATTTTCTGTCTTAACTAATATATAATTTTTATTGGTTGTAAGTCTAACTTTTTCATGTATTATCTTGTAACTGTCTCAGACTAGGTATTTCACCTTCTTCTGGGTGTATAAATAAATGAAAAAAAAATGCGTTCAGCTCTTAATAGATGCATACGAAACGAAAATGAAACAGAATGCCTTTTGTTCCTTGCTCGCGGGGGCGGAGTTGCTCTCTGGCGAGATGGCAGAAGCCTCATCATATCAGAAACGACGCGCTGGTAGCCGCCAGAGACTTCTTCCCCACGGCCGGCGCGCTGCTTCTGGCTCCTTTGTTTGGGCGGCTTCTTTGCCTGAGGAGCACCCCCCCCCATTATTCCACTCTGCGCCCCCGCCCTACACCCTCCTTCGCCGTACCCCTCTGTCTCACATGACGTGCCGCTGTCTCCACGGGCGGCGTTGTCACATCCCCCCTCCCCCAAACAATCATACGAGTTCTTTCTGTTGAAAGAAAGATACATATTCCAACTTCTCTTCGATTATATGAACAAATTTTTCTTGATTGATTGATATTACCGGGAGCGTCAGCTGCTATGGTCGTTGGACCATTAAGTGTAGTGCATGTTTTATCATGGGAAGTGGCGGCTTCAAATTTAGAATTTACAGTAGCGGTGAAACGCCATTTTCTTACAAACGGCTGCAAAATTTTCAAAGAAAATTGCCATTTAGAACAAGGTTGTACTGTTCTTTAACATTCTTAAAATAATTTTTCCGTTCTACTATTAGGAAACCGCAAAATTAAGAAAATGTCAAAAAATGTAATATGGGCGGCGATAGATGGCAGCTGGCAAAAAATTGTAGCCAGTCCGAATAGCTAGTCGAAACCAAAGGACATAGAAAACTAATACGGGAAAGTCTGTACCAATCTGTAGCACCACTAGTTTTATTATGCTCCGAGAGCTAGATTTTTAGGTTTTTGAATTTTCTTGCCACCTCTCTCTCAGCAATGCCAAATACCTCTGCATTTTCACGGTGAGCAGTATTCAGTATTCTGTTTTGATATTCGAGTAGACTGTATACGCGTTATTGTTCTTCGGATTCCGTTTCTTAACTCCCAAAATAAAATACAATACAATAAAATTAGAAATAACAGCACACGCTACACATGCTTACTACTGCCGCTTACGTCTGCCATGCCCATGGACGGAGTACCCTGAGCGTTCACTTGCCACGAAATAGATCCTGAGGGAACGCTGGAGCAACGTCTGGAAAGACGCGTTCACACTACTTGCAGGGCGCAAAGCAAGTTACCAGAGCTTGCTGCGGAGGACCATGGAAACTAGCCAGAGAATTTACATACGCAATTTTGGCTGCGCAAGCGACATGCTAAACAATTTCGTGAGTGTAAAGTCAGTGTAACGTCTCAATCGTCAGTTACAGTTATGTCATTGACTATCCTCAATCTCCTCTTGTAACGAGAAACTAAAATATTTCTTAACAACAAGAATAACAATTTAATGAAAAGATTTCCGTTTCACAGGTACACAATTCGTATTAAATTCTCAAAACACTAAGAAGTTATGTGTATAATGTCTTAAGCAATCGTACATAAATCCATATCCCATGGAAACGAGAAGCCCTCGATCTAGTCTTCACAATCTGTGACGTGATGACAAATGACAACATAACTCGCTACATTACACCACTATAGGACTCAAACTATCAATTACAGGCTGACATTCTGAGGTTTAAGGTAACTGCTAAGCAGTTGGTAACTATTAGTAATTATTTTTGAGAGAGAGTGTGGTCGCGATTCTGCTTCTGAAACATTTTGCTCAGAAAAGTCCCTTTCAGAAGGCGGCGAATAATTTCCGTAAGCAGAGAATAAATCTGGCGATGGTTCTGTCTGGTTAAGCATTCTGAAGGTCGGCAGTTTTGAAAGGCCACATTAGTAGTTTCCTCTGATCAATTGGTATGATGCCAGAGCAGTTCCTTCAATTATTGCGCTTTAAAAGGTCTGCAGTCATTCCATCCTATTCCATCCTACTCGTCATTGAGTCGAGCGATGGGTTGCTATGGTACAATTACATCATAGTACAAGATGATCCTGAGAGTATGCAGATGTCTGGTGAACCGTTGAATTTGACTGTAGAGGGCGAAGATGAGAAGAGAAGAACATTCTTTTTTGAATATTCTACACAGAAAAATATGTTCTCCACTAACTACTAAAATGAAAATATTGCCAATATGAAATTATAATGTAAAGTTAATAAAACTTAATTCAAGAAAATTATCTTCTCATAGTTCTTCTTTAGGCGACTAAAGTCCATAAATGCAGGGGAGATGTGCGTAAACCAAAGCAGCCCTCAGAGTGTCATAGAAAGCGTCTCCTCTCTAAATCAACGCGACAGGCAGCTGCGCTATCGTCCACGCCAAGTGCGGGCGCGGGTGCGGGTGGGAGTGGGGGGCGGGCGAAGGGGCGTGGAGGGGGAGGGATGAGGAGCCGCAGAGCGTAGAGCTGTGTCGCGCAAGCTGTGCTTACACCGACATACGCGCGCGGTCACGAATATTCACACACACAGAGTGGGGGTGACAGACGCTGCAAACACAACCTCGAAACCTCCTAAGGTCGAAGGGTCACACCAGGAGGCATAATCCTATGGAGCTTATTCACGCAAGCTGTAAGCCGGTATTAGTGAGCAAGTGAGCAACTCAATAATGGAAATTAACACTCAAACACGTCCATGTAATTTAGAATTAATGAGATTTCGTCATGTCTTTACTTCAGACTTCGTAATACTGGCAACTGACACCCAATGCTATTGGAATAAAACGTTCAATTACAATACTCTAACGATAAAAGTAGGCAACTAAGTTCTTTAGACAATAGATCATTTTATTACTTTCGTAATTTCTCTGAATCTTGCAGGTTGAAGGAATCGAAGACAGTTGTTTTGAATTCTCTAGTGCATTATACACAGAACGACAACAAATTCAATTATAAAAGTCAGAAAAGACGAGGGGAAGGAAGAGTGACAAGGGGTGGGCGGGCAAATTTATGTTCCTGGAGGAAGGGGAGGGAGAGACAGAGACAAACGAGAGGGGCGACGCGCTCGCAATAGGACGGGGATTTATTGGCGACAAAGAGCAAGCAGGACGGCGCTACAACAGTTGAGTTACGTTGTGACCGGTGCGCCTAACAAAGCAGATTTGTAACTCAGGACAACGAAATAACGCCTATGTTTATTTCTCTACAATGCTTCTAGTGACACCGAAAGAAAATTATTTAATTTACACTTATTACTTTTATTTGCTAACCTTACTTCGTGATATATAGCATGGTTTATGTGGTCATCAAGTTTTGGTGAAAGGATTTTTGTAAGGAATCCATTTTTACCATTAAACATTCTTTTCAATGAAAAACATATTTTCAATTAAGAGATGTCTAACTAACATTTCCAACCGAAAGTTCAAATAGGCTGTAATGTATTTTATAATACAGAGGAGTATTAGGTGGCATGTAATGAAATTACAAATATACGGCATTGAACGTATATGCTGTGAGAAATAAGTAATCGTTTTTGTTTGAAGTAATCGCAAATGACGTCTTAACTATACGCCCAGAACCACTTTACGATCAAAAGAGTACTGTTCGGGCAGAATATTTGATACATTGCATAAATGTCTAAAACGATAATAAAGTGATTATACAAACCTAGTCGTATTCACATTTTGTTAACAGTTACTTCTCGTAGAACTTTTCTCATGTACACTATTGAATTTCACAGAATTCGACCATGCAACACAAGCCACCTGTGTCGATATTGTAGCGTCTTGCACGAACATAGATATGACGACAGGGCGACCGTGTGACGTAGGAGAGACACTCAGGATCACGCGCTCGACGACAGGATGTGACGTAGTGGGAAAGCCCAGAGTGAAAGGGCGCTGGGAGCCTAGGTTGGACGCTGCGACGCTCCACCGGGACCTTTTCGCTTCAGGCAGTCGACTGGTGCAGTTCGGAGGCAGCCGCCCGGTGGGGGCGCAGACCGCGGGTGCGAAGGCTAGGGTCGGCAATGTATTTGTCGTGAGGCAGTGAAACTCGAGTGAGGAGGCGTGAAGGAATTCTGCGGTGTTTCACACGATCGAGTTCATTCGATAGTTAAGTAAAAGTGTGGTAGCCGTAGAATTATTAACCTGCTAGTAGCGGGGTCGATTTATGTCGTTCATTCACAATTGTACATAAGGTTTATTTGGTGGTGGATTTAATTATTAATAAACCAGCAATAAGTTAAACCTACTCTCGTCTGTGTATTATTGCAAGACGCCACAATATCCTAGGAAATACTTAGTACGTCATAATGGCTGCCTAGAGTGTCAACGAGTGCCTTCAAGACGAACACTATTTACCATGGGAGGGCGAAAAACACAAACAAGAATATTTTATAATAATTGTATTTAAATTCTTTATTAGCCCTTTTCCCTTTCCCATGTACGTAAGTAATATAAGTAGTATGGGGAAAGATTTGTAATGGTGCCCGAAGAAACGGCAGATACTCGGGAGAAAAAAATTCATTGCAGGGCTCTGATAACGAAAAAATGAATAAATCCAGTTGCTAAATTAAGAAAAAATAATCTTCAAGCCAGAATCTAACCAGAATCCCTGTTTCGTGTGTCCTTGATATCGAAAAACCAATTGACAGCAAATGTCTGTCCGTCTGTCTGTCCGCCTGTCCTGTGTATGAGAACAACACTAGCTACTGCAATGCTAGCGTATAAACCATGGGTTAGATTTTCTTCAAATTAAAGAAACCCCGTCTATCTGGACTGAGTCTAAGCTCTGCGATTTTGAAAAACATTCATTAATTTTTCGGGGTACTTTACACGAAGCCTCTCGGACAATTTCAAAATTTTCTCAAAAGCGGCTCCACATTTTTTCTTTCAATTTCATGTAAGAATAGAGAAAAATACACTTATAACGGTGCCATAGGTCCGATCTTCACGGTTAATTCTGAATTTTCGATAATTGAAAACTTGTATTTTTTCGGCGTCTTCCCACAATTGCAAAATTGAAGATTTTCCCTTCAAATACAATTTGGTCTGCATAGTGAGTTCTTTCATTAAGGTCATGTATGTTTGTTTTTTTAATTTTAGTCGTTTTCGCGCAATATTGCGTGCAATATGTGCAATTTTAAAAAATTACAAAAACAAGATTTTCTCGAAAACCCCGTTTGTACACATATTGTACACATTTTGTGTACAATATGTGTGATTTTAAAAAAGAACAAAAACAAGATATTTCTAAAAAGTGTTCCAAATGTTTTCTTTAAAATTTTGGTAGTGATAGTGCTAAATGTACTCTGTGGGATGACATAAACGCCATATTGCTCTGTTCTTTTGTTTATTCAAAAGATACAAAAATGATTTTTTTAAATTTATCTCTAACACCGTTAATATTTACATAAGTGGCAATTTGTTTATATTATTATATTTATGAGTACATGTACTTGTTGTAATTGTTCATGTACATGTACAATTGTCATATAAAGTTTCTCGAAAACTCAACAGTTTTCTGTGATAACTCTATCAAAATTTGGCATTTTCAGAAACGCTCAACTGCCATTTTCTCAAAAACGGCTCCATATTTTTCTTCAATCGTTTCGAACGGATAGTGCTAATTTGATTCTTTAATATGACGTTAAGATCTCTTTGGGGATTTTTTTAAATCAAAATTTACATAATAATCCAACTAAATAAAGGACGTCATTGAACTGAATTTAGCTGATATGTATTTTAGAATTAAGATTTATCAAAGAAAAGTTCATGTCATTTTAGGCTAATTTTGACATGTTTACACAATGGTGTTAATGATGATGATAATAATAATAATAATAATAATAATAACACAAATGTAAATTTTCTGAAAGACCTCGCGCCGTTTTTATGCACATTTTCAGCAATTTGTAAACACAGTTCTATTTGCGACTTAAATAACTTCAAATCGTTTTTAATGATGTTTTTCGAAACTCAAAAATTTTCTGCCCAAACAAATTTCAAATTTCGCATTTACAGTAGCGCATAAATGTCATTTTCTTAAAAACGCCGCAACATTTTTGAAAGAAAATTGCCAAATAGCACAAGGTTGTACTGTTCTGTAATGTTTTGAAAATAATATTTCCGTTCGACCATTAGGAAACCGAAAAATTAAGTAAATGTAAGAAAATGTACTTTGGACGGCTAAAGATGTCAACTGGCAAGAGTATGTGTTAATCGGAATAGCTAGTCGAGACCAATGAAAGTAGAAAACTACCACGGGAAAATTTGTACCATTCTGTAGCACCACTAGTTGCTTTGAGGTTCTAAGTCCACAAAACCATTGACAGAAGTGCTTTTGTTAGACGATGCTTGATATTATGAATCTGTCTTACCATGTGACCTTGTGCTTTTGTAGCTTCTTAAAGTGGCGCTTCACCTGCTGATGGGTGCGTATTTTTTAACATAACTGTCAGGCTCTTTCTTGCTTTAACTGAAATGTATAGTGTGAAATATTTTTTTTTAGATTCAAATGTTTAACAAGCTTTCGATAAACATCCGATGTTTGAGGTAAGATTTTGACATTATTCATTGTTATTTTGGCTTCATCTTGAAATTTTTTGGATAGTTTACACCAGAAGTATTTATCTTTAACCACTTTTTAATTGATTTGATCACATGATATATAACTCTGACGCCTGGTATGAAAGTAGGTGGGGTTCGATATTTGTTTGTTCTTGAATGGTGCCTTTAGTTGTATTATTGATATTTCCATATTTCGAAGACACTTCTTGATTTTCATCACGAAATAGATGCTCATGCCAGTTTGTTGTGATAAGGTGTCATTTTCACTGATAACCGTCTTAGCGGGTCCTTTGAGGTTGTCATTATTTAGTCTTTTTTGTCGACGTGGAGGAATTGTTTGCCATGAGCTGCTCAAGGTTGATGCAGTTTTCTGTGTTGTAGATGCGTGGCCGTTATGTGCCGTAGCTTCTGGCACGGTCTCTGGGATCTCTTTTTCGTGCAGATGTTACTGTAGTTGGCATTGTAAATGTTCTGTTGCACTAGTTGTTGTAAATGTTTTAATAGTTTATGTTCCTGTAATAACGTTTGGTGCTGTTGCTGAAGGTTCTGTGTTAAATCAGTATTCTAAAGTTGTCGATCCGTCCGTACTGTTGTTAACGAATACTTCATTGTTTTATTGATTATTTAAAATTTCTGCTGATTTGGTGATTAGTCCCTCGAAGGGGACACGGTCGGTTAACGTTATTCACTTCACTATATTTGGGTGATTTTGATTGGCAATAGGTCTTGATACACATCTGTTCACTGGTACGTGCAGTCACCTTTGTTCAGAAATAAATGCTGTCACCACTGTTCCACAAGTAAATTTGAGCAATAACGAATTGAAAATGTTCTTAATTCACCACTGCTTACAAGTAAATGCACTTCCTTCTGACACCGGTCCGGCACTAATAGCGGCCGGGGCAGTCGGCACTTGCGATAAGCGCGAGCGATCTGATAACTAGCGGAGCTGCGGAATACGTCTGCTGGGGACCGCTGCTGAGCGAGAACTGTCCGACAGGTATATTAAAGTATTAGTTTATACTACCGCGCACGAAAGACAGCCGTCATTATCGCCGCCTTTTATCAGTGCGGCGTTTCAACAATTGGGTTCAAGCAACAATAACATTTCATCTATTCGTTATCACATTTAATACAATGAAAGGACGCAATTTAAAATGAAATAACATAAATATAATAAAGAATATTAATAAAATAAAATATGTAATGATATACAAGTTTCTACTTACGGAACATCCAACTGCATAGCACCATCATTCATTTTACGTTCGCGAAGCGCAGTAAATTGGGAGCGAGCGACTTACATTTTTTTGCCAAATTACACAAAAACTACTCATTTTTCAAAAAATTGAACGTGACCTTCATTGAACATCTGTATTTGGTGAACACATTTAATTTAGAAAAAAATGTATCTTCATAATTGTAATTGTAGGAAGATCCCGAAAAAAATTGATTTTTTCAATTTTCGAAAAATCAGGGTATTTCAACCAATATAAGACCTATTCCATTTTCTTAAACATCCTTCAGACTATTCAACAACAAAATTTCATCAAAATCGATGGAGCAATTTTTTTAAATTTTGAAAATAGCCCAGGGGTTTTATGTAAAGTATCAGGCACAATTAAAATATCGGTTTCAAATTCAAGAGGCCGCGACATCAGCCAGATCGATTGGGAAGTATCAATTTTGTAAAAATCGGCTGAACGGTTTAGCCATTACCGCAGACGGACAGACGTTTTGCCGTCAATCGATTTTTCAGTATCAAGGATCCATAAAACATAGATTATAGCTACCCCACGTGCTAGAGGGTTCTTTTTCTTAATTTGGCATCTGGAGTTATCCACGTTTTCTTTACTAGGGCCCTGCAATAAAAGTTTTTTTGCCGAAAATTCGCCCTTTTCGCGTAGCTTTACGTAACTTTCTACCGCGGTAGCGGTTAACGAGAAAATAAAACTGGGCCCGCACACAATAATACCAGAGACATTAATATGAATTGACACTTATTAGAGAAGAAAATGTCTGCAACAATATATATTAGTGTGTTTCACCTCCTGAGTCTATATTCAGAAAGCAGTTAATTTAGATTGCTACATAAAAAGGCGACCGTTTCCATTTGCATGTTTATACGCCTTACTTTAATCCCAACATCTCGTGATTCCAAAACTTGTTGCATCGCAAGTAAGTCTCACTAAAATTGCATTACTAACATGCCACAAACTGCATGACCAAGTGCTCTCCGCGAAGACAACTCACTGAGTGGTCTTGGTTAGCTATTCGAACTTGCCATGTACTCTTGCCAGCTGCCATCCATTGCCGCCCAAATTACATTGAAGTCAGCCCAAATTAATTCATCAATACAGTAGTGTTTACAGATTGTTGGAAATGTACATATTAACGTCGTGTGAGATGTTTCAAAAAATTACATTTGTGTAATTTTTTTAAAAAACAAAAAAAATACCCCAAAATGAACTTTGTCATATTAAACAGTACAACTAAGGCTCTCTGTTCGAAAAGTTTGGAGAAAAGATTTGGTGCCATTTATGAGAGAATGGCGTTTGAGCGTTTCTGAAAATGCAGAATTTTGAGCTAGTTTTCACAGAAAATGGTTGAATTTTCCAGAAAGTTTATATGACATTATTTAAAACACGTGTACTCTTCAATATGATAATGTAACGAAATAGCCGCTAATGTAAATATTAATGTGTGAGAGACAAGTCAAAAAATTACATTTTTGTAATTTTTGAAAAAAAAACAAAGGAATAGAGCAATATGGCGTTTATGCCATATCATATAGTACATTAGGTGCTATCCTTCCCAAAAGTTAAAAGAAAAAAATTTGGAGCCGTTTTCGAGAAAATCTTGTTTTTGTAATTTTTTAAAATTGCACATATTGCACGCAATATTCCGCGAAAACTGCTAACATTTTCAAAAACATGTACAGGATCTTAACGATAAAACTAATCACAGAAAACAAATTTCATCTGATGGAAAAAATCTTTATCTTCAATTTTGTAGTTGTAGGAAGAGGCCGAAAAAATTCGAACTTTTGCAATTTTAAAAAATTTAGAGTTAACAGTGAAAATTGGACGTATGCCACCTTAGTACGTGTATTATACGATATTCTTACAATAAATTTAAAGAAAAAAATTGAAGCTGTTTTTGAGAAAATTTTCAAAATGTCTGGGGGACGTCATGTACAGTATCCCCAAAGATTAATGAATGTTTTTCAAAATCATTTTTCAATTTTCAGAGCTTCGACTCAGGTCAAATAGACAGGGGTTTCTTCAATTTGGAAAAGATCGTACGTCGTTTAGACTCTAGTGTTGTTCACATACACCGGGCAGACAAGACGGAGGGACGTTTTGGTTTTAATTGGTTTTTTGGTATCAAGAAACCACAAAACATACATTCTGGCTACATTACGTGTTAGAAAATTTTTTTTTAATTTTGCAACTGAATTTATCCTCTTTTTCGTAATCAGGGCCCGGCAATGATTTTTCCCCCGAAAAACCGCTATTGTTTCGCGCAGCATTACATAACTTTCCCTGTACT
The DNA here is from genome assembly GCA_031308135.1 of Acheta domesticus. Taxonomy (NCBI): domain Eukaryota; kingdom Metazoa; phylum Arthropoda; class Insecta; order Orthoptera; family Gryllidae; genus Acheta; species Acheta domesticus. The sequence continues at coordinate 63,744,736 of JAHLJT010003656.1, forward strand.
ACGTACATTACTCTGTATATACGTGTGCTTAAAGGAATGTAAAAATCTATGACATCGAATATTTACTACATGCCAAAATAAATTTTGAGCTACCACATTTATTGCCTTTGTTGTCTATAGTATTTGAAATCCTACTTCTATCCCGCATAAATCATATACTGAAAGGAGATGAGAGCATCATCAGTTTGGTTTCAAAAAAGAGAATTCTACAGATTCATAGAATAGTCAACACCGACGAAGCTCTAGAAAATAAAATGTATTGTTACGCTTTGTTTCTAGATATTACGCAAGCGTTTGACAAAGTGTGGCATCAAAGCTTATAATTCAAAATCAAGACATGTCTGTCTCATCCATTCTATAACATTATTCGATTCTTTATTCTGGATTGAATTTTTTCAAATAAAATTCGTTCCTTCCTATCAGTACATCGTTCCATCCTATCAGGAGTACCACAGGACAGCAGCATTCCGCATTTCCAGAAAAGCTCAAACGCCATTTTCTCATAAATGGCTCCAAATTTTTTCTTCAAAGTTTTCGAACGGATAGTGTTAATTGCACTCTTTAATATGACGCATAGTTCATTTGGGGGTATTTTTTGTTTTTTCAAAAATTACACAAATGTAATTTTTTTGAAAGGTCTCTCACATCTTTAATATGCACATTACCAGCAATTTGTAAACACCATTGTATTTGTCAGTTAATGTGCTTCAAATGACTTTAAATGAAATATTATGAAAACTCAAAAATGTTATGTGAATAAGAGCTTCAAATTTCGTATTTTTAGTAGCGCTTAAACGCCATTTTCTTAAAAACCGCTACAATTTTTTAAAGGAATATTGCCATATCGGACGAGGATTTTGTGTTCTTTAATATTTTAAAATTAATGTTTCCGTTCCATCATTAGGAAACCGAAAAATTAAGAAAATGTCAAAAACATGTAGTTTGGACGGCGATAGATGGCAGCTGAGACGAGTATCTTGCAATTCCTAATAGCTAGGCGAGACCGAAGGAAATAGAAAACTAATACGGGAAAGTCTGTGCCATTCTGTAGCACCACCAGTTTAAAATTGCACATATTGCACGAATATCACTAAAATTTTCAAAAAGAATGTACAGAGATGTGCAGAATCTGCAACGAAATGTGAATGAGAAGGATAGAGAGCACAGGGTCAGGGTGAGGGAGGGAGGGAGAGACAGAGAGAGGGGATGGGAGGGGAAAGAGGGAGATGAAGGGCAGAACGTCTGCCGGGTTTTCTTAGTCTTCTAGAAGATTTTCTATATTGATTCCTCTTGAGTCATTTCTGACGGACCCCCAGAAGTTGTTATGGTAATTATAGTCACCCAACAATATAACTGTTTTAGGGAGTTGTTTTTAATATCCTTTATACACTTTGATGTTTTAACGTGAAACATTAGAAAACTGAAAAGTGTGTCCTAATAGAAGTTATTAGAGCACTCAGGGTCGTAATATTCCAAGGCCTACTATTAACAAAAATCAACACTTCAAAGAACATCTATTTATTATAAACAATGATTCCATTTGTACAATTATTTAAATTAATTCCTGCAGTTGAAGATCGAACTAGACTTCCATCCTCCGTGTCTTTTGAACATATGTATATCAGCTCATAAGTCAGCTAGAAAAGAAGCAGATGATCTTCGAAAGCAAGGTTCAGTTAAAACATCAGGATTTTTTAGTCCAAGATACATACAGATAGGTTTAGGAATGGCCCCAAATGTGTTAATGCCAATAGGTTGTATTGTGCATTTCCCATTTTTGTAATTTACAAAAAAAGCGATCATGATTTGTTGTTAAAGGGCGAAGACTAATATATTTTTTCAACGTCTCTAAACAATGAAATCCTTCGACATTTGATAACAAATTCTCTCATATTCTTAGCTTTCGTATTTAAAACATTAATTTTAAAAAATGTATCATAGTCAACTACATCTTTTACCGTCATATTTTTCATTTCTTCTCTTCGACAAGCTCAAAATATCCCTGCAAATAATGTTACCTTCATCATTAAATAATGATTGTCATCTGCCTTCCGTAAAAGTCTATGGATATCTTCTTTTGTAACAATTCCCGATTTCTTGGGCACAAATCCGTCACTTTGTCTCTTAAGAAACGCGACCAATTGCGTATACTTACTTTTATCAATATTTTTATTGACTGAAATTGTGCTTCGTAGCATGAAGTAATGACATCTCATTGAACTGGGATTCTCTTTTTCTGCTTTAAAAGTGAAATATGCCAGCATATATTTTACAGAAATATCGGAAATTTTTTTCTCTACACAATCCTTTTCTCGTTCTTTCATCTTCAATGCTGAAACCGTCCATGGCCTCCCACTAACCTCGATCATCAAAATATGTCACGTAAGTTGGCCACATTTCTCAGAAGAAAAAATAGTCAATTTTTCAGATATTTGAGATTTTACAAAGTGGATAAAACGTTGTATGATGTACGTATCGTAACATCTTATTACAATACTCGATTGGTTATCAAACTCGCTCCTATCTTCGCTCGCTTGATAATTTTCGCAAGACTCAAATATAGTATTTGGTTAAACCATGTTTACTACTATTATAGAAATCTTTGAAATCTTGTTTTGGCGAACATTTATGACGTGAAATGATCATTTTCTTTTCACAGCAAACAGAATAAAAACAAATGAAATTGGTGGACAAATTTCACAGAAACACGTTGATTTTTACTTTCCCGCATACGTACGTGTGCACGGAGTGATATACGTAGTATATTGAAAGTTATATAATGCTGCGCGAAAATTCATTGCCGGGCGCTGATAACGAAAAAGTGGATAAAACGAATTGCTAAATTAAGAAAAAAAACCTAACACGTGGTGTAGCCAGAAACCCTTTTTTGTGAGTCCTTGACACCGAAAAACTAATTGAATGGAAAACGTCGGTCCGTCCGTCCGTCTGTGAACACTGCTAGTGCCTAAACCATACGTACGATTGCTTCCAAACTGGATATTCGTCAGTCGATCTGGTTCGAGTCAAATCTTTGAGATTTTGAAAATGATTCTATAAAATTTGGGGGTACTTTACATGAAGCTCCCCGGACATTTTCAAAATTTTCTGAAAATCGGCTCCAAATTTTTTCTTTGAATTTCTTCTAAGAACAGAGTTAAATGCACTTATTAAGGTGGCATAGGTCCGATTTTCACGGTTAACTCTGAATTTTCGAAAATTGCAAAAGTTTGAGTTTTATTCGGCATTACCAGCAAATTTGTAAACACTATTGTATTTGCGAGTTAATGTGCTTTAAATTACTTCGAATGAAGTTTTTTGAAAACTCAACAATTTTCTGCGGAAATGCGCTTCGAATTTCGCATTTTTAGTGGCGCTTAAACGTAATTTTCTTAAAAACGGCTACAAATTTTTATTGGAAAATTGCCATATAGGACGAGGTTTTTGTGTTCTTTAATATTTTAAAATTAATGTTTCCGTTCAACTATTAGGAAACCGAAAAGTTAAGAAAATGTTAAAACATGTAGTTTGGGCGGCGATAGATGGCAGCTGGCACGAGAATGTTTCAATTCCGAATAGCTAGCTGAGACCTAAGGAAATAGAAAACTAATACGGGAAAGTCTGTGCCATTCTGTAGCACTACTAGTTATTAGAGGTAAAGCGTGTCCTATGATACCTTGTCTGTCACATTCATATATCTGTGTCTTTTGTAGGTCTGTTTATTCAATAAATAAATCACGCTCCGTACAACTAACGTTAAATATGCATTATGAACACTACTAAAAACACTGCGCATATAAATTTCATTTTCCTAGAAGAAAGGACCACCATCCAATAATGAGGTTCCAATTACGACGGTTTCAGGGTCGTTTTCCATTGTTAAGATGAACTAAATGATAACGTATTTACAGGAGGAAACATAAGTTACACTAAGAACGGACGGAAGTAGTTGGGTTCAGCAAAGCATCTTAAATTTAACAATGAGCAAATATTTCTGCCAAACCATAAGTCATAGCCCAAAACTGAATACACTTTTAAATTCATAAAAAAACTTCTATACCACATTCTCAGTGTCTAGAAACCAAAAATGTGTAATTATAAAAATTATTACAATGTGGTTTTGTCATATGCGTTTAAATCACCGAAAGATTTTTTCGGCCGCACTGCGGCCACCCTTCAGAGCTACAAAAATAAAAATCTAAATTACAATTTGTATAATAAAAAATATAACGTGATTTTTTATGAACAGATTAAATTTGTTAGGAAAAGGATGAACAAATTACGAAAAATTTAAAAGAACGAACTACTGAAAAATGGAAAATATTTCTTTAGAAAATTAATACAATAATTTTCAAGATGTTTTATATTACCTATATCGAGGTTTAAAATGTTTTAAAGGAATTATGTGAAAATAGTACAGAAGACTATCCTATTGCAAAAAAGAGAGTATAAAAGCGGACGTGTACTGCAAAAAGAGTGCGTTTGGTAACCATACTCCCTCGTTCTGTGACCTGACTCCTATGGCAGATGCGGCGCCGCAGTGCGATCGAAAGCGGACGTGGAGAAAGGAGGAGTATCTTGCTGGTGACCAGTTGTTCCCAAGGCAACACTCAGTCAATTGTAGGCTATGTTTACAAAACTCTTATCAAACTCCTGATTAGAAGCCATCACAAATATGTTAACTTTTCACCTGCCACAATAAATTTGTCTGTTCATTATTGTGAAACCAGGTTCATTTTTTAAACATATATTAATTTAATTACAGTAAATAACGAAACGAGTGGATAAAAAGGAAGTATTTAAATATGCTTCCTCGGAAATTTCCTTCTAGGATTTTTTTTCAAATGGCAATTCCCGCTGTACCCCTACTTTAAACCTTGGTGTATCCGCATATAAAAAACATGATCTTCTTTGAATATTTCCCCTTGCTTGCAAATAAAGATCCCTACAAATATTTCGCTTTCTTCCAAAGAAATTCAGATCATCTTAAAACAAGACAAACACGTCTTAAAACTAAAACAAGAAAAAAATACTAAAAGACAAGTAAAAAATATTTTTGTCTTAGGGCGAACATAACAGCTAAAATTACACTACTTTATTTGCACTGTATTGGTTCAACTCCACGAAAATCATTGTTTGCCGCGCAGAATAAATTAAATTCCAAAAATAGAAATTTTCGAAACTACTTGGAATTTCTGCGAACCGGCTGTTCATCTTTCACCGCGAACGAGCCTCCATTCTGAGAAAGCGAAAAAGGATCCCTGTATGCGCATCGGCAATTTTTCCGAAAAGCGCCCCCCCGCTCCACGTGAGGGGGGGGAGGGAGAGGAGGGGAGCGCAGTTATATTTAGCGCCGCCCACGCGGAGGCCATTGATAAGGACGCGGCGCGCCGCAGAGCGCGGCCAATGGGGGCCGGCCGCTGCGGTCACGTGACCCGCATCGATCGCCGCGCTCATTGAGCTTCGCGCACCCACGCGCCGCAACCTCCACCGCTCCCGCCCCCGATTCCCGCCCGGGGGGATACGGAACACGCCGCCGCGCCCGCCTCGAAAAGAGAGCTCCTGTTGAATACTTATATGCGCGTAAGTAAATTTCTATGGCGAGAAAAAAGGCTTGAAGGTGTAATAAATTTGTTACAGCATTGATATCTTGATAAATACATTTTAGTATCATTATCACCTAGGAGCGTATCCATAAAGTGTTTCAGATAAGGAGAAGCAATTTCAGTGCAGCCTCACATAAATATTTTTGAGAAATAATGTTTTACTGTAGTCAATAGCTTGAAATTAAAGAAGAATGAATATATTCGTAATAGCAATACTCTCTTGGTTGTGATGCTACAACTAAAACTATTTTGATGAAATTTATTTCAGTAACGAAAAAAGTTGATTCCATATTTCTTAAACCAGCCCTTAGCGAGGCTGGGCTAAGTCGAGTGCCAATTTATGTAACTCCGCCCCAATAAACTGCTGTTTGCCATGATCAGGGTCACCCTGTTTTTACTGTTCCTTCTCATCCGTCTTAAGCCTTTAGGAGAATAGCGAACGGCTCGGAGGGCATCTTCTGCTCTTACCGTCCTTCCACTCCCCGCACGTGGTGCCAGACTCTTCCTCACACCACACCACCAATACTTCAATTATTTCTTCCAAAAAGTAAGATAGTTTCCATGGTATTTGCACAAAAATATATCTTTTCATTCCAAGCGTGCGCTCTTGAAATTTTATTAAGAAGGTTTCAGGCAGGAAATTAAATGTATTTCATATATTTCAGAATTTTTAGTTCATAAGTGCATAATTTTAAAAGCATATTTGAAAAAAATTAGAGTATAAAAAATCCTCTCCCTTCTTTCATCTATCCATTGCGTTTTTCATATCTTAGAGAACCTTCATCCTATCACACACTCTGAAGTGGGACTCTATATCTACGATATGAGAGCTATTTAAACTTTTTTGAATATAAATCTACATAAATAAAATTAGAGTGTGTGTCTGTCATTTTAAAATAACTTTCTTTTGCATAATCACCAATGCTTATTTAGACTTACAAAAATTCAATTCAGTTTGTTTTGTCGGGCATAATTTTAGCTCCTTCCTTCAAATTATTTTCAACAAATAAGGTTTGTTTGTTTTTCATACAAAACTAGTTTTATTCCAATCTTAATTAAATAGGCACATTGCCCTCAAAATTAAGAAGTGGTAAGTTACTGTGTGTATGACGTTTCGGTAACAAAATATTCGTATCCCTCTTTCCTCCAGCAGTATTTAAGAGAGCAATCCTCCCGTTTTTCGAAAATATCTTCAAAACAATGAGTAAATTCAGAAAAGGAAATTAAACGTTCCTAAAAGAATAAAATTTCCTAATATATACATTTTAATTCATTCCAATAGCGCGATTAGTTTCACAGTAATTGAAAATCAAAATTATTACTGAACTTCCCCCGGGATTATGTAACAATGTATCTGTTTTGACCTGCTAATAACAGCAATTGTTGTAACAACCAGGCCAAGGTGAGGCAGGATGATTAAGATTAATAAGTTTCCGGTTACACGGGGTACTTCAGCTAGAAACTAAAATGAACTGCACTGTTTCTAGCCCATTTCCTGTGTCTGTGTCCGTTTTGATCGAGAAGTGCCTCCTGCTCCTAACGGTGCCTGGTTCGCAAGAACCTTGTTACGGATACGGAGGTTTAGAGGCAGCCAAGTGGCATTCACAGAGCGGTCCCTGGTCCTACGACGAAACGTATTCCCCTCGAGCTTGATTTCTTGCCCAACGTCAGGCGACTCGTGAGTTCGGAAGCCGCGGTGGAACAGTTCCACGTGTGACAGTGCGCACGGGGTACTACGATGTGTGCGCAAGTAGCTGAATAGTAGCGAGGGCAACGAATCAGGCTGTTATTACAACTAGTTAGAGGTCGCTTCTGAGATCGGGGAAACGTCTATCAGAGCTGTACATAAACGTTTAAAAATTATTACTTCTTCATAATTGTTTGTAAATAAACCTATATAAAGTGGAGCTCGTGTCTATGATTGTATATTCCCTATTAACAGTCCTACATAAAAATACAAACGAGGGAAGTAATATTACACCTAAAATTTGCAATTTTATACATAATTTATCGCAAAATAAGCAACATAACCTAGCATAATTCTGAAATATGCAATTTTACGCAGTATACCTTAAACATGCAAAAATATGCAAAATAAAACATCGAAATAAGCATCCAGAGACTCTGATTCAGATAGAAAACGAAATTTCGGACTTCAAGAAATAAGGAGAAGCGACATGCAAATGCATTGAAATTCGATCCCTAAACATGAGCAACTTGCAGTGTTCCGTTTCCGAGTTATTGTTCGTATTATCCCAGTGTTACGTTGCAGAGTTATTGTTCATATTATGTGTGTAGTTTACGGACAAAAATTATACGAACTTATCCTCAGAATAGAGTCAAGAGATTGGAATGTTGATGACATAAATTGGAGAATGATGTCTTCGCTGGTTAAATGGTTAAACGAAATGTATAATACGAGGGTCATTCAAATATAAACCAGGACTTCATTCATTTGTAACCCAGATTTACGAATCAGCGCGGCGTCCCCGGAAATCTGTGGCGGGAAAATAGAGATAGCCAAGCAAACGGCCCTCCTACTCACGTCTGCCGTTGCAGTATCACTAGAATGAATAGAAAGTATCATTGTGCGTTGCGCAATGCGTAATTATTCGTTTTTCGCCAAATAAGATGTGAAATTGAAAGACATTTTGAAGAGACTCAGAGGACAATTTGGTCATGCTCCTCTGAGTAAAAAGTATAAGTTTGTTTTCGATTTCTTTACGGTATCATTTAGTTCATAATGAGAAACATTCCACTCTTTCTTACACACTGGACAACACTCTTTGTACTCATTTGACTTTACCTCGCACAGCTAGTTATAATTACGTTCCCATTTAATGTTGTATTTTTTTAAACGCTTTCTTACTTTAATTTTCTTAATGGGTGTGTCTTGCGCTGACAAACCCATACTGTCCGAAGAACTATCATCTTCTTTACTCATCTTCAAACAAAGCGTGAAGGAATAGTAGCACAAAAGTAAAGTACAGCTTACTCCCCAAGTAGGGTGTTTGGCATATCCAATGCCTGAAAGGAGGACAGAAAATTTCGTTAAAAAATGAAAAGCGCGTTGTGATCTGCGATGACGTTGACACCTCTACCTCGACGATCCATGATGCAATCGGCGGCCTACTCACCCGACCATCCGACTCCACCCATTGCATTATACGACGGCCGACTCACCCGCTACTGTCGCTGAGATTTCTTTCGTGTGCTTTTTTCTTGTTTTCTTTTTTGTATTTTTTTGCACTGGGAAATTTAAATCAAAATAGTTTACAAAAGCGTGATTTGTGCTGTACCGCGCGGGACATTCACTTTTAGTCTCAAAAAGCCGGACGCCCCGCCAAAAGCGGAACGTCTGGCAACGCTGGAAGTGTTCATACCATTGTATCGGAATGCGTCTACCGGCGGCGCGGCGGCTGGATCGGATGACGGCTACCGATTCACGATGTCATCCTGCGTCACAATACACGTTCGCATACACTAGCTCTGACTCGTGATGAATTCACAAAATTACACTGATTACTTCTAGAACACTCATTTTACTGCTCGTACTAGTTCCCATGTGACTACCATATGTTTGGTCCACGGGGGCGTTAGGTGGAGAAATATTTGAAGACGACACTACGATCAAACAGTTCGTGCGCAATCTCATACTGCAGGAGCTGTATTATTTTCCCAAAAAGGAATCAGAAAGTTTCTTACACTATGAAGAAAATATATTTCTGTTGAAGAAAACTATGGTGAAAAATAAGGGACTCCCTATATATTTTTATGTAGCACCAGTAACACTGTGTTACAAAATTCCGGTTCATTTTTGAATGTCCGAAGATCAATGCGTACCTACTATATAAATTCGATTCGGTTCCTTTCTGAAAATGCACAATTTTGACTTCATTTTCACAAGGAAACTTTAAATTTGGGAGAAACTTCATCATTCATCATTTGAAGTACTTGTTCTCACCAATGGAATAAATTATTAAAACGCATTTAATATAGTTATTTAAGAAAGTGCTTTTGAGTAATTTTTACATTCTTGCCTACTACGTATTACATTGTTGTGAAGAAGTATTGTAATTGTAGAGGTTGCGAATATAGATTGAGTTGTTTTAGGAGAGCTTCTGAAAATATATTGCAGCAAACCTGTCGTTTTAATCCATTGACGCAAGGGAAAATTGTGAAAACGAGAAGTATTGAAGAACTATTAGTATACTTCAGCGTGTCTCATTGAGTAATGAAGAAATGGTCGGTTTTTACCTTGTCTTGGCGAGGGGAAAGCGTTTATCTCGCTTATCTTTGTTGTTTTCAAGCATACGCGTGCCGCGGAGTTTAGGTGCGATGTAATACATCGGACATAAACTGCTAGTGCTCAGAGAATATAGCTTTAAACGTTTCCAACCTTGCGTTATTAAGCTATTAAGTAGCGCCAAAGAATTGTTATAAATTATTAAATTTCAAGAACACCAACAGTAATGCTTATGCACCAACAGTAATGCTGCAGTAAAAAGTGGCGATTTTTCGATAGAACAACTGGTACCGTGAGTTCCTTTAATCGGAAAATTAGATTTTTCTTGTTCTTATATAGAGAAAATTACTTCATCTAATACAGTGTGTAGTCAGATTCTATGTTTTAAGGGTGCTTGTCCCCTAAAAATTGGTTGACGCCTAAACGGTTTTTTGATTGTGACAACGCCAAAAAAATATCTTACACTGCGTCGATTTGTAGAATCCTGAGACCCATCTCAAACAGCTCTAATGCAACGTAACCAAATTGAAAAATCTCAGCTGTATCCCTCCCTGTGGAACCAGGAACTTAAGTTCAATTTTTTTCAAGAAATTTTACAATTTTAGCCATCTTTATTATTAGACACTTATTTAAGTTTATTTAATTTTATAATGCATAAATTATTGAATTCATAGCGAAAATTTAAAAAACGCGGGGCATAAAAACTAAAATTTATATTTCTGAATTACAAAGTTGTTAACATAATGGCCCATTAATTAACCAACGTACATGATTAAAAAATTAAGAAACTTTTCAGAAACTGTTTAAAATGTAATGTGCGTCTGATACTCGTAGGTAGGAAATACTCCGGAACAGTGGTGTAAATGGGGTGGAAACACCCCCTCCCCATTCAACACAACATTTTTTAAAATAAATAAATTTTTAATTTGAACAGTAACATAATTTAATGTACTTAAATTGGAGAACAATAATTGGTGGGATTTGATATAAGTACTAATATTATTTTAATATAACTTCAGTTTCAGATTACTTTAGTCGTTTTGCTCATAAATTACGAGGGCGAGTCAACTGAAAACCGTAAACATATAATAAAAAATCCAAATGTGGCGCTAGTGTCCCGTAAGTTGATACGCATGTTTGCAATAGTGTGCCAGATGTCTCCTGAGTGGCATCATTGGGAAGAAACACGAAATCCGGCGCAGGAACAGTGTATAAATTGTTGCCCAACTAGCTATGTGCGCCAGAGAGGAACAGCGTTTTGTGGTTCGGTTTTTGCGAAGTGAAGGTGTGAAACCTATTGACATTCTTCGACGAAGGAAGGTTCAGTATGGTGACGCCTGTTTGTCACAACAGCAAGTGTACGAATGGTGTCGGAAGTTCGCAAACGGTTTGACATCCGTGGCCAATGCTCCGCGCCCAGGCCACGTACATCGCTTTGTGATTCCAGAGATCATTGCAGCCGTTGATGCAATCGTGATGGACAACCGTCCAGTGACATTAGACGACATTGCATAAGCTGTACACATCAATCATAGTACAGCACATCACATTGTGTATGATGTGCTCCAATTTCATAAGTGTCTGCAAAATGGGTGCCTCGACAACTGACCTCAGAATTGAAACAGCGACGTGTCGATGCGTGTGAAGAACGTTTGCGGCGCGTTGGACGTGACAGTGATGCCTTCCTTGGACGAATCGTCACCGGGGACGAAACCTGGGTCTGACCTGAGATTTGAATGCCTCCCACATCCACCTTACTCACCCGATCTTGCCCCGAGTGATTTCCACATATTTGGGCCACTCAAAGAATCAATGGGCGGCAAGACGTCCCATTCAGATGATGAGGTACACCACGTGGTGCACGAGTGGTTGCGCCGTCTCCCAGAAACAGTTTTTTCTATAGAAATTCAGGCACTTCGGAAGCGTTGGCAGACATGGATTGAGCGTGGGGGTGACTATGTCGAAAAGTAATCTAGTTTTGGAAAATGTGTGTACAATAAATAATATTTTAAAAAATAATTACGGTTTTCATTTGACTCACCCTCGTATTATGCACACTGTCACCGAAATCCTGATATTTAGAATTCATATATTTAAAATCGAAAACCCTAGGCGCTAAATATAAAATGTGGGAAGTGCTGATAGAGCATGACAGTGATGTGGATCAACAAAATGACGGATTAGATTTTAAACACTACAGAGGGCAGTGTTGTGATGACGGACCGACCACGGCAGGAGTGCAAAAAGGAGTTCAATTTCGAATTCAAGAAGTAAATAGTTTGGTGAATTTTGTGCCATGTGTAACACATTTGTTAAACTTAGTTTTCGTAAATTGTTACACTTAGTTTTCTGCCTTCTTTCCGCCTACTTATTACTGGAAGCACGGCCCTGCTTGCATCTTTTGTCCTGCTTGGGGTGTTCTAGACATTTTCCCTTACCTCTCGAACTGCAAAGTTTAACCAGATGGGCAATTAAGAGGGAAGCTGAGTCTATAAAACACAAACATTCACGAAATGTAATAGATGCTAATAATGTTCTTAGGGCTAGTCCAATAATAACTTCTCAAATCAAAACGAAAGCAATTTCTCTTCTAAGAAATGCAAGAAAGTTTGAATACATTGTGTTTTCTCAGAGAGAACATCACTAATGATTGGTAAGTAAATTATACGTAGTTTTAAACGCCTGATCTCAGAATTAAAATGAGAAAGGTCATAAAGTTCAACTGATACAGAAAGACTTGAAGGAAATATCAGGAAAGTTTACACCAAATCTTCTTTTTAAAGGAGAAAGAATAAGTTGGGATTTTAGTGGGCAAGAGAGATCTTTCATTCTCAGAAGAAAAAATCAGTTTGTTGAATATGGAAATATTATATCGGGTTTTAATGAATTGAGGTAAATATTTCAAGCCATTCAAGACATGTATAATTCATTGGAATTCTTCGCTGGAGTACTGTTCGAAACTATGAATAGAGAATAATTGAGGAATCAGGCATTTAAGTTAAATACTATATGTAAAGATGACTATAAGAGAGCTTGCGTTAAAATAAAGCGAAATAATAGAAGAGGAAAGTTTTAAGTATCATCCCTTGGATTTAAGCCCTAATATGTAAATGGCCATACCACAATATAATAACAGCATAACATGATGACAGCGTTAAGAACTTTTCTTACTGAAATAGTCGCAGACTCCTCAAATCAAAGGAGTTTTAGCAAACTAAAGATCGCACAAAACTGCCTCAGAAACTAAACAAGGCAACGATTAATCAGTCTCACCATATTTTTCACAAAGCAGAAGTTAGCTTCAAAGATATTTTCTGAGGAGATTGTAAACATTTTTGCCTTTAAAGTCCAGTTTTTAAGTTTAAGCTGCCCGTTTCAAAATTATTTTTTACGTTTTCTAAATCCATTAAGAGCTTTTATCTAAGCATTATGCACATGGTAATAACTTGAGTAATTGCATTGGTATGAACTTGATAAAATATATTGCTAATATTAGTCTTCTTCTAGATCAAGCATTGGACCGTAGGTCAGTTGCGCACTCACTGATCCTTGCAACGTATTTTCGGTCGTCCCACAGACCGAATTCCTGTAGGGCGGGATTGTGTCACTTCTTTTGGAGTTCTAGAATTGCTAGAGTTTTAGAATTAGAGTTCTAATATTAGTTCTACTCATAATTCATGTTCTCGTCTAAAGCAACAATTTGTTGATTTATCCCATTCGTTCGCATATCCCGATATCGTTTTTGATTACCCTTTTCATTTCTTTTTCAACGATTATGACAAGTATGAAAGGAAATACAGAGATGTTAATCTCAAGTAATGTCAATTGTATCTCAGAATTATTTTTTATTTAATTTTGTACAAGCTTTGAAAGTACTGCTGCTTAATCTCGTTAGCTTTGAAACCAAGCTTTTACCCCCATCCCGAGTTATTTCCTGCTTTATTCTTTTGGTTAAGTACAATGGAAATGCATTGTTATGTCACATATGTTCACATACGAATTGCGATTACGATTAACAAAATTTGTTACCCTTTTGTTGCCCGATGAAAGAATTACTATTATTCACGTACGTTCTGTCGAGACTTTCATTACGTTATTTTTTCCTCCGTCGTTCTCGCCCTGAAGTATTCAGAAGTAGCAAGATTTTCAAATCAGCAAAGTTTGCTTGTTAAGACGTGAACTCATGAACTTTCGTTGAAGGAAGAAATTCGGAGAACGAAATCTGTTGCGAAGAAACAGAAAGTGTTCTAGGAGACTGTTTACCCTGCATCACGCGCAGAGATCGCAAGACAAACATGTGGGAGGTGCACACAAGGTTGCCACCCGTTCCGATTTTGTAGGAATCGCCTCCTGCTTTATTATAAATATCCCAAAGGGCTTCAATGGGACGCCGTATTACCCCTACTCTTCTGTTTACATCACGAGAATGCTCCGCACTTTATTATCAAGTCTAAAGTTTGAATACAAAAACGATACTATTATTCTGGGGGGATGGAAATTAGGGATTCAATAGGGCGCGCCCTATTGGGACAAAAAGCGCTATTTTTGGCGAAAAGTCAAAAAATAAGTTGTAATTATATCACAAATTAACATTAATATAAGTATACTAATATAATCAAAGCATCATGAATCGCTATTATTACTCAAGTTGGCTGTCCTGGTTTTACGCACAAGATGCTGGAAGTTGACACTTCTGTAGGCAAGTTGTAAGGAGCGAGTGTGATACGTGTGAAAGTACAGACTATTTTGTTTCTTATATCTGTATTTCGGTGTTGAAAACTTAGTCGCATTATGAATATTGACAATGAAAGTATGCTTTGTTACTTCTAATAAGAAAAGCAGTTATTTACATTCCGGAATATTCGTGCCTTAAACATGCCCTGTATCTGTTATCAAATTTTAGGTTATGTTCATGTTTACATTGACTTATAACTAATATGCCGCAGTTTGCTGTGCTGAATCTATTTCTAAATTATCATTTAATTAAAGGAGATAATGTTTTATCTAATTTTAGTTGTCGCTTCCTGTCGCCTTACACGAAATTTATATTTCTTTATGTGTGTGTCATATCAATCGAAAAGACCTATTCATTGTGTGGCATTCACGGGAGGAAGGGAGGCAAGAATGTGCAGTTCTCAATTATATTGTGAGTGCATGATAAGGTAATGTCTGTGAAGATCTTTGAAAGTGTTTGAAGATAAACAAAATATTTTTGCCACAAACTTAATACAAGATGGCAGGAAGATCACTGAACTCTAAAGACGTTCTTATCAACAAATTCTGAATGGCTTTCTGGGAATTTTGCGTGCCCACAGAGCAAATCGATTGAATATTATGGAGACAAATCTGGAACAGGGCGACCTGATCGTTCTTTCGATGAGAAATCTGAGAGGTCCAATGGCTGAAGAGTGGCTGCAAAATTGTCCTTCGAAAACGACCATCAGGCAGATTTAACGCTAAAAGTTGTAAGAATATCGGCTCGAACTTCGGAAAAAAGAGATCTAGCTGTTGTTCTGGACCAAGTTACGGAAACTCCGACCAGACCACCAAAAATTTAAAGAAAATTAAGTAATTCCCAAAACAAGAAACAATCAGTTGCATTATTCTACGAGGAGGCATTATCCTATTTGCAATATAACAATTTGAGAAAGCAACAGTATATAAACAGAAGGCAAATATCTAAAACCCACAGTGCAGATATTTTCCCGTCATACGAAAAAGTGAAAATAGCAAAAGCAACATGCAGACCTTCACGCATACATATCACGGACAGTGTAGCTAGAGTGTAATGACGGAAATACTGCACGACACGTGTTTTCAGTTCAAAATAATAAGAAAAAGGAACTTCCGCTTGAAGTAATAAAAATGCTCATTTGCCTTGCACCAGTATCAACTTAACATGAAACAACTGAGGAAATATTTCATCTTGTTGAAGTATCAGATGAGGATGCTGTGGAATAGATTCTTTCCAGTGAATATTACTTAATCTTAGTAATATGATGTTTATTTCTTTCAAAACAATATGGAAATTAAATGAAAATACAGATGAATAATTTCATAATAAAAGCTTTCATGGGAATTTTTAATTCCTACCTTTTCCCACCTCAAGACAGTACGTATATGAGAGTCACCATATTGAAATTTTGAAACAGGTAATATGGTAAATGTATTATCTTCTTTAGGTCTACATGTGTACCAAATTTCA
This sequence comes from Acheta domesticus, assembly GCA_031308135.1. Classification (NCBI taxonomy): domain Eukaryota; kingdom Metazoa; phylum Arthropoda; class Insecta; order Orthoptera; family Gryllidae; genus Acheta; species Acheta domesticus. The sequence goes on from JAHLJT010003656.1 coordinate 63,760,790, forward strand.
GGCGATTTGCTCTTCAGATAACCGAGTTATGACTTTTGGCCAAGGACAGCGCACTTTCATCCCATAGTTGGGCATCGTGTCTACATTTGTGAGACGACGGGGGCGGCGAGCCAAATGGGTACGAAATTTGTCATTTCCTGCCGATATGCATTACTAATGGAATGGCAACAACCTCACTTGCTCTACCAAAGGCATCTCTAAAGGCACGATTGGATTTCGGACATGCGTTGTTGCACGCATTGTCTCTGACTCGAATGAAACCTAAGACGATGATAGACCGCAAAAGGCGATTAAGATTTCTGATAAAGGTATCTTCCCGCAAAGAAAACTCTTTCAGCTATGCCAGAGTTTGTCATTTGGCAACACCGCACCCACGAGATAACTAGCTATAAGATAGATCTCAAGAACAATATTTCTTCAGTAGGGATCAACTTTTACAATTTCCGAAGATTGTATTCCCTAAAGCTGACGGTAAAGTGGTTTGCAAAGTGACGGACACGGGATGCTTTATTTGAATTTCTCTCTCGAAACAAGACACTGTAGCATGTGATAATGCTTAGGGTGGCGACAAGCGTTGTTCTGAGACATTTCCACTGATAGAAATTACTATCCTTTCAAAATCAAGAACTATCCTTTCAAAAGGCCCGTAGTTTTCAGTCGAAAAAAAAATACAAGAACGAGTGGTATCAGTTTAGAAGATTCCCAAATATTTTTTAAAAGATAATTATCTCATAAAGGCCAAACTTGTTGAATAATCGCTTTTAATAATCTTGGTTTTTCCGCGATTCAGTCACCCTTGTACCACACGAATGTGCAACTGTACCCACCGAGGCCCAGTTATATTTTCCCGGAGGTAAGTGCACGTGACCTTTCGTGGGAGCTCAGCATTTCCATGCTGAATCCATTTTTTACTCCCCAAGGTTATTAGTCCTGGGGGAAGGGGTATGAAATGATGATGATGAAGAAGAAAAAGAAGAAGGATGAATGGACGATTACAAACATCCACATACACACAAATATCCATGCTCTGGACGGGTTTTGAACACACATCTCTTCAGGCACGGGGCAGCTACGGCTCTTTAGCTTTAGCGACCTCCGCTATCCGGGCTGTTTATGAAATGTTTGAAACTTTTTACTACTAGTTTCTCGTTAAATTAATGCAAACTGGATACATACTTTTTTAAAGCGATATCCCGAGTTTAAAGTGGCCTGCCTTTGACTCCGAGGTGGCAGTCCTAAGAGGACCCCAGGCCTTCTGCCGTGCTGAGCAGTTAGGAAAGCGTAACCAACGGCCGGGCGGGGCGGGGAAGAGCGGGGAGGGCGGGGCGGGACGGAGAGGTGGAAAGGTTGGGGCGGGGGCGGGAAAGAGCGCCCGCGGGAGCTGTTCCTGTCCGCCTCCGAATCCTTCCTGCTCCGGGGCCACGCCCATGAAGGCCAGCGCGTCCACACCGAGCCTCGCCCCTCTTCCCCTCCGCCCCCACATCATCATTTCTCTGCACCCACTCTCGCACATCCCCGTCCACTCCTCCATTGAACCACACATCGCATCCAACAACATCCTACTTCTCGTTGCCAAAAAATAGTGTTCAAAATAAATTCCAGACATTGGCATTGAATAGCTTTCCAAAAAGATATATGAAACTTGTCTTACAACATTATTTTTTTAATGTGTAATTCAAACTCCTAGCTCGTAGCATGTCTTTGTAAATTAAGTTTAATGTGGAAGACTTTCGCAAACTTTTGGGTGGACTTTACCACAATTTACACGCAACATATTTATGAATTAAAGCTTGGTATTAGTTCCTTAGATTAGAGCATAAAAAGTTGTACAAGTAAGTACAGTTTCATTTGTGTAGAAATATCGAAGAAGAAAATGTAGTTTCCCAAAGTTTCGAAAATGTAATAGACCTACGGAGCTGCACGGGGTCAAACAAACTGCTGTATCTAAATAAACGATTTCGCTATAAATCTACAACTTCACAAACTTTGGGACTTATGGAACTTGGCATACACAATTTCATCAAAATTCAAAGATGATCGCGCGGACCACTTTTTCCGACATGTCTTATGATAACCCTTCCTAATAATCATTAAAACAACTTTTCAATTCACACTTTTAAGAACGACCAAGAAACGAGAATGGCTCTCTCCTCTTTGGATAACAGTGCTACATTAATTGATAGAAAACAGCGGCGCTCTTGGCGGTCGTGTGACATTCGCAACACGATCTATCGTAAAAGAGAATTTTTCTTGCTATTTGTAGTAAATTAATTTGTCTAATATGAGTTGTAATCAGAATATTTATTTTATGGCTTCTTAGTACTTAAAAAGCGTTGAATTTTTTTACCACTTCTTACAACTGCATTATTGAAGAAAAATGTTTTTTTCTTCCAATTAAATTTGCTTGAAAAAATTAGTTCATTAATTAAGGTCATGTAAATTTTGAAAAAATACTAGTCATTTAAGCACACTTTTTGGTGAATAACGTATGTACAATTAAATAAAAGATTTCTTTCAAAAATATCGCCAAAATTTATCTTTAAATTTTTGTACTTACAGAACTAAATCCACTGAATAACATGACCTACACGCCATTCTGATGTATTCTTTGATTTACAAATTACACAAATGTATTTTTACTTTCCCGTATACGTACGTATACACGGAGTGGTATACGGAAAGGACATATAGTGGTATACGGAGAGGTATACGGATTGGTATACGGTGGTAGTATAGGGGAAGTTATGTAATGCTGCGCGAAAAAATGGCCAATTTTCGGCGGAAAAAAATTAATTGCCGGGCCGCGAAAACGAAAAAGTGGATAAAACCACTTGTTAAATTAAGAACAAAAATCCCCTAACACATGGTGTAGCCAGAAACCCTGTTTTCTAGGTCCTTGATACCGAAAAACCAATTGAAAGGAAAACGTTCCTCTGTCCGTCCGTCCGTTCGTCCGTCTGTGAATACTGCTAGCGCCTAAACCATAACTACGATTTCTTCCAAAATGGATATTCCGCGGTCAATCTGGTTCTAGTTGAAGCTTTGAGATTTTGAAAACGATTTTTTTTAAATTTTGGGGTTTACATGAAGCCAGCCGGACATTTTCAAAATTTTCTCAAAAACGGCTCCAAATTTTTTCTTTAAATTTCTTGCATGAATAGAGTAAAATACACTTATTAACATAGCATAGGTCCGATTTTCACGGATAACTGATTTTTTTTCGGCGTCTTTCTCCAACTACAGAATTGATGATAGAGATTTTTTCTTCAAATAAAATTGGTTCTGCATATTGAATTCTTTCATAAAAATTCTTCATGGAAATGTTTTTCAAAATTTTAGAAGTTTTCGTGCAATATTGCGTGCAATATGTGCAATTTAAAAAAATTACAAAAACAATATTTTCGCAAAAACCGCTCCAAATTTTTTATTTAAACTTTTGGTAGGGATAGTGATAAATGTACTCTATTAGATCATATAAAATCCATATTACTCTATAGGTTGTTTTTTTTAATTACAAAAATGTTAATTTTTTCACATGTTTCTCACGTCGATAATATTTACATTTGCGGCGATTTTTTACATTATTATATTTACGAGTACATGTGCTTTAGATAATGTCAAGTAAAGTTTGTCGAAAATACAACAGTTTTCTGTGAAAAGTAGCTCAAAATTTCCTCATATATGGCTGCTAATTTTTTCTTCAAACTTTTGTGAAGTATAGTGCTAATTATACTCTTTAGTATAGCGTAAAGTTTATTCTGAGTTATTTTTTTGTTTTTTAAAAAATTACATAATTGTATTTTTTTTAAAGCTCTCTCACATCTTTAATATGCACATTACAAGCAATTTGTAAAGATTTTTATATTTGTGAGTGTACGTGCTTGAAATAATTTCAAATAAAGTATTTTGAGAACTCAACATTTTTTTGTGAAAATGAGCTTCAAATTTCGCATTTTTAGTAGCGCTAAAACGTAATTTTTTGAAAACGGAACATACTTTTTAAAACAAAATTGCCATTTAGGACTAGGTTTCTGTGTTCTTTAATATTCTAAAATTAATATTTCCGTTCTACCAATAGGAAACCGAAAAATTAAGAAAATGACAAAAAAATGTACTTTTGGCGGGGATACATGGTAGCTGGCAAGAAAGAGTATGTGACAATTCCGAATAGCTAGCGAAGACGCAAGGAAATAGAAAACTAATACGGGAATGTTAGTGCCATTCTGTAGCACCCCTAGTTTTAATATCCCTCACGTCATTGCAATTGACAATGTTTTTCATTGTTGAATACGATTGTTAACACATAATGTTCACAGTATCTTTAATTAAGGTTTTCCAAAAATGCATTAGTTTTTTATTGTTCATAGTATACGAGAGCTATAAATGACACTTTTCAGAAAACGTACGAACTCAAAATCACAGCCTTGTTTTCATAAATCTCCACATTGGAAAACGGCTAATTCCCTTCCATATTCCAAAAGTCTGATTTCTTCCAAGATTTTCGGGGCTGGAAAAGAAATAAACTGAAAAATGTCGGTGTTTGTAATCAAACAATAAAAATATCTATTGAATAGTACAAAAAAATCACATTAATTGAAAATATCTCTAAGAGCGAGCGTATGTGTTTAAAGCGAAAGTAGGAGACAAGAATGTGAAAGAAAAGAATGCACGCAATTCGTGGCCTGGTTGTTAAGACACGGCTTTGGCTTTCGCCGGACAGTAGTCAGAGAAACCATAGAAAATTACCAATCCAACAGTATTTTTTTCCTATCAGTAATGCTGAATTTGACCTAGGTATCTAACTCCTGTCGAAAATGTGTCGGGGCTTGAACTCTAGGATCGCGTGGTCAGAGCCACTAGAGTTTCAACATTTATTGTCCTGAGTTACCTCAACCGATTTGCCATCATGAGTTGTTCATTGTTTTAAACGCGCACAATATTGAACTGACATTTCCGAGTCCCGATTGAAACATTTATAAAGGAGAGCTTCTACAGTACAAGACGGTTCTCGAATGCAATTTTTAGAAAGGTTTGTCTTCGTTTGCAACCGAGTACCATTTTCACTGTCGTATTCTCCACCAGTATCTTCGTTCCTCGAGAATTTTTTGATTCTTCTCTTCGCATCTGCTATTTACGCGCGCAGAGAGCGAGTTGGAGATCTGCGATGGATCCGACAAGGCAGCCAGATGTCGCCGCGTGGGGAGCCGTGGGTGGGGGCGGGGGCCGGGGCCGAGTGCGGGAGGGATAAAACTAGATAGGGCGAGTCGTGGTGGGGCGGACCGGCCCAGGGCAAGACGGCCAATGTGGGGCGGGACAGGACGGATCAACGTGGGTCGGGGTCGAATGGGGGGAGGCGACACTTGCTGGGATGTGACGTGTTGTGGAAGGGTGAGGCGGGGAATGAAGCGTTGGGGGTAGGACGGGATGAGCTGGCGGATCGGGGCTGGGCGGGCCGGGAAGAAAGTATGGCGGAGCAGGAGGGGTCAGGATGGGATGGGATATGTCAGGACGGGACGCGATGGGATGGGATGTTGGGATGGACGGGATGGGATGTCGGGACGGGATGGGTTGGAATGGAATGGGATGAGAAGGCTAGGATGGGATGGGATGGGATGGGTTCGGATGGGATGGGATGGGTTGGAATGGGATCGGATGGGATGGATTGGGATGGGATGGGATCGGATCGGATCGGATCGGATCGGATGGGATGGGTTGAGATGAGATGGGCTGATATGCGATGGGATCAGATGGGGTGGGATGGAATGGGTTGGGATGGGACGGGATCGGATGGGATGGGTTGGGATGGTGTGGCGAGATCTGGAGAAGCGTGGCGTGTGAGGCGGGCAGAGGCGCCACCACGGATTATCGCGCGTATCGAACTGCGTTGCCATGGCGCTGCGCCTTGGGCTCAAGGGCCCTTCCTCTTCCGCTTCTCCCCTCCCCTCCCTTCCCTCCCTCCGCGCTCAACTCCCCTGGATCTCCCCTGGACGGTTGCCCTGCGCGCGTTCCACATTCTTTTCCAGACGAGGACACCTGTACCAAACAAAAAATCGAAATCTATGGAAGATGAAACGCCTAATTTGTGCAATACGATTCGTTGTGTCAATTAAAAATGGCTTCTTAAAAGTGTCAATCACGTACGTATTGTCTTATTAATTTGCAAGTATGCTCTACAGTAAAAAACTCCACTTTGAGATGTCTATTTTCAGCCTTCTCAGTTATTCCTCCACTCAGCTTGCATCCTCTAGTACACGCTTGGCCAACCCCCGGCGCACGGTCCACCCATGGTCTGCTAAGTAAAACTGTGCGGCATACTGCGAGATTTAAATTACAAATATGGAAACTTTCATTGTGGGTTTGTTCGAGTTCGATATACTGCCACACAGATTGAACGATCTTCATGAAACTTGCCATATCGCAGTGTTTTTTTTCATGGAGAAGGTTTTTATGCTGTTCACTTTGTTTTAATTCTCTACTAGATGGTGCTGCAGCACAAGATAACGCTTCAGTTAAACGCAATTCTCAACCTACGTGGGCTTCATTGCTACTGAGCTTTGCCGTGTCTCGCGAGGCGGGTTCGAGAAGTACAGGACGAGCGAGCGGACGATTGTAGACCAGTATTGTTAAGGTCGATGCCACGAGTGGCAGTCCGTGGCACGACTACCACGACGAAATCGCCCCTCCACGCAGTTCATTACAGACACAGCGCCATCACTATTGTAAAACGGCGGAATTACTAATGGTTTCCTTTCCCGACTCTAGTTGCGCAGAGAAGCTCGTGGCATCCTACGGTGCCACGACGCGTCCCACTGCCACCAGTAGACGGTCTTGACACCACTGATGTAGACGAGTATGCTGAGCTAGGACACGGCAGCACTGGCGCAATTGCGGCACGAGAACAAACAGGTCGTAGCAGAGCTGCTGGTGCGGGGAAGGCTGCGACGGGGCGTAATTCTGTTAGTTATTTTTAAAAATATTGAATAAATGAAAATGTACACGTTTTCTTCAACAAAATTCCAGAATACTTACATTTCATTTGAAAAATATTGCAGGTTGCTTAGCGAGAATATCTCGGACAACGATTGTAAATACTTTTAATTTACATATGTTTGTGAGACATGTTTGCGAAGAAGGAATTTACAAGAAATTCATAACGTGCTTCTTTACCATATAATTTTGAAATCAAGCAAAGGTATGGCACAAGCATAAGTATTTTAGATTATTAAATCATTGGTAATAGAAAGGAAAACAATATTTCAATAATTAAGGCTAGGCATAGCTAGTTAATTATATTGAATATTGACGTATCAATAAAAGTTTAATCACCATCAGTAAAGTTTTATCAGTGAGGTTAATTTTGCATTTTGATTGTTTTGTAAAGCATATTTACTTTAGGTACGTACTCGCCTTTACGGTAATAGCCATCAAAGGGGCCCGTGAAACCAATGGGTTGGCCAGCTTTAGTAACTTTCATATGTGCTACTTACTCAAACATACTCCCTTCTCTTGTCTACTCTCTTTCTCCATTTACCTTCTCTGTGTCCTTTTCTATTTACTAAATCAGTGAATATTGTCTTAAAACAAGTGCTTCATTTCCCCGCACGTCCTCACAAAGGGCGTTGCGTCGTCCACGGCTCTTGCGGCGGCAGCCGTGCGGGGCCTCCATATGGAAGAAGAACCTTCGCTCTCCCCCTCCCCAGCCCGCCCTTCCCCCCGAGGTCCTCACTCCCTCTCCCCGAGATCCTCTTCGTGTCCTCGATCCCGCCCGCTCTTCCTCCCTCCTCACGACTAGCCACCATCACTCGCATATCTAGAGAAAACTTAACCTACAGAAAACTTTTGCCTCACCACTCACTCTATATTTTTAATTCTTATTATTACCTACAATTTTACAAAATGAACAGCAATCATCAAAGAGGTACCCATTGGAAATGCCCTCGATTAAAAATAGGGATATGATGGTGAGCTAGTTTACAGTTACTCGTACCATTGACCCACTATCGATTATAATATATGCATAATAGGTAATATTCACCTGCTAAGTGGTATTTCCACTGATCTCGTAAAATAATTTTTTTTAAATGCGCATTTCTAAGAGCAAGTTTTCTACCCAATCTGCGCGCAAGGTAATAGAATTTTCGACAGCCGCTAATTAGACGGACGGAATATGTCAACTGCCTTGAATGGTATTCCAGAGGCCGGTTGCCCGGATGCGTGGTTCTCGGACAAGACGCGATATCATTTCTTCCCATTCTGTCCTCACTTCAACTTTACGACCAAAGAATGGGCTAGTCCCCTATCCATGAGGTCAGAGACTCCGCACCGTACATACGCAGTTGTCCAGCAAAAACACACGAGCACCAAAAGAGAGAGTAACTAGTCTTGTTAGCTCGAGGCTTGTGCTGCCAGTGCAGGTATTTTGACCGGGAGGTCCCCACAGTGGAAGTGGTTTTCCGACATCAGTCACATAGCTAGGTCGAAATCAAACGCTGTCGGGAGGAGAATGTATTGCCTGGCTTCTCGATCGGAAGTGTTCCGAGGTTTCTCCCATCAGTAATGGAGAAATCGAATGCGGAGGAAGTACTACCCTAAACAATGGGTCAAGAACTGCACGCGATTTTTCCTTTCTCATCCTTGTCCCTTCCTCTTTCCTTAAAGCTAGATACACACTTACATGCACTTCATTATTAGGAGTGCAGAGAGATTAGCAGGCTTTTTAGAACTGCTGTAGCTACCTGGAGAGGGAAACCCCGTTAATCCGTGTTTTGGTCGTTGCCGAATCTCATCTTCCAAGGGGAGGAACACTTCCACCTTCTGATGTACAACACTCGCTACTCCAATGGGGCTAATGGCCATTGGTCCGGAATCGACCAAGAGGAAGGAATTCAAGCCGCTCTCATTTCCAGCAAGTAGACGTGCGACCCATTTTCAACGCGCAGTTTCTGCGAAAACGCTCCCCCTCGGCGTGTCCGGAGAATAATTTAGAGGCGTAGGTGGGCGGGCGACCGCAAGGGATGATCCGTCGAGGCAATTAAACGTTCGCTGCGGCGTCACGTGAGGGATCACGAAAGCGAGCGCCGCGGCCGCCGCCGCCGCCCCCCGCGGCGAAACCCAATGACGGCGAGGTCGCGAAGGGGGGACGAGGAAACGCTGGCAGACGAACGACTGACGCCTAGAGGCGAGTTTTCTGAGGGGCGGCGTTCGAGAAGTGCTCGTCAGCAACACAATGTAACGCTGTTCTTTCTGCGCTCTTGGGAAAGTTGCAGGAGGAGGTTAATGTTGCTCACGCACTGAGGAATGCAATGTAGGTTGAATGATTGAGATACAGAAGCAATATGTGAACTTTGTGGTGATGCAGATTGGATCCTCATCCTTTTACATTGCTGTGATACCTTAACATGCAGATGGAAGAGAATGGGGAGCTACTATTGTTCTCTCTTCGGAGATTTTCTATCGCCTTACAATATGGTATAATTTCTGTGACTTAGCGAGATGAGGTAAAAAGTAGAGATCAATAGCTTAGAACATCCGGATGTAGTATCAAAAATCCTTTCGCCTAGCCTGCGAGGGCAGTTTTAGGTAGCTGTCCGCTAGGTGGCCTTGGCTGAATGAACTGCCACGAAACTATTCATTGTAAAAGTTTAACTTTAGTACCGTATGAAACTCGATGTAATGGGTATTAATACACTCGTGGGTAATTTACGACACTCACTCGTTCCTCGCTCGTATCGTAATATCACATTCGTGTATTAATACCCATCATTACATCATCGTTTTATAATGTACTATTAAAACATTGTAAACCTATTGAATAAGTAAATCTGTGAAAGTGTTACACAAACACATTACATAAACAGAACTTGTAGCATGGAAAACCTGGAGTCTAGCCGACTAGTAGGGAAGGGCCGCATAAGGGGCGAAAATTACACCAGCATTAGATGCAATTAAACACGTAGAAAAAGTTCTACTCACGCGCTAGACACAATTTCGCTCACGACTACTGCAATTAGCGTGCTGCAGATTTTCGGTTCACGCCTCAGTAAACGGGCACAATTTGTAACTGGTTGTAGAAGTTACGCGATTAGTCACAGTTCATGTACTCGGCGCTTACCGTACAATTTAAATACACTTTAAACAACATGCGCATTAGTGCAAACGCTCAACTGCCGAAGACAAGACTTTGCTTTGTACACAGGCAATAAAACTTTACGACGCGCACAAACACACGTGCACCCACAGAGGAGGAATGTTTTATTCTGATTTATTGAAATTTTGCTGTGATGCAAAAGTGATAATAATGGAGAGTGCTTTGTGAGTATATTAATAGATTTACAAGCTTCTGGAACATACAATTCGAGTGAGTGGTTGATTGGCTGCGCTGCGGTGCAGCGGCTAGGCGGCAGAGCTGGGGATTCTCAGAATTGGGTGCAGGGCCACACGTGTAGAGGTCAAGTGGTCTGACCTTGCCTTCCTGTCTCTGCAGTCGTAGGGCAGAAAGCGCCCGGTTTCGACTCCGTTTGATAAGACAGAGCCACTGGCTTAGGAATGATATGTTTATACAAAGCATGAAATACGCGCTGAGGTGTCTTCTCAGGAAAAACAAATATAGTATAAATAAAGTATGACATATGTGAAATTTTTTGCATGCCTGGGGATGGAAAATTTTGAATGGTAGCATAATCGGATAAATGGAAGTGGGTTGATCACAGATAAGCGTCTCGAGGGAGCTGAATGTGACGCAAAAAATCATCTCCAAGTTGTAAAACTCATTTTAAACCATTGACAATGTCCACCGTCGTCCCATCACGAGCCACATCTCCTCCGTGGGACTTTATGTCACTGACGGCAAGATATAATCGCTATGTGACATCAGAGCTTCCACCAGAATCACAACGGAGAGTTCCAAGGCGAACTGTATCCCGGCGGTTGAAAATCTAAGTCAGACGACCACAATTTGAATTCCGCTTATACCTGCGCGTAGAAAGGTTCGGTCCAAAGCTGACTCTCAGGAACATCATCTCTAGAGATAAACTAGTGGATTTATATGTACTTCCCCCGCAAGTTACGATTGAGAATGATTCACGCTAGTCTGCAGAGATTAGGGGAGCCATCATAATGAGGAAAATATTAGGGAAAGATATGGATATTATGTTGGTGATCGGTGCAAAGGAAAGGACTGGAGTCATGCTCAATGTACTACACACCTTCAAGAGCGATGTTGTTACTGACAAGCGGAACATAAACGAAGTATGGCTGCACGTGTGGCTGTCGTGCGGTGCAGTGAGTCACTTGTTCATTTTCATTTGTAAACTGCGGATTCATAGGCACTAAAAACAGTAGAAATAGGCAGGGAAAATAGGCACTTAAAATTCAGAAATAAGCACTTGAAATTCGAAAATAGGCACTTAAAATGACACTATAAATTTATTAATCACATAGTAATACAAGCAATAAACAAGTAATTCAATCAAAATTCATAAGCATGACAATACCACAACGTATTCTTCTAAATTTTCTACTGAGAACTGATGTCGATTGTCTGCCAGAATGTTTTTATAATGAAAGAAATTTCTTTCTACCTCACAAGAAGTTATTAGGCAATTTTCCATTGCCCCAGTCTCTGCTAAAGTGGTAAGGTGGTGACGCTAAGTTCACTCCCACTCAGTGCTTCTGACAACAATAGCACTTTCTCAACAATAGCATGTTGCAAAACCAATTTGAAAATAGATTTCATGAAATTTCTAAAACAGAATCCGAGATCAATGTTTTTGCTTTGCCATTTTCCGTTAATGTTGACAGCGTAAATCATCATTTACAGCTAGAAATATTAATATTGAAAATGATACGAATTTGAAGGACAAATTCCAGCACAAGGAAGATCTACTCCATTTTTACAAAAACTTTCCTAAGCTCCAGAAGCACGCTGCTCATATTTTAAGTATGTTTGGGTCTACATATGTTTGTGAGCAATTTTTTTGTCGTATGAAAAATTGTAAATCGAGTCTGAGGAGCTCTCTCACAGATCAAAACTTGGCAAATGTCCTGAGGATAAGTTGCACTCAATCATTTGTGGCAAAATATTGAACGCATTGTGCGAGAAAAAATTTTAAAAATCTAGAAAGAATTAATAGTATGTAAGATCTTTGTATGTATTTTTTGAAATAGTTTGTATTACAACTTTTAGACAAATACATATATATTATTTAAGTCAATTCAACATTCAGTAATTTTACTATCGCAACATTTCTCAAGGGTATTCGCTGAAATTATTTCCTTCACCGAATTATTTAATTATTGTTATCCAGTATCAGTGGAAGCGACAATAACTATCGGCAGACAATGATAATGGCCGTTTTGGTTTTCGCGCTTGTGAACTTCCACGGGTGTCTACGGACGAAAGCACCTCAGTGCGGAGCGAGAAACGACAGCGTGCACTGACCGATGAATTTCTCATACCCTAGCGTTTAACACATGAAGTTCTCATATACTTAGTTTTTTCTAACGTGGCCGATGACATTAGGTCATTATTACTCCTCCATAATGGCGACCGACATCTACCTCAAACTCCATTTTCTCTATGATCATGCTTGCCCTGTTGAAATCATTTCTCCATAAACTACGCATAGCTACTTGCCGAAGAGTTATATCATCTCATTTCTTTGTCCTGCGATGAACATTTATGTTTGTAATGTGTGGTATAATTCAGATTTGCGATTGTAGCATGTCATGTTCTTATACACGTCTGAACGGTAGAACTCTGAACAGAAGAGAAATACTCATATCGTGCCCAAACCAGGTGTAAAAATTAGAAAATTGCCTAACTAAATAACATAAATTATAGTATGATGCGTTCTTTCCATATAACTGAAAACTCTCTGTTCGAGAGGCCCCCTCAGTTTCCTTATAAAATGAACAAATTATATACGTAACTAACTTAAAATATTAACAAGCTAATTAGTGATTTTTATCTATAAGATTGTCTCAAATGACATTCAAACCATCTTGGTATGTAATAAAGCACTCAACTGTGCATATTAAACTTATTTGAATTTAATAAAATACACCTGAAATATAAAAAAATCTCTTAAAAACAACTAAAGATGAGAGAAAACCCATTGTCACTCATGTCATATTCAAAATCTGCGTTCCCTAAGCTCCGCGAATAACTTTTGAAGCGCCTGCTGTCAAAATAACTAATAAATGGGCTGAAGGAGTAATCGAATTTCTCGCGTTATCCTCTCATTCCCAAGCCCCGCGCGGGGCGGGGGGGCGGGGCGACGGGGCTTCGGAACGGAGCAGCGTTTCAAATGACTCGGGGGCTGCTCTCGTGCTGATATCCTATCTATCGAAAATATCAAATAACTTGATTATTTCCGAGATGCCGCCGTGTTCACAAAACTCATTGCCTTTTAGATGGGCGAAACCAGATATGCGTAATCAGATACATCCACGTGAACGGTTCCCTGGATTGCTCATAAGACAAAAATATAGCACGAGCGGCACAAAATTTGCACGACGGAGATCACAAGATTGTTGTTGCCACCTTCTCACATTTTGAAATGTCATTTTTTTCGAATACGATTTTCTAATTAACCAAGAGAAGGAATAGTTCACCGACTTGTCTTTCGAGATTCTTATTACCAAAAATACTAAATACAATAATGTATACTTAGAATGTCTCGAAAAAATACTCTTTTGATATATATATATATATATATATATATATATATATATATATATATATATATATATTGCGACTACCCTTCGTCTTCGGTTGGGCGCCTCGGACGGGTAGCCGGCTCGCTCAGTCGATAGACAGTCTGGCCTGAAATGGCGATGATGGAGGAAGCTGGCGGTCGGGGTCAAATGAGAAGCATTGCGTTCATATAACAACATAGGGGATTTATTCAGTAATAAATCACGAATGAACTGGTACCAAACATGTCGGCGAGCATGCTCCCCTTTACCCAAATCAAAAAAAACATGTCATGCACACACACAAGTTAAAATTAAGAAATACAAATTAATACAATTACAATGACAAAGATTTCTCCTTGCGCAAATTCCCTCTTGACGGCCAAGCGCGGCCGGGGAATCTCTCTTCGTCGCCCGGTCGAAAGGTAATTAGCAAAAATTGTTCGCCACACAGTTTATGACTTTCGACCACGGGCGCACCACAAAAGCAAAATAAATACTGCCTCCGCAAGGCGGCTTGCACAACCCACCAAAGTTGAATAACCTCAGGCCGTCAGCTGGCTGCGAGGGTCGTCACGGGCAGTGAGGCGCTGCCCCGGGTGGGGTGCGCAGGACTGAACCAGGTATGCAGCGAGGGGGCTGCTGGGGCTGGCCCAACACACAGCGCCGTCCGCTCAATGTTGTGAATGATTAGGTAATGTTTGCTCGAACGAATGATCTCCTCACTCTCGATCTATCACACTGTATTTTGGAGATCGGAGCGAGTTCGTGAATCATCTGATAATCTCACGAAAAAAGTCCCGAATTCGAGCACAAGTCGAATATTAACACAGCACAATTCACTGTCAATTGTCCGTCACACAGCCCCGCGGTCTACAATTGTTAAAGGGGACTTGCACAAATTCTCCCAAGAAAACTCAATGTTTTTTTTTATAAGTCCATCCAATACGAACCGAACTCTGGCTCCGGCACCTAGTGCCACCACAAAGGCAACTTGTCCCCCCTTGACCGCTACTCGCGTCCTACCCCGAACGCAACTCTTTCGCTTCTCTCCTCGCGTCGCCTGCTTCGAAGTCCCTCGAAGCTTCTTTCCCCCACCAAAATTATCCCCAAGATTCTGGAACCTTCCAGAACATTGCCTAATTCCGGCGGCTATTGGCGCAAGGGTAGTGCGTCTCAAACTATTTCTGCCCAATCGTCGGGTGTTTTTGAGGCCGAGAAATGAGAGAGAAGCTGACTATCGCTCCCTCTCGCTTCAATTTTGCGTCAAATAGGGGCAGTTATTAATGGCTGGGGGTGTGAAGGGCTGGAAATCTCAAGGGAGGCTGGGGGGGGGCTCTGAGCGTCGCGGAAAACTACCGGGGGTGCCTTGCGCACGAAACGACCACCCAAGCTCCGGGACACGTGGCCGTGACAGATTCAAAAGGCTGAAGGGGGGCGGCGAGCAGCCGCCGCCGTCCTGGCGCCGTCGGCTGACCCTCGCTGTCGTGCGACGCGGAGTAATTCTTAGGCGCGCAATTAACCGTAATATATTCGGTATCACTACAATATATATATATATATATATATATATATATATATATTGTAATGATCCAGGATCATTCCTGGGTTATTTACAGTGATTTAAATATTAAAAAAAAACAACTAAAGTGGAACGGAGTGTAGAAAAAACAAATGATGACAATGTTGCGCAAAAACAGTAATTTTCGTTTACTGAAATGCCCGAATAAAAACGAGAATGTGTATCAGAATTAGACAGCTCCTAAATAAAGAAGAATTGTAATGTTTGTTGTATTAAAATCGAACCACGGGTTGTGTTGTTGTGACAATTTTAGTAAAATGCATAATTCAATCTGTGACGTCATTCATGAAGAAAATTAACATTTTCAATCATTTCAATTAAAACTGGTGAATTGTGCCGTACTGGGAATTACGAGGCGGTACATTCAAATTTCGGCTAATTTATGAAAATAGTGCCAGAGCTTTAGGACGCTGGAGAAGATTATTATTTAAAATTTTCGAGTGTAAATTTCATAACTAAAACAGAAATATTTGAGTGTATGAATCCATGGTAAAAAATGATATGAAAATAACCGTTTTTCGGCATAACAGGGCAGAAAATGGGCATTTGAAGAACGGAATTGTGACATTGGGATTTAATAGCAATTTTTGAATAGGGTCAAGCAACCAGAAAGTCGAAAATACGGAAAATAGTATTATTTTACATTGATGTGGAAAAGTCAATAAAGCCAGCGAACGGGTTTTGTTCAGCAGGATATTATATAATCTTCGAGACAGCAATGGAAGATGAGATGAATCTTCTCCGGGTAGCAGCACGCGGAAGCTACGCTCGAAAATAGCGTGTTTAGATTTTTTAAAGTTTGGTGTTAAAAGACTGAAATTTTCGTAATAGTGATTCATATTTTGAAGTGTTGCATTACGCAAAGTTATGTCAGTCCTAGATAATTTGTTGAATATTTAAGTTTTTATGTTCTCCGAGTTTAAGTAAGTAAATCGCGTGGAGACTGTGTTCTCGAGAAAATTAACTTTGAACATTTATTTGCGAGTTATGAAGTAACATTTTGTGAAAGTTTTATTTAAAAAACTGCTGAATTGCGAACAGAATGTTGATTTTATCAAAATACGAACTGATTCGAGCTGCCGCGGACGGAGCGCGCGACATGGTGATGCGGATTTCATGTATGTTTGGAGAGTGGTGACAACGGGCAGCACGTGGTCGTCGTTGTTTACATTGATGGAGCAATCGCGCAGTTTGTAGAAGGTTGGTTCGGAGCCCAGGAACTTCAATCTGACGTGCTGATATCAAGCAGATGGCAACATACCGGGAAGTGAACCAATTTTCGTTCATTTCGATTTTCCAAAAAAGTAATAGGTTGTTCAAGGCCAAGATTGGTGCTTAATATTAAGAGATAATGAATGGCCATTCAAACTAGCAAATCAGTCAAATTAAGAAATCATTCAAACGAGAAAATCATTCAAATTAGCAAAACCATTCCAGTAATTTAAACTATTAATTTGAATTTGAAGAAAGCACGTGCAAATTAAACTTTTCAAAGAAAAATGTAATCATTATTATTTTGTGTACATATTTGATGATTGGTTTGTTTTGTTTTTTGTGTTATGTATGTGTGTTCTAGGATATTTGTATTTATGTGTTCTGCGTATAGTGTTGTGATTTCAACTAACTGGTTAGGACTAAGGTCCATGAGTGTTGAATTTTGGAATTTTTTAATTCTAATTAAATGTCGGAAGGCACGATTGCCGACCGAGTTTTTTATTTTCTCACACAAGTGTGTTGTCATTTCGGCAGATAGAATCCTGGTGTCATTGCAAAGGAGGCTACCATTTACAGGTATAATCCGTATGGAGCCTGCCACAACCCACTGTTTATAAATTTCTGTAATTTTTTGTGAAGGTAAGAAGGTCAGGTACCATCAGATCAGATAGATAGTAGATTGGATAGTTGAGAGAGGAGGAGTAAAAAGATTATATATACACTTATTTACCCAACTGTCTATTATATTTATTTTTAATATCGAGTGCACATATGTGGAACTTAAAAATGACATTAAGTTTCGAATTCTGTAACTCACATGACAGTGATGCTCACCTTCATCCATCGGTCCCGTCCGTCTTCTTCAAGGCTGAAAAATAGATGTGGGGAAAAGTGATAAAAACGACTATAATAAGCACCAGACTCAAAATCTAGGGAACATAACACAAAACCACAGAGATGGCTGTCATCAATTTGATAGATATAACCCTTTACAAATAGTTTTTATTAGATGGGAGTGAATATTTTCTTATCAATGCTTGCCAAAAACGATTCCATCAACATTCATAATTTGACTTGCATATGATTTGGAATAGGGTTCTCAGAAATTAAGAAAACATGCACTTCTCCCCATAGTACATCACACAGTTTTTCATGTTAAAAAATAAATAATCAACTGGCGTAAAATATCTTAGCCTCATAAACACTTTAGTATTTTTTCTAAGAACTCTCTCTGCAAACTGGAGTGGGTATGGACCCCACAAATATTTACGAAAGTAACCTGTTTTTTGGATACTGGTTAAAATAACAAGGGGTAAGACTTAACTGAATCCAAATAATGTAAGGAAATACATTATGTGAACTCTTTGAAATATCAGATAATTATTCTAACATGTACATCAGAATACCTTCTTCTAGAAGTTCATAATTCTTAACGAAGAAATGCATAAATGACAACGTTCACAATATTAAGAGACAAATGGATTTTTGATCTTCTATTACAAATGTTGTAAGCAAGAAGACCGCTAAAATATTATTACGTTCCATCAAGAAAGTTATTTCATACTTCAGGAAGTGTGTCAGTTGAAGGGATGTATCCTCTTTATAGTTCTACAAACAAAATTTTAAGCTTCACAGCCGAAAAAAAAGAACCGCGAAAAGAGAAGAGGAGGTAATGGAAAATCATGTAACTAGCTGTATGTAAAAAATGAATGTATTTCGCATCCCGTAATTTAAGCCCATTATTTTCCAAATGAAGCTCGTATGTTGGTCAAATGTGAACTTGACATTTGAAAATAATTTTTAATTCACTGTCCTCCTTGCCAAGTTTTTACCATGTAATTCTCTTCAAATCATTTCACATCATTCTTATAAATTTCATATAATTACATGCTCCGGGTTTTCTTTTCAAAACTTTTACAGCAATTATTCTTTCCATGTTGTCGTTCTCTCAATAACACTTAATAATAAATTATAACGGAAGAATAAACCAGAATGCCGAGACAAATAACGAGTCATAATAACATGATTTAATGTATTTTGAAATTCCAGTTACTTTAGAAAACCAAACTTCCCAGACGAGAGGATCTTTTGGTATAAAATTCCTATAAAAACTTACCACAAGCATCGTGTTTTGCACGCGGTTCTAGATATTGTGGGCGCGTGGATTTTCTTTAATTAAAAGTAAACACAAATTTGCTACATGCTCGGCTAGCTCAGGGATGCCTATTTCGCAGTTTGAAGGAATTGCATTGTTGATTGAAAAGAAACAAGTAAGTACTATTAAAACACAAAATCTGACGTTCAAAATAGGAGCAAAGAAGAATATAATTGCTTAATAAAAGAAAAATTTAGTTGAGATCATTTAATAATAAAAAATGTACATACACTTAAAATCTAAGACAATAAAAAATAATCCAAAGCGACTTAATTTAGCAGAATCAATTCCTGAATGATTCTTCAAAAGTTATTTTTTTTAATTTGATTACGGAGCTTTAAGAGCCTGAATACGAGCGACACCTTGTTGCTAAACGTCTCCAAGATCCTTCTTCTCAAGTATATTACAAAAAACAGTTAAACCTTGCCCTAAATAGCAATTTTCGTTGAAAAATTTGGAGTCGTTTTCAAGAAAATGGCGTTTAGCGCTATTGTAAATGCGAAATTTGAAGCTCTTTTTTACAGAAAAGTTTTGAGTTTTCGAAAAACTTCATTTGAAGTAATTTGAAGCACTTACACTCACAAATTCAATAGTGTTTGCAAATTGCTGTAAATGTGCATTTTAACCGTATGAGATAGCTTTCAAAAAAATTAAATTTTTGTAATTTTTGAAAAAAGCAAAAAAAATACCCCCAAATTAACTTTACGACATATTAAAGAGTGCAATTATCACTATCCGTTAGATAAAGTTTGAACAAAAAATTTGAAACCATTTTTTAGAAAATGGTAGTTTAGGGTGAGAGGGTGAGCCCGGGTGAGTGCCAACCGGTTAGAGTGCCCGGGTGAGAGGCCAACGACACAGTTTCGTGATGTCAGCTGAGCGTTTGTTTGCGGAATCCCGAAACTGTCACGCCAGGTAGTTTGCACTAACAATCATCAATCTATCGAGCGGGACAGGTTGCGGCAGCTCTCGTATTGTTCAATAAAAATTTCGATTATAACAGGCACGACAGGAACAAGTAAAATAAGTGCGTTCGTTGCGCTCGTAAAATTTTGCAAACTTGCCTCCAGCGGCGGCGGTCGACAATGAGACTATCCACAGCGGGTCCTGGCAAAAATTACACTCGAACTTACTCGGACGCGACTGCTGCGTCCGGTGGTCCTTCTACAAGTCTAATGCTCCAATGTCTCGTAACCAAGCCTCTCCACCTGCCTGCGATCGAAAATTCCTTCTCCTTTTTTTGAGAAACAAATATTGTGATTGGCCAAAACCTAGTGTGTCTAATTTTAATTTGGCCCAATAGCAACCTCGCATTCTGAGAGGAAATTTCCAGAACGCTGTCACTCTCTCATAATGCACTTTTAACAGTAACTGCGCAATTGCAGCGCAATTGCAACACAGCCGGAGTTCTAAAATGTTTTGGTTCCGTTGAAGGAGGAGGATGTTTCAACAAACCGTGTTTTGTTCTTGGCGGTGAGGCTGGTGCGGAAGGGTATGGCCATGTCCCGGCGCGTAAGTGTGTCGTTAGGAAAGATTTGTTGACACCCGGGCTCGGCGCGTGACTGTCGGGGAGGGTGTGTGTGTGGCATGCTCCAGAAAGAAAAAAGGTCGCTTTCTTGACCTAGAGGTTGCCGAAGAGGAAGGGGCGGAGCTGCGAGTGAGAAGTAGATAAAGGCCGTAATAGATTCCTTAGCCTGCTGGGCAGATGGAATTGCGTAATACTATAATAATATTTTATTTATACTAAGGGTACCTGGATAGTGGAGGATATGGGCCGCTACAATATCTCTAATTACTTTATCAGACATCATAATGGTCCTTTGTAATATTAACATGTCAAAGCAGGAACAACGTTCACATATCTGTAAACGTTCCTTATTTACCATTAATTGCGAATTTATAAACTGTGAAATTTTTAGTCTAATGTCTTGATATCCAAACGTAAAAATTGACATAATCTTTCATTGATATAATTCCTTAAATTCCAGTATTGCAATCAGAAACAACAAATGAAACAGACAATGAATGACGCATCCCAAGACGTAAGTGAGTTAAAAAATAATCGTAAAAGACATTGATGACATGAAGAATTTCGATAAGGCTATTTTTACTATTGCATCAGTTACAGTAACAAAAGTCCATCGCTTAAGGAAATCGCTTTGTAACCGTACACGGAAGAAACAGTGAAACAAATAAATGTATTCTAAAACAATAGCATACTTACCCTTTCACACGAATTTTGAACAACCCTTTTTTTGTTTGGAGAGAAAATTCTCTAATTATAATAAAAAACGTATATGTTTGATACCAAAAATTCTAAATTATTGGTAAGTGGCTGCGGGGCATGGATTGACGATCTTTTGTTCACATGCTTCCAAGGTTTGTCTGAATACGTAGATTGGATTCTTTTTTTACAAATTCAGATAACACCGTATTTTGACCAACACTAAGAACATATTTAATACCCCTTATCACCAATTTGTTTTTTTTCTAAACATCCTTCTTGTCATCAACTCCTCAGATTAACAGAGTTTTTTCATTCCGGATTTTAAAAACAGCATCACACTATAGCAACCTTTCTCGATGTGAGTCAAGCATTCGGTCGAATTTGGCATAATAGCCTAATCTATAAGTTACGGAAGCTCGGTATTCCACTCTACCTTCTTTCTACCATCCAAAGTTTCTTGTCAGATCGTTCTTTCTCAGTAAAAATTTCAGACACACTTTTCAAACCCTCGTCCCATTTTAGCAGGTGTTCCTCCAGGCTCCCTTCTTTCCCCAACTCTCTTCAACATTTTCACCGCCGTCATACCCACATCCCGATTCACAAACACAACCCAATTTACATATGACATTTCCTCTCTTTCTGGTCCTGCACTCTAAACACACTGACTGACCGACTTCACAAAAATCTGCATATAATCGAACAATGGACTGCCAAATGGAGAATAATGCTCAATCCCTCAAAATCGCTCGCACAAATATTCACTCTCCGACACCCTGACCATCCTCGTCCACTCCTGCTAAACATCTCTCCCACTCCATGGTCCTCATTAAATTTTCTTCAAATACCTAGGCAACTATTTAAACTGAAAATTAACCTGAAAACCTGAAACCATATAGAATCCAAATTGAAGCAAGCCCATCAGAAACTTCATCAACTTCGACCCATAACCATAAAAGTAGCCAACTTATAAACCGTAAAAGTAGCCTCAGCTCCGAAAATACAGTGCTCCTATACAAAGCCATTCTCCGACCACTCCTTCTTTACACATGCCCGATTTGGTGTCATTCATCAACATCCCACATAAACAATATCCAAAGCTCCATGGTTTGTTAGAAACTCAACCCTCCATTCAGATTTCAACCTAAAATCAACAAAAGAGCAAATCATTCACATATCCCACAATTTCTTCTTTCACCTACCTAACATAACCGTACCATCTTTTTACAACCTCGGCATAGATAACCCCTCTTCCTGGGAATAAAAAACAGATATCCCCTTATTCATTCTTAAACTGCTTTTCCATCCTTGAATAGAAATAAATAACTTCAGCAATTCAAATAGCATCTAGTGATGTTACGGCGGTGCTAAATGAGTTTTCCCACTTGTACTCGTACTTTTTAAGGTTACCATAAGCCATCTATCATCTGTAGAGCCGTAAGCCTGAACGATGTAAATTCGGACAAAATAAGTGAATTGAAATGAAACAAAAATATGTAATACTTCAAACCAGCTGGTGTTTTCTCAGGGTCACCATTGATGACGTCTCTGCATTGATTCTGACCGGTCTCTGATTCTGATTAGGGCTCGAGTCCCGACGGAAGTGGGTTTTCGAAACTACCTAGATCGAATTCAGCCGCCGCAGTCTGCAGAAGAATTGCACCGTCCGGTTGCTCTGGTCGGTGGTTTCTTGTTCAACACCAGGCGAAGGCCGGTGCAATACCCTAATAAACAGGCCACGGACCACGCGCGATCTTTCCTTCTTATCTACTCCCCTAATACACACATACACACACACGCACACACACAATTACATCCACCACACTACTGAACATGCCAGGAGCTTAGATATTGTCTGGGCTAGCACGGAGCTCCTCTGTGGGAAAGTCACCTGGAAGCACAAAAGGAAATCCCTCCCGCAAGTGTAGGTCGGCGCCGGATCTCACCATCCATTGGGAGTGAAACGCCGCCACCTCCCGAGATTAAGAAAATTCGAAACTCTCCCGTGAATAATGACCGTATCAGTTGTGCCCGAAACATGGATCACTCGATTAATACTTTATTTCTAATTCAGTTAACTTCAGTTTCTTTAATGTTTTTGATGTGTGAACCAAATAACCTGATTATCGCTAACCCCTGTCTTGTTTTTTAATTACACTTTTCATTAGGAATGGGTTTACGGAAATCGGACCTGTGACATATTATTACTATAACTAGCTGACCCGGCAAACGTTGTTTTGCCACATAAATTATTCCTAGAATTATTTTAGTAGAAAAAATGAATAACTTATTGTCAGTGTTTGAGGATGTGGTATACATAAGTTGAAGATGCATGGAGCTCTGTGAACGATGATGGAATATAAAAATAACACAATACCTAACATTTTTAATTTATTGTAATTTATTTTTTGAAATAATATACATTGCCAGTTATAATAATTTTACTAAAAAACATATCAATCCCCCAACGCAATAGAGTGTACAATATTTTTTGTTATCCCATCAGTAGCTAACACAAATAAACTGGATGATTTGCCCACTCGAGAACATCCCACGTATAACTCACCGTGTGAAAGACATGGTGCGCTAAAAAATAAGCCACAAACAGACATCGTTTGGTCTTGAGACTTATTGATAGTCATCGCAAATGCCGATCTTAAGGGAAATTGAAGAAGTTTTAATTGAATTGGCACATCTGTGGGTATAATAGGGATCCGTGGCAGTAATATATTATCACCTCGAAATTTGCCATTTAAAATGATGGCTTCGACGTTTTTCATTACAGCCCTGCAAATTAATCATAAATTATTTAAAAATTACACCGAAATAGAAAAATGATCATTATAAAATTATGATTAACGCCCAAACAATGAAAATAATGGCCGAAATTTGTAGTGAGTGAGAAACGGCTTATTGTGTGAGAGATCTCATCCCTACACCGTGCTGCTTATTGGGTCAGAAGCAATGTTGCCAGATCTGAAACTTCCGATTGCGAAGTTTTAAGTTCGAAAATGCGGATTTCTTCTAATGAATGCAGATTTACTAATATAATTTAAAAATAGGGGAAACATCAATAATTCATATATCGATATCTGGCAACATTGGTCCAAAGTGAAGCCGGTAGACGCCTTGCGGGGATACTGGTCAAGTGATAATTACATCATTATATCATGTAAATCAATCAGGGTTTTCTTTACCTATTTATGCACTAAATGGCTGTAAAAACGAAAATCTATATATTAAAAAGACGGCAGGAGCAAATAATTAACGATAATAAATAAATCTTCCCTAAAGGACCATCATTTAAAAAATTGTTATAAAATGCATGTACACATTTTTAACTGTTCAACAATGAATCTGTTCCCCATTTTGTACATTCGAGAAATTAATATCAACTTCCGAAGGCTAACTAAACATTAATTAACTAAGGCTAATTAAACAATTTGCAGCAACAAATATCACAAATTATTAAAACAAAGTTCCTAGTCATATCTACCTATAGTCAAATAGTAATTTCTGTGCTTTTTTTCCTGTTAATTATAGTATTCATGATATATTAGTCTCTAATATGCTTAAGACTCCTCAAACCTAACGCAACAATGTATCGCGGAGAAAAACATGTTTCTAGTTGAGCCCGGCAGACGTTATTCTGCCCCTATATCTCTCTTTCTCCTTCCCTCTCTCTCTCTCTTTCCCCGTCTTTCTCTTTCTCCGCCTCTCTCTCTTTCCCCGTCTTTCTCTTTCTTCGTCTCTCTTTCTCTTTCTCCGTCTCTCTCTGTTTCTCCGTCTCTTTCTCCGTCTCTCTCTCTCTCTCTTTCTCCGTCTCTCTCTTTCTTTCTCCGTCTCTCTTTCTCTTTCTCCGTCTCTCTCTCTTTTCTCCGTCTCTCTCTCTCTTTTCTCCGTCTCTCTCTCTTTCTCCGTCTCTCTCTTTCTCGTGTTATTCACATTTAATAGCAGATTCTGCACATCCCTGAGCAGGTGCGTAATATGGAGAAACACCGTGTAGCAGGTGAAATACCGCAGTGTGAAATACCTACCGTGTGTAGCGGGTTGCCTAAAACGTTTAGTGCGAAAAATAAAAAAAAATGGGGTGGACCACCCTTATCACTAAGGGGTATAAAAATAGATAACAACCTATTCTCAGACCTACTGAATATACATATAAAATTTCATCAAAATCTGTCAAGCCGTTTCGGAGGAGTATGGTAACTAAAACTGTGACACGAGAATTTTATATATAAGATTTTGCTTTATTCTTGCGAAAATTGTAAAGAAAACGTTTAGAGCAATTTTTAAGAAAATCTTGTAAAGTAAACTTATTTAATTGTCCAAATTTCACTAAAAATACTAGAAAACTACTAATAATGACAAAAATTAAATTTTTAAGAACACTGGTAGCAATATATTTTTTTACCTCTTCCCCTTTCAATGCTTTGAGGAACCACTCCTGAAGTGGTTACGCCTTCACACTATTATCCATTTGAAACATTCGACTCTTGCTCCCGCGAGTTGAAGGTGGCTAACTTTCAGGCGCGGCATCCATGGCACAAACCATGGATCCTCCACTCTGACACCGCGGGCCCAAATTTTCGAAATATTCTTACTAATCCGCACTATTGTATTCCGTGGATTCGTACATGCCAGCCGGTAATTAGTTGGAGCATAGACCGCGGCAGCACCTAAGTAGTTCTCCGCTGTGATCCGTAGGATCTTATGGAACCCAAACAGGTGTCACAAGTCGCACACTGAATTTTATATACATTGTTGACATTATTTGACATTATTTAAAAATATAATTTTGAAGAATGATTTCATTACGAAAAACTTTCTATGACAAAATTCGCAAAACCCTCCCATGGACAAAATTGTGAACTTTTGCAATTTCCGAAATATCAATGGCTCGTCTGAAAATCGAACCTGGACGATTTTTGTAAGCAAAATATTGCTCTATTTTTGAAAAAAAAAATGAAAAATGTAGAAACATTCCTGAAAAAAATTCAGAAGTGCTGTAGGGACTTCGTGTAATATACCCCCAAAAATTAGATTTGTTTAAATTTCGAGGGGCGTCGACATCAGCGAGATTGGTAGGAGATTACGAATTTTGCTAAAAAAAACTTGATTATGGTTTAGGTGCTAGCGTTGTTCACAAACGGCTGGACAGACGGATAACAGAGAAAGAAACAGGCAGACATACTTGTTGACAAAAAACCTTTTTCGATATAGAGTGCCCACAAATCGTGAGAATTGACTACACTAGCTACAGGAGGAAGAAAGATATATTTTCCTGCTTCGTTACACATCTTTCTCTATATTTTGTAATATATGAAAAAATAACATGGCACGTAGTGTTAAGTATTTACAAATGTACTATAAATAAAACTTAAGAATAATGCTTATGAAAGGTAATGAAAACATACAATGAATTCCAATAGTGCGTTTGCCAACCGCTAGGAGTATCTTGAAAAAATGTAAAGGATTCCAGAATATCTACTAGATGTCTCTGGGAGGTTACATGTAGTGCATTTGGCGGCATTGCTTCAAACGTAACGAGAGATAACCGGCCACGTTACAATGGAAATAACGATACAAGACATTAAAATTAGTATTTTTGCATAAAAGAACATGAACTGTTGCATACAACAAACTATTTGGAAATTCTTAGTGTAAATACTGTGAAGAGATCCGTTGTTAAACACGATATTATTATGTTTTTTCATCCTTCAAAATCTGAAATGACCTGCCGGAACATATTACAAGATGGGATTACATGTTCCTATGACAATACAGCCATTGACGAGTGCTTCTTTTAATAATTTACCAGCGATCTTACACTTCCGTAAACAACACACGAGGATCACTGGCAGAATGCCCCCAGTGCCTCTAGTGGCATTGCCTGAAGTTAAGTCCCTTTGGCCGCCACGAATGGCCACCAGATGGCCGGCGGCGGCACTTAGCTGCACACGAGTCCTTCAAAAATCCCTTAAATGGGAATCTGAATAGTATAACCCTTTGCTGGATTTTTTTCTTATTTTATTCTCCTGATTGCTTTTGTTGCTTCATTGTTTATTTGTTATTTCACAGCACTTCCATTGTTGACGATTGAGGGGAGGAAAAAGAGCGTTCGCCTGCCCTTTCTCGAGCTATTTCGTGATAGTAACAACAATGTTTAAATACACCTGACGATCGACTTTGTCGCTATTTTAGAGGAGGAAATGGTACTTAACAAATTATATATATGTGAATAAATTTTATTAAATGGAATGAACTGGAATCAGAATCCAGAAATTAATACGTTCAGAAACGACAAGAAGTAAAAGCAGCAGGTGAGAATGGAAATGAATACAGGGATGAAGTATGTACAAACACCGATGGTACAATAGAGTATAATAAGTCAACCGAGGCCTGGAAGATTACGAAAATGAGGCACAATAATGTAAAAAAGATTGTCACATAAACAATTTCTGGAATTCCTGGGGATGGATACATCATTACTCCGTACTTTTACAAGAAAGTAGATTTGAACATGAAATAGAAGAAGATGTAAACAATTCTCAGGTATGTGAGCTAGAAATAACAGAAATAGATGTGAAATCGCGTTGCAAACGCCCAAAACAAACAAAGCTCCATGACCACGAAATCCGAGAATGAAACTTCTCAAGTATGGTGGAGACATGGCTATAAAATATTTAAAAAGACTGTTCAACAATACAGAATTAGGAGAAGACCTACATACAGAATGGAACATGTTTTTATAGCGTCTTTTTATAAGAAGTGTGATAAAATGATGTGCACAAATTACAATGGCATGAAGCCCCATGCCACTATACGTAAGTTTTGAGAAAAAAGTCCAGTAAAGGTTTAGACATTGCATTCTACACATTGGCATAAAGAACATTAATTTATAAATTACACTGCTATCTTGTGACAAATCTTTAAAATAAAGACCCAACATCTAGATACATCTATGGAGCGTCGAAATTTACTAATATCTCAATTTAATCAGAAATGTATCGTAGCATGTTATTTCCTTAAGACCTTCAATTAAATTCTGTAACAACTTTAAATTCCTTGGTTCAATAATAAGTAGCACTGACACATGTGATAAGGATAATAACTCCATAATAATAATAATTGGGAAGAAAACACCAAAAGCTCTCCACAGTGTAATATGGAATAGCAATATTCGATAAGAAATAAAGGAAAGAATATTCCATGGCTTGGTAGAAAATATGGTGCTTCATGGAGGAAAAATGTGGCTTCAAACAAAAAAAATAGAAAAAATACGAACAAGTGGAAATGGACTATATGAGAAGATGCCTACATTTAACACGTATGATAAAGTCCGAAAGGAGGATGTATGAAAAAAGATGGAGGAAATTTGTTCAATTATTAAACGATTAGAAAACAAATCATTCCAATTGTATGGACACGTCTAGAGGATGCCGAAAGGAAGATGGCCAAAGAAAATATTGGCATTGCAACCATCAAGAAGAAGAAAGAGAAGAAGGCCAACTCTGGAATGGGAAAATACATCAAAGAAGCCAAGGAGAATAGAAGACCTGGTGATTGGGAAAAACAGAGATCTATGGAGGTCGAAAATGGCGAACTCCTGAATGGGAAATGCCGAAGAAGTTTATCAACATCCAGTACTCCAGGTGAACAGAGAGTTGTCGAAAATTCCTATCTGACCTTGTTCTTGGTGCTTCACATCTCGCTCAGAACTAGCTCTGAGTGATCATCTTTCACCATGGTAGATTGGTCATCATCATCGACAGCAAGGACTAGACCGTTTGATCTGTTCCGTCTCATTGTTCATGCCATCTCTTTAAGGGCCGTCCTACACTTCTTATTCCATTTGGTGCATATTGAAAGATAATTTTACTTAGCTTTTGTTCTGGCATTCTCAGGACATGATATTTCCATTTTATTCGATATTTCTGCATAATTTGTATAACTGGCTCAATATTTAATTCTTCCCTGATATCTACACTTTTTTGGTCTAATAGTGAATATACTGCCACAAAACGAAGAAATCTCATATCTGCAGATTCAATTCTCCACAGCTGATCTGGTGTTAATGTCCAGCTCTCGCTTTCATAAAGCAGTAATGGCAAGGCAATAACTTTGTAAAATCTAAGGAGACTTTCTTTTTGTAGATTGATGCTTCAATAAATATGTTTTGAACTGGAGAACATTAATTAATTTAGTTGCGTACTGACGTTATCCCCTTTCCTTCCCTAAGGCAAGTGGATCCTGTCCCTTTCCCTTTTGCATACAGTCATGTATGTAAGAAGGTGGAAAAAGTGCTCGAGGTGTGTAGCTTAACTGAACTGCTTTACATGAAATAAACCAACTTTTATCAGGTTGGCCTCCTCTGCTCTTCACGGTGTCGCAGATTCTTCGTACAGAAAAGGAACCTGTACCATTCCATTTTTCCTGCGATATTTTCATTAATAAACACTTCCCTTTTCAAAACAGTGCCAAACCACCCAATGATAACTTGCAAAAATGCTGTTGAACCTGGAGATTCTCGGGAATTTTAGCACTATCAGAGAAGTTCTCAGCAGCCCCCCATCGAACAAGAAATCGTCTTTCACTATTTAGATTGGTACTTCAATAAAGGCGTGCCTTTTGATCTGGTGTTCATTAATTATTTAGTATTTGCGTGCTTAAGTTACCCCTATTTGCAAAAAAAAAGTTTTTGTTCAATTTTCTGCAGAATACAATTTTTTAAAGCTCAGTTCATCATATTAAATAATAGAGGGAAATTAATGAAATAAACAAATTGTACTGAATATTACTTATCTGCATTAAGCAGAACGTTAAATCAAATAAAAACTTGCAAGGCAATACATATTTTAAATTGAAATTGTAACTTGAAATAATCATTATCTCACAACAACATAAAACTATCAGTAGCACTCTAATATTTAAGAAAGGTCTGATTAACGAAACTGATTTCCGATCTAAAAACCGGCGAAAAGAAGTTATTGTCTCCTATATTATTTCAGTAGTATTCTTTCCCTTTGCGGCTCTCGCATACAATCTTTATAAATAAGATCTCTAAAGAAAGCGAATTTCACGGAGAGGTGACAATATGCACTTTGACTTTAAAAATATGAAGGATTTGTTTCAAAACGCATCTAAATATTCATGTAAAATGCAACCCGCAACAGACTTCAGGAGTTTTTAATCTGTTTCGTTAAATAACTCCCAAACGAAGCGTTCTAGGGCCTTAAAAACTAACATTTTAAGGCTTAAATGCCTCAAAGAAACGTTCTCCACACCGTAGTCTACAGGATGAGATCTTCTGGACCATTCTATTAGTTATTTGCTAGTTCGACGCTTTTCGATTCAATCCCACCTGTTCAGAGCCTGCAGAATCTGCAACTGCATGTGAAATTACTAAATTACTTGATATTCTATGCGATTAAATTACATGGGGGTACCTCCTTGCTCGATAATAAGGTTAAATAAGAATAGTTTCTATTGAGAAGGGTGCATTATATTGTTATCAATTACAATGTGACATAGAACAAGTGACGGAGGATAAGAGGGTGTTGAAGAAAGATATACAATTACAGGTATTACATTGTATATTACAGGTTTAATATGGAAATGGAAGAATAAGGAAGAGGGTGGGGTATTGCATGCGAGAGTTCTCGCACGGGTATGCTAGAAGCTTTTTATTTCAACATTCAGCTAATTCTGTTGTTATTTTAGACTTCATGTATTCATTTTCTTCCCTTTTGTTCAGATGGATGAAAGTGTTTACAGAATAATGAAGTCAATGCATACGCACATCATACGTTGTTCTATTCGCCTCGTCTTGTGGTGTGTCATACGTTTTTACATGCGAGGCATTCGCTGAGATAGAATGTTGATGATTTATCACAAATTATATCAAATGAAGGAACCAAAGAAGAAGGTACTAAATTGCTTCACTAGTAGCTAATTCTTCAATAAACGTACCAATAGATTGTAATCATTTTTTTTAAAGTGACAGATGTGTTAAACCATTGCTAGACATTGCCTCTATATACTCTCACTAATCTTTGTATTTCAATACACTCGATCCTCGAATTTAAAACTAGGTGTTTCAACAACACATATTTTCTGGCATCGTTTCTAAATTTGCAACTGTCAAAAAATTAGATAGTTCAAAGATAATCAGACCCGCGCTATTCTTTTAAACGTCCCTTCTTACGTTCTCGTTATCACTTACGCAGTAACGAGAAAGTTAAAAATTGCTGCGGGAAAAAGCGGCGAATTTTCGCGAGAAAAACTTATTGTTGGGCCCTGGTAATGAAAAAGTGGATAAGTCCAGTTGCTAAATTGGGGGGGGGGTGTCCTCTAAGAGATGGTGTAGCCAGAATCCATGTTTTGTAGGTCCTTGATACCGAAAAATCGATTGACGGCAAAACGTCTGTCCATCCATCTTTCTATGAACAACACTACAGATTTTCTCCAAAATTGATATTCCCCAATCGATCTGGCTGATGTCGCGGCTCCTTGAATTGAAACATATTTTAATTCTGGGAAGGGGGTACATGAAGACCCTGGTGCATTTTCAAAATGTTTAAAAAAATTGCTTCGTATTTTTTTATTAAATTTTGCTGTTGGAGAGTGAATTACACGAAAATGGTGCAGATCTCATGTTCATTGAAAATTATAAAACTTCATTCCGCTTTTATACGAACTTTTTTAATGTACGATAATTTGAGATTCGTTCGCATCTTTGGTACATTTATGTAAAGCATGAATACACTGAATTCAATGGGACAAAGCTAATTTCATTAAAAGTTTTGAATTATAAAGAGAATTATGTATTTTTAGCGTTTTTCTTTAAGAATGTTTCAATGGTAGTTGAAGTGTAAGACAGAAATTGTAATATAATCTTAGGCAACCATTAACAATATCGCGAGAAAGTACGCGCTGTTGTAGCCCACTAGTTATATCCGCGGAAAACCTTGAAGACAATTTGTAAGCGTTTTTGAGAAAATGTTTTTTTATACGTTGCATTATTTTCACGCTCAAATTATGCGAAAACTACTCGTTTCTTCAAAAAACTGTATGTGTCCTTTTTCCAGCCAATAGCTGATTTTTTACAACAGACTTTGTCTAAGGCAAAAATCACTCTACAATTTTGTAGGTTAGAACGGTTAACTTTTTGCAATTTTCGAAAATACAAGTGTTTCCCGAAAATGCGACTAGCGCTATATTTTTAGCATCCCTTGATACACACGAGGAGAAAATTTAGAGAAAACATTTGGGGCAGTTTTTGAGAAAACATTTCTTTAAAAAAATGTAACTAACATGCGGCTTTAATATTTCAAAAACATGAGACTTTCTCTTAAGCGACGTTTACGGTTTCCGAGGACAATGTTTAATGAAAACAATTTTAAAAATTGAGATTTTTGAGAAAAATTGGAAAATGTTTTTGAGTCTTCATGTAAAGTACTCTCAAAATTCAAAATATCCGGGTTAAAGTTCCAAAGTCTTCAGTTACTTCAGATCGATCGGGGAATATCAATTTTGGAGAAAATCGGCTGCACGGTTTTGGCGCTTGTGTTGGCTGCAGACGGACGGACAGACAGACAGAGTCACCGTCAATCTATTTTTCGGTATCAAGGTCTTACAAAAGATGGATTCTGGCTACACAACTTGTTAGAGAAAGTATTTTACTACACATAGCAACAGGATTTATTCATTTTTTCCCTAACAGGGCCCTGCAATAAGAGTTTTTCTGCCGAAAATTCGCCTTTTCCGGAGCAATATTAGATAACTTTTTCTTCTTACGAAAGAAGTGCTAGAAAGTGAAAATCACTAAATTAATTGAGTTGAAAGTTCAAATTTCTTTCTAAGCGAAAACCTTCTGCTTCCAATATATTTTCAATACAAGATTTCCTGATCCATATCTCTTCTCTCCTTATGAAGAAGTCCTGAAGTATTGCAGATGTGTTTTATTATCCCCCTAATTATGTAATTCAAACCAATATGAAAGAAAAACTGAAATGAATATTTTTGAATAATTTATTTAAAATTAACAATTTTTGTAAAAGTGCAAAAATGTATTTTCTTCAAAAAATCTGCCAGAACCAATCAGGAACCCAGTTTTACCGTATTTATATAACTAGAAAATTTACAAACATTTTATCCAATTTAACAATACAAATTAAGAAAAAAGTAAGATCAAAATAATGCGGTCGTCTGAAGATTAAATAGTTCCATACACTAGTGCCAACGGGCTGGGGATGTTTGTCCCATCTGTGTAACCGCAAAAGAGATGAGCGGACGTGGGAGGGCTCGTTTCCTTGGAAACAGCAGAGTGGACCAGCGCTGACACCCTCTTGTCCCGCCCTGTCCCGCGCTGCGCTGCGCTTCGATTCGCTTCGCCTCTACCTGCGGCCTCTGCGAAGGGCTCCGTGGAGGACGCCGCGTTGCTGTCGGCGCAATCGATTTGACGCCCCTCTCGATTGCGAGGGCAGGTGCCGGACAAGCATCATCGCCGCGCGGGGCGGAGGCAGGGGCGGCTGCACGTGGCTGCGTGGGCGGGGCAAGGGGCGGAGCACCTCAGGGCATGGCGTGTTCGGGGCGGAGAGAGGTCGAGGCAACGACAGGGCGAAGTGGAGAAGGGGCGTGGTGGGGACGGCGCAAGGGGCGAGGTAACGAGGGAAAACGGACGGAGGAGGGGACGAGGCGAGGGGGGACGTGGCGAAGGGGACGAGGCGAGTGGGAACGAGGCACGGGGGGACGAGGCGAGGGAGGACGATGCGAGGGAGTCGGGGCGAGGGGGGACGGGGCGAGGGGGTCGAGGCGTGGGGGGAATGGGGCGAGGGGGACGGGGCGAGGGGGACGGGGCGAGGGGGAGGGGCGAGGGGGACGGGGCGAGGGGGACGTGGCGAGGGGGACGTGGCGAGGGGGACGGGGCGAGGGGGACGCGGCGAGGGGGACGGGGCGAGGGGGGACGGGGCAGGAATGGGGCGGGAACATGGAGAGCCGGAGACGGGACGGAACGAACAGGGACATGAACAGGGTGAGACGGAGACGGAACGGGGCAAAAATGGTGCGGGAACGTGGCAGGAACAGGACGAGCCGGAGACGGAGAAGGAATAGAGCAAGAAAGGAGCGAGAATGGGGCCATGTTTTGACAGACGCCTCCGAAGAGAAGCTCTCTCTGCTGCCTCAGCCTCAACGTTCCTCTGCTACAGGCGCTCTTTCGCCACCACAAGAGCCTCTACGCTGTTTCATTTACAGTTCCATAAATGAAATAATCTAACCACAATTAAGTTTTAATAATTTTGTACAACAATGAACTCAAAACATTTTGGAAAAATAGAACATTATCAGTGTTACCACAGCATATCCCCTTGGTATGCTTACCAGTACGCATACTGGCGTGGTCTGCCATAACAATTCATGTAGAATGAATTGAACACGTGTTTCAGATAAATAATAAATCAAATTTACGTCTTACGCTCTGAGTAACATAGATAAAAAGAATTCCTGAAACATGTTTTTAATTTTTTAAATTTTATTCTATGTCGCGTTAGTAGTGTGGTCATCAGCGACAACCAAAAGTTTAACACTTATCTTTTAACATAATGTTGTACATATTGGACGTTACACACACTCATTACTTTTACACTTAAATTTAAACTTAACTAGTTAACTAGTTTTACAAAATTGGATGCCCTCTTCAAACTTGATTTAGTGTGCTATCGGAAGGGTAAATTTTTATTTTAATAATATTAAAATTAAACCGTTGTTAGATTATTAATTTATCCAGCACTACCATGGAGGATTATCACAATATCTCAGATATCACCAAGAAATGCTTTCATTTACTTCATCATTCAGCTATTTAAACAGTTAGGTGTGCTTTCACAGTTAATATAAATTACACATTTAGAAAGTATCTTTAATTAGATGGAAGTAGGGTCAGAAGGTATTAAAAAATGGATGCTACATTTTCAGTTGCATTTTATAACAATAGAAAACAACCAAAAAGAGGGCTCGTACGATTACTACTGTTCAACTATGCATGTGTAGATATGAATAATTCTAAATATTTTTGAATTTGTGTCGAACACAAGTAAAATGACAATCATTATTTTGTGCAAAAAACGAGGTTGAATCTTCTGGCATACTCCTCTACCGGGGGATGTACAGCTATTACTGACAGTGTATTACAGGAATATGTACAGTTATTACTGATTGTACGTATTACTGTCTGAAAACGCTGAGAAACAAGAGTGAATATGAAACTTACGAGAATTCTAAGGTTAGGGAACATAAGCGTACATTTGTGTTCAATAGAAAATTTGCCCATTTTCAGTGGGGATAAGGAGGGACCTGAAAGCAGGAAGCGGCGGTTGCGGGAAGCCTGGCGGAGGAAAAATCAAGATGACTCAATTAATACATCAACATGTATATCGGTGTCATCACCAGCACACGTCGGAGTATATGCCTGATAGCCCTAGAACATTTTGATTTTTTTGAGCTACAATGTACAACTTCATAATTCCAAATTAATTTCGCTTAGAGCATGTACAATTATTTCCTATCCTTATTACCTAAAACGTTCTTTCTGTAGCGACGTAGTAATTCTACCCAAATGATGACAGGTACTAAATCCGCCTAAGGCACTCGTGTCTAGGAAATGACATTGATGGCAATTGAAAGTCACAATACAACTTCTTATGTTATTAATTATTTTTGCAAAAACAATTTTAATTTTAATTTCAGTTTTAATTTTAATTTACATCGATTCATTCATGCATATTTACTCTCTAAGTTTCATCAATGTGTGAGCATTCAAAAGATATTATGTAATGACAGAATTATTTATCTGATATTTATTTGTGCGTGCTCTAAATTTCACACTCTATATTGTAATTATATGCAAAAAAAGTGTTTAAACATGTTCAACTAAATTGTTGTAGAAGACTTTCAGAGACCATCGAAAATAATAAATTTCGTAATGAAATGAAATTTTTTCATTATGAAGTGACACAAACGCTCAAATTACCGCTTACTTACGCTAACATACCTAAGTGCTAAAAATCAACTTGAAAGGTTTCTCTTTGTGTTTGTTCTTTTTTCTAGAAAGAAACTTTAATGTCTTGGCCTACGCTGAGAAAATAAGTACCGGGGCGTGGGAAGAGAGGCGGGGAAGGGGTGAGGCAGCGGGGGGCGGGGGCGGACAGAGGCGGGACGGGGGTGGAGCGGGGGCGGAACGGAGGGCGGAGCGGGGGGCGGAGCGGGGGGCGGAGCGGAGGGGAAGAGGCTTAACGCGCGTATTCCAGGGGCGCTCGGGTCCTCCATCTCCGCTCCGCAGCCTTTCGCCTCGCAGGGCCGGCTGAGCGGCTGGGCGCCGGCGACGTGACCAGCGCACGAGGCTAGGGCTTGCCAACTTGGGCCCCAAGGCGGACGCGACGACTGTTACACAAGTGGCACGAGGCAGCGGATGCAAATTTATGATCGCACTTTCGCGTTTAACACGCATGCGCGATCATTTTTTCTAACCGGTGGCGGACAATTTTCTAACCCGGGAGCCATGGAGGCTCTACTCTCCCTCCAAAGTCAACATTTGTTTGTTCTTTTATTAAAGGGATTCAAAAATAATTATGGTATGTAAATCGCACTGCATCCAAAGTAGGATTTCCATTATGAATATACTTGTAATTTTTTATTTAAAGCTAACGATTAAAATAGTTATTTTTGCACCACGGATGTTACCCTGTTTTTAATGCTCGAGAGGCAAAAATAAAGCCCTCGGACGAAACACCCTCGAGCTTTTTGTCGACGCTCATTCATCA
Organism: Acheta domesticus; assembly: GCA_031308135.1. Classification (NCBI taxonomy): domain Eukaryota; kingdom Metazoa; phylum Arthropoda; class Insecta; order Orthoptera; family Gryllidae; genus Acheta; species Acheta domesticus. Next base: position 63,797,482 of record JAHLJT010003656.1, read on the forward strand.
TTGGAACCGGTTAACGCCCGTAGTACATGCAAGGTTTCATTTTTACCTAATTTTAATTATCATATTTACTTATTTACTAATTAACTACATGTTTACTTGACTTGGTTGTCTTTCTATATTTATCTCCCATAATTCCTTCTTATAATTTCCTCCATAAGAGGACATGCAGCTTCATTCAACTGTTTTCGTATTTTCCTCGTAACCACGATACTCTCGATCCCAGTAAGTTATGCAGTGAATATCGAGCTCCGTATAGAAGTCAACAACAAACAATAACTTATTAGAAAAAAATAATTTTAAAAAATATTTATAAAGGCAAGAACTGACCCTGGCCTCCTCAGAAATATATGGTGATTCTAATTAAACTTTCCCAATAGAATAACAAGGAAACGCGTCCAGTGCAGATGCAGCATTACTATTGTTTTGATAGAAGAGTTTCACCAGCATTGCCCTGCACCGTTTGTCCAAGCCCATGTTGACTCGTCAACAAGTGCACGGCGATTGGTCCGGTGTGAGCGACTATTGAGTACTATGCCTGATCGTGACACCTGGTGACCATATTTGGAATTGGCTGTCGGCGTTGTGTCGCTTAGGAATCATGAACCCTATACTAAGGATAGTAATACTAGCAAGTTTGGTACTCGTCCTATAATTCATTTCCTTGTTATAACATGTTCTGTAGGGATATTTTAATTATAACCACCCTGGATTTTGCGCCTCTGTCTATAACAAAGATGCGATATATGGATTTTCTATATTTTGGACAGCTGTGATCTTGTTAAACATATCGTTCTCGCTTTACCAAACTCCATTCTCTTTCAACCATCGTACGTTTCTTGTACTTATTCCCCATACGTCACATGCAGTCTTTGCTGTTCATTGAAAAATACGAAAAAGAAAAATTAAAACATTTTTGCCCTCACATATTTAATTTTTGTTCTCGAAGGCAAAAACTGACGTGGCATACCCACAGTGGCAATTTCTTTGCTGGCGACTGAAATGTACCAACAATGTCTCGTCATAAATTATTACGAAATCGTGCCGTTTTAAATGACATCATTTACCTTAGGACTGTTATGTTCGTGACCCGTTCCGAATTTATAGAAAACTATGGGCGCCAGGAACAGGTTACGATAGTTGATATTTAAAACCAATGCCTCCATAACGAATGGATTACTGTCCGGCTAGCTGGGTCAATGGGTCACGTAATGGATAATCGCTATCACCTAGATAGCCGATTATTTGATCTGCCAACTATACAGTATGGCGAGGAATCTGAAAGGAAATAATTAAATATATCTCTAACTACTTATCAGTTGTGATTGACTAAATGAAAATCATCTTTTCATTTCCAAAAGAAAATGTAACAATTTATTGACTTGTATGGACAATTATTATGCCTTTAGGGCATGGCCTCGTTTAAATGAAAACCTTTGTACTGCAGTACTTATCTAAATGTAATCTTGCCCGACGGCGCCCCGCAGTATCTTCTCACTTGAGTGATGATAATCCCAAGTCTAGCTTCTCTCTTGTAATCTTGCGACGCTGCCGACGAATCCAGCCCTCACTGCCTCGAATATCTACCGGTTCTTACTTAATTAATCCTCACAGTTCCTAGTTCTTCCCAACTACGTGGTAAAACATTAAAGTTCAAAGTTCAAAATAAACGCACCGCAGTATAAAAAACTTTCAAAGTCCCAAGCGAATTTAAATGCTGCACATCAACTTTCAGAGTCCGAAAACCATTGATTCTGACGACAAACTTACAAGTCCCACTCCCCTAATATTAAACTCGCGAGCGATCCGCACCACTCGACGGCCTCTATCAGAATGTCATTTACTTCTCCATTTTTAGCCCTCAAAGCCTCGGTATCATTCCTTCATTCTTATTTTTTTAAACAAAACAACAAGCTTCCGTCATAAGTAGACAGTCTATTCTCCCTTAGCCAATCCATCCATTTCTTACCAAATCAAGTAGCCACGCTCTCGATAGTCATTCCTTTCTAAACCAATCCTAAATTATCTTATATTTCTGTCTAGCCAGCGTCCCCACATATTCAAGGCCTGAATGCAGTTTATTGACCTTGCCAACCGCTACGCCGGCGTTGCTAAGGCTGTATATTCCCATTTGCAGACCCTTTGAACCCAACCCATTTACAGCAAATGTTACTGTCAAAATATATGATATATTGGTATATCACACGACATTACTTTCTTTTCATTGCTCTAATGATATAAGAAGGGGAGATATTCTGTTCAGCCTTTTATTAAAAACTCGTTAAAACAATTATCCAGACTATGCAATAATTGGTGTGCTTATTAATAGCCACTTATTATAGTATTAATCTTGCTTGTTTCAGCAGAGAATTTATCTGTAATGAAATTTATATTTGGCACAATATTATATTTTCAAGCAGAAAATGTAAGAAAATTTTAAAAATAAATGCTAGCTGTCTCTTCCAGTTAGGTAGCTATAGAAGAGTCAAGCTGTGCGTAAAAATTAATGTGTATCCACTTTTCTTTGAACACTTCCTGCTGCTGAAATTTTTGTTAAGTCGTAGTATGTTTTGAAATAAAAGTTCACATTTGCCGGCGTAATGGTTTCTGGAAAATTGAGGAATGAGAAGCAGTTGATTATGTTTCCTACAGAAGATTGTTAAATGATGTACCCACGACCTAGAATCAAATATATTGATAGCTTAATATTAATCGTATTTCAATGCTTAAACTACGCGAAAGCTCTAGTAAAGGATCTTAAAACTTTTCGTCGGTATTCAAGAAGATAACTGCTACACATTTTACAATTTTTTTGTGCGGTAGATTATCACAATTGCAAGTATCACAATTGTTAAATAATTCAGAAATGAATGTTAAGTAGTAGCAAATAAGACTGCAAGGAAGTGTAATGTGAAAATCGTATTATCTCACGACCCAAATCTTGCAAATCATATCTACCCTTTTGAAACATCTGTTTCGCAGCTACTACATTACTTACAGGTAAGCGCTTGATTAATATTTTCTTTATGGAACGAACAGGAGAAAAGTAGCAAATGGAGTGTCGGCTGAGGAACGAAAGAAAGAGAGGAGATTAATAAGCTTGGTGTCAAGGCATGTGGTAAATCGCTTGAAATAATTAAAACCACTTACTGTGAGAGCTGTCAAAGGGCGTCTAATGAATAGAGCGGCATCAAGAAGTAATTAATGAGCAGAAGCAGCCGACGGCCCTCGATGCAGGTGGTGACGGCCGGCAGCCACTCGTCAACGCCGAAAGGGAGGGGCGGAGGGCAGCCAGGGCAGACGTGCTCCGCGCAAGGGAGGAAGCAAAGGACCCACAGCGATTGCCATCGCGCAAATGAGAGGGCGGAAAGTCAAAGAGGCGGAGAGAGGGAAAGGGCAGAAAGAAGTAAGCCTCGTGGGGTGAACTCATCGTCCCTACAGTAAGCGCTAAAGGTCATGATACAGAACAAATATAGTTAGTTAATGCCTTATTTCACGTGGCTAGACTCAGGCCATGAGGCCCGCTCTTCCGTCCGACCACGCAAATTTCGCTACGCTCCTTTTACCATCTAGCGGAGAAAGAAGGTATTATCTTGGGCGACGCAACAGGCGATTTGAATTTAGCTCAGAGGCTTCTTTTAGACTTGAGGATATTTTACATGCAGTAACTCTACTACATGGGACAGTCGGCATTACTTATCCTCCGAAGGAAGGCGTACGAAGAATTTTTCCCCCTTAAAAATCCACATCTTCGATCGGATTTGAACCCGCAATCATGGGTAAAACAACTTTATACTCTGACCGTTATACTATCCACCCACATGATGACTGTTTATCAAATATGAGATTGATATCCGTCATTTTAGGGGTTCGTTCGACGCGACATGTATCTGACGTCCAAAGATAAATACCATGCATGTTTGAAGAAAGATGTTGCGTGCACAAGGAAAGGCACTGAAACTTCACTTACATTTTAATGTAATGGTAATATTATAGAAAAATTAGTGAAAATGAGATCGTTCATCAATTAAGTTGAATTAACTTGTTGCATAAGTGTGTGTAATGTCATCCACCACCCGGTAAAGGATGGTATACTTTTCACCTGCTCGTCGAAACAACTCGGCTAAATTTAATGATGGAAAACGTGAGACACTTGATGTAATGTGACACATTTTTCTCGTTGATTGGCAGACAATGTAGTACAAAGCGTTGCATAACATAGGGCTCCTAAAATGAAAGAATTCACGCCAGACTACCCGCGGTGGCCCCCTGCAATTACACACATGCTACTAGCCTTTCACAAGATTAGAGACTCTGCAAGAAACAACAATTTCACATAATGGCATGAAGAAAGAACTTCATCCAAATTAGGAGTATTTTTCGTATTGACGTTCCTTTCCTTTCAAACAAGAAAAGAAGAAACTACTCTAGCAAGAATTCGCGTAGGTCATAGCCGGCTTACCCACTCACATCTGTTCAAAAAAAATCTCCGCCACTTTGTAAATCATGTAATTTTCTAATAACTATTCGTACCTTAATGGATTGCCTAGATATTCAGAGCTTAATACGACATACGTAATCACTTCCAAATTGTCTTTCCATTCCAAATTGTCTTGACGGAAGCATCTCACATTTATAATGTCTTCAAATTCTTAAAGATTACAATTCATCATTTGATGAATTGTAAAGTATTGAATAAATGGTCGTAATGATCTTTCAGTTAATGCGACCTAAAACAATTAAGCTTATTAAAAAAGAGTAGAGCCCATCGCGCCTGAGCGTTCCCCCCTCACCAGCTCTCTCTTCTGGCTAGCTCAAGAAGCGTCGGGCGCCACAAGTTGCCTACTGATTGAACATTTTGGCTACTGCATGCAAATCGGCCTCCTAATTGAGCAACCCTGGCTTCACATCGCGGATCAATCACATGCATGTGCAATTTTCCCAGCCACTTTTTGTAAATTCCGCGTTATCGGGAGGAGGTCATTTTGGCAGATTTATATAAAAAATATAACAATAAAAAGAAGGGGAAATTGAAAAGTGTACGCACGCTACAAAAAAATGCCTTATTTGAAGACATTTGAATAGAATAGGTTTGCAAAATGACTGAAAAATAGTTTTATCACGTAAAAACCACAGATAAATGACTCGGAAGGACCTCGATGGAAAATGTCACTTCAGTATCCTCATACAACCAAATACATTCATGCACTTATCAGATATCCCCAGATTGTATTGTTATTGTTTCCCATCTTTTTAAATGAAAATTCACAATGCATGTGGTATTCATTTTTTCTTACCAACACTCCGTTTGAAAAATCAGTTTTGTTGCTAAGAATGGTATCGTTTTACAGATGCATTGTAAACATATACCTTGCGTGTACGTTTTAAATGTACTTCTGCATATTTTTTGTACGCTGGATAAATGATCTTAAACGATGTAACACATAACTAGTTTTCATTATGTTATTCATTTTTACTCCTTGCAATTTATGATTTAAATGATAAAACTCAGTGTAGGTACGCCAATCACAAAGAGAGTTCATAGTGTATGCATTTGATTGGGGGAAGTATATTAGTTACGAAGTAGATAAGATAAAATTACTATTTTTATTTATGTACTTATTTGTTAAACAACTCTCTATCATACATAACCCTGAATTAAATAAAGATATATTTTTCCAATTCCTACTCCACCCCCACCCTTTCTTTCCTCCTTCCACTCTTATCTGCCTTCCGCACTACCTCTCCCCCCCTCAGAGTGCTGGAGGCAGAGGCTGGCACGGTGAAGGTGCCGCTAATAAATCGCCAGAGAGACGTGCGATAGAGCATTAATCTCCTCGCCCCCATCCGGCTCCCGCCCCGCGCCCGCCATGGACCAGCTTCGGCCCCGCCCCGTCACCGCTGCGCCGCGACGCCTGTCACTCGCGGCGGCGCCCGCCCGCGCCCGCGCCCCCGCCTCCGCCACGCCCCGCCCCACCCTGCCCCCTCCCTTCGATCACCCGGCGTCGCCCACCGCCACGGCCCTAAACAAAGCACTACTGAAACCACCACCCTCTCTGAAACACGTTTCGCTTATTCGATCGATTTGGTTTTGAGCAACTGTATGCCGAAAGCATTAAAATATGCTTGAAACCTTTTTTTTCAAAGGACAGAGGCCAGTTGGACACTCTTATTAATACATAAATTCCTGGCTTGTCTTTTCTAAAATAGCACTACGTGTTTATGCAGAGACATAAAATAAATATTGTAAAATTATTTTAAAAAATATTTTACAAATGTTGAAATTCTAGGAAAAACAATAGAATACAACAATGGACCAAATCGCAGTTGCAACGAATAGGGGAAAGTATGGGATGATACAGTTCTAGACAATTTGTCACACGGCATCAGGAGTAAAACGTAAAATTATAATTATTAACTCCTAGATGAAAGGAAAAGAAACAGATGTGCTAAAAAAGCCAACTACAAGACCGAAGATGACTGAAACTTAAAAAGGACAGTGTATATACAATTACAAAAGGGTTAATATTTTCTTTAGCAGAATTCATTCTGTATTTTCCTTTCCTCTATGTAAGCAATGCCACCAAACGTTTTACACTTTCTAACCTCATAACTAGGGGGTGGGTTTTAATGACCTAAAACATCGCCAAAAATGATCAATATAATGCTGTTAAATGTTTTAAAAATGTCCTAAAATCAAAGAAAAATGTAAAAAATGTTATTAAAACCAGTCCAGGTGAACAACTTGAGCTGTTCAATATGTTACTGATGTAATAGACGTTACTGATGTAATTCCTTTCGTTCAAATGAACTCAGCTTGCAAACTTTTGGTTTGGACTATTCATTAGGAAACCGCTGGTTTTAGTTATCACGAAATAGATCGAACCGAAAACAACGCTGATAAGCGGTGTCACAAGAACCTATATTATATTACATACTCATAATTTGATGACATTACAATTTCTGAGCGAAGAATTGGAATAGGCTACTCGGGAATTTTGTGAAGAATATTTGTTGCATCTCATAGTATTATTTGAAGCAAGCACCATTAAAATCATGTTAAAAGTAGATGAAAGTAGCGAAAATCCTTTATAAATGACGGAAAAAATTAAACAATGACTTATTAATCAAAATCGACGACACATGCCAAAAAGTAATTTAAAAATGAGTCATTTCCTTTTGACATTACATAGAACGAATGTCTATACTAAAAGGCATGTTTCTAAAGTGTAAAGAAAAAAGTCATTTCATTAAAATTCCTATTATTACCCTAAAGAATGGATAATCGAACAAGAAACCCAGACGTTTTTCCATCGGTGTCAGTTTTTCGTTATTTATTCCATACATTTTATTTTATTTCCATCTTTTCTTTAGTTGAATGCATCAAAAATTGTAATACCTCCCTATCCGAACAGTTTAAATGTTTTAAAAGCTATAAAACATCATGTCCGCTGGCAACGACTCGCAGGAGCAAGCCCAATGCGGTGCAGCCGTAACACGGAATGCAGGGTGTTACGGGCGCGGCGGGAGAGCGGGCGAGCGTGGCGAAGGCGTAGGACCTGTTGCTGAGGGAACAGAGGGGGCGGGGCGGGGCGGGCGGAGCGAGCCGCCACCCACGCTGTCGCCATCCGCAGTGGGCCCTGCACCGGTCACCAATGGCAGGCGCGCGCTCGCGACCGCACTCTCTTCGACTGCGCCACACAGCCGCGTTGAAGAAAAGGGACGGCAACGAACAGGTATGGATGGGCATTTAGTAAGTTCGTAATAGTGTCAATATTGCATGTACTTTGCGCGACAGCCCGAGAACGGGCACAGGCCTACCGGCGACGTCCCTGCCTTGCGACCATGAGTTAAGGGGGTTTATGGGGTTAGCACGTAGACGTCCCCACACCGTATTCCGGCCTTCTCAAACTGAGAAGACCGGAACACTCTCAACCTGAGAAGTGAATTTTCTCATCGTCACACAGCAACATACTATACTGGGACATAGCAAGGAAAACGCACACTACAGTCTTGCCTCTACCGGGAATCGAACCCGGAGCCGCATAGGGGAAAGCAAGCACGCTGATAAAGACCTAGCTGCCTGGCTACAATAGTACACGTAAGGACGATACATGAAGAGACAGTGTTAGGAATAGTTTTGTCAAGGAGTTAAGAAAACGCTTATCAAATATTCGCTCTAACAGAGATTAGACAATGGGAGTCGCATTCAAGATTATTGTGAGTTCGGTCATGTTGCCAGAAAAGAATATGGAGATTACCTATCCTTCATAAATCAGCTTATTTCGAGAACCCCACGTTTTCTTTCCTCCTGACGTTCCACAGACTCCTCCTTCATTGCCATAACACCTCATTCCCTTGCTACTGTGTAAAGGCACGACTGGAAAAACACTGTGTGTCGCCGTGTCTCCGCCGCTCAACCTGTGGCTCGCCTCGTCGCTGGGCCGCGTGGGAGGGCCTGTTACAAGGCTGTCCGCCGCCGCGCGCGCCCGCAGCGCCCCACGCGGCCGGCGAAGGATCGATGGCGGCGGAGCAGGAGGGGGCGAGAGCGGGCGAGAGCGGATGGGGCAGTTGGAGGGGAGCAAAGCTGCCTCCGACGCACAGTCGTCGTGACAGCAGCTCCTTGGGGACGACGCGGAAACGGACAGTGGGGCTTTGCAAGTTCGGACAGGATGAATCCATTTGGCACTGAAGCTCTTATCTTCTTGTGGTATCCGCAGTAGATAGGATGAAACCTTGCAAACGGAGATGAAATGAGAGCACAAATTATGTTCAGAAAAGAAACAGCGTTTTGTGCGGTTTGATTTAAAACACAAGAACAAAAGAAACACTTTTGGCATTTTTGTGTAATTTTACCATGTTTTCAGCAAACTTACGTATAACTGCCGCATTTTCAAAGTTAATACGCACGTTTAACTAATACTGAAATGTATTCCAAATCTATTAAGCTTACATGGAACATCCAATCGAAAAAATCTGTTTCTTCGAGATTATCATACATACTCTATGTCATATCTACAAAACTATCACCAGAAACTTCTTGTGGAAGGTGCCGCACCAGAATATATGTAACGTGTAAGTGTATTTGCATAAAATATCAAGTACTGCTACGGAAACAGTTTTCAAAATAATCTAAACAAACATATCTTCCAAATCGTTCTCAAATTTGGACTTTTGACCATATCTTTCATTTTTCTTGCACTTGGCATTGCTACGAAGAAGGGAGGCGTCTATTTCTCTTCTCCACCCTGTACCCCAAACTACCAACAGAAACAAAACGCAGCTAGTTGCTCAGCTCTCACCTAACCATAAGGCGATGGTATGCATCTATCTATTCTTATCCCTGATGACCAATACGAGAGTCGTTGTGAATTGCAAGAAGGATGACTAGTGAACTATCAAAAAAGTATTAATGTAATGAGAGGCACAGAAACCTCCACAACCCGTTGAAACTTGCGAGCGATGAGATGTGCGTCCCGCGATTTCCACCTGTGTTGAGCGTCGCTCGAAGCGCGATCGAGCCGCCCCAGAGTACGCGAGGGGGTGGGTGAGGGGGAGGGGGAGAATGGAGCGCGAGTGGGGAAAATGGCGCGCGAATAAGAACGAACGGCCAATCTCCGGCGACAAAAACCGGGCGCAGCAGAAAACGCTTCCGGCGGTGCCCTTTGGTGCAGTGTCTCGCGGCGCGTGGGTTGGCGTTTACTTATATTTCCGTGAATTAATGAAAACTTCAATGATGATTCATCAGTAAATATATACAAGAACATAATACGAAACATGAAACACTAGAACATTCTATTAAAAAGAAGGCAAACCTGATCAAATTACTTCATTTTCACACTTCAGGAACATTGTTAATCATTCTAAAAATACTGGGGTACTAGCAAAATAAGTCGCATATACTGCAGAAGATACATTTCTTCTATAGAGAACTACTTTAAATCAGTTTTTTCCGATGTATTATTTCAGTGTTTTGTTAGAGATGTTTTCCCCAAAATACGACAGTCCTGCTTCAAACGGATGAATTTACTTCCAATAATCGATAACTATGATGGTTGCAGCTAAAGGATAATTGCGTATGTAGACACAGACGTGATATCGGGTAATTGAAATGCTTTGGATAATGAATCTCTTTTACAAACATTCCTCGCGCAGCATCATATCTGATTTACCACGAATGTTCTTTACGCTTCGAAAGAGCTTATTTCTGAAAGCAGTATACACCTGTACGCGAAAATTATCACTACGGTATTAAACAGAATTCATAGAGTATTATGCTGCGGAACATAATTAGGAATCGTGATGAAAGTCATTGAAATCTCTAACACCCTTTCTTTACAACAAATAACAATTAAAATATTTTTTTCTTCCAAGTGAAAAATAGGTAAAATCTATGAATGGATATTGTTGCTGCGCACACAAAAAAATTAAACTTTATAAACCCAATGTATTCTGAAAAAAAAAATCCCAATAACTTTCTTTTTCGGTCTTAAATATCTTTATTCTCCACCACTTCCTCTGTGACTACTATTACAGAACACATAATTAGGTCATAATTCCCTCATAACAATCTGAGTACTTTTAATTCAATTTTCTCAAGGAAAATTCGGTAATTAGTAGACCATTTTCTTGGCCCAGAAGAGGAAGAAGAATACTGATGAGAGTAAAACGAGTAAATCTGCACAATTTCGAGACGCAAAATTACACAACAGCGTATCGGTGGCGGGGGAGAAGAGGGGAAGGGCATCGATTGCGAAGGCGGGAGGTAGCAGCGCGCATCATAATGCGATGAGGGGCGATTAGGCGGAGAGCAAAGGGCAAAGGCTGCGCCGCCTGATGCGAATTAATGAGACGCCGTGGGGGCGCGGCCGAGCGCGAAATGCTCAAAGCGCCGCGGGAGCCACGCTGCGCGCGCCCGGCGGAAACGAGTTGCGAGAGCGCCCGCCCGCGCGCTCGCCAGAAAGTGATTCGGCCAATACTCGCGAATAACTCGCGCTGATTAACTCGTTTGTGTCACGCGATTTGGAAGAAAGAATAATTGGCATTCCATAATAGCGACCGACGACGGTGCTTGTCGTGTACGCTTCTGTCTATACCCATTCGCTCCCCTTCCGCTAGTCAGGTAGCGTGACATTTTAATCGAACAACATTGCATGCACATTTCCTTTAAGTGGCGCTTTATGCTAGAGTACTGTAAAACGCAAGTACATGCTGTAAAACGCAAGTACAGCAATTCTATAGACTTTGTGAGTAATGCAATTTGGAAGAAATAGTAATTGGCATTCAGTAAGAGCGAGCGTCGACGTGCTTGGAGAGTCAGCTTGTGTCAATACCTATTCGCTCCCCTCCCACCAGCCTAGTAGCAAGACATTTTAATCGAACAATAGTGCATGCATGTTCCCTCTAAGCTGCGCTTTCAGCTACAGTAAATTCTAGTGCGAAAACAAAAAATCTTCCGAAAATCAAACAAAAATTATACAAAACAAGTTTGCTTGGTTTTTATTTAAGACATTCTTTAAAGCCATGATTAGCAAAAATTCGTAACGTTATTAAGCCTGGAAATCGATTTTTCCTGCATGATTTCGAGCTTCACAATATGTAAATGAGTATTACAGAAAACACTTACAGGCTGTGAAAGGTATTGTTTTGTTTCAAAACTAGCTTTAAAGTGAAAAAACGTATCTTATAGTAGGGATTACTGACAAACAGAAAATAAATACTTAATGAAGGACAAAGGATAACTCACTGGTTTGCATTCTTTAATTGTTCACATTGTTCACTGGACAGCTTGAAACATTAGGAGCCATGGTGCTAGTAGCTGGGTAATAACACCAGTAGATGACAATTGTGTACCAACAAACATGCGACGTATGTACGTGCTGCGTTTTGGAGCGGAATTGGAACTTTATTGGCCAAGCATAATTGCGTAAATAACGTATGCTAAACATCTTGTATTTCTAAAATACTATTCTAGGAACTTTTATTATTGTACATTGTTTGAATGTAGTGTATAATGTGGTCTACACTATTGCATGCTTGTGAATGGGTGTCATAACGTAAAGAGATATGCAACCCGCAACACGCTCCTGTATTGCACAACATCGTGGAGAAATGTTCCACGGTGAAGAATTTGTGTTTCTAATGCATACAAAATTCGGTAAAATACAACGAAGAGTGAGCAACATTTCGTTGAAGATTAAAAAATCGTAAACAAACACGTTCATTTATTTAGAATAACAGATTACGTTTCAATAATTTCTTTTAACAAATCTTCCTTGGAGAGTCCGAATATTGCAGTAAAAATATTAAAATGGCAAGAAATTGACTTATTGAGATATCTTTGGACACCAGCTATTCTTCTTCAACTAAAGTAGAAACTGCTAGCCATTTCAAAGAGGAAATCGTGCAATTTCTTCAGGCAGGTTTCCACCCTGCCGTGTACAATAACAATGGCACAACTCAATGGGATAATGGAAGCATATCGTTGAGTAATTTGTCCCGAGAGCCACAACATACTGTTTCGCACAGAGTCGCTTTCCATTTGCTTGCTAAATGGAAGGAGGGCGCGAAGTGACACATTAGTTTAAACATATGCCCGAATTATATACAAGAGCGTGTTACGAACTATTAAAGTATTTTATCACTGACTTGTTTGTAGCATTGAACAAATTAAAGAATGAAATTTACATAAATAATTTGTTTTTCAAAAGTAAATTGTGCTATTTACAAATTAATATTTACATTTATTGAACGTTTTACATTCAATTCGGTTTGTTGGTACACTATTGTTATCTACTGGCATTATTACCCAGCAACTCGCACCACGGCTCCTACTTTCAAGCAGTTCAGTGAACAATGTGAACAATTGAAGAATGGAAACCAGTGAGTTATCCTTTGTTCTTCATTAAGTATTTCTTTTTTGTTTGTCAGTAATCCCTGCTGTAATGATATAATGATATAGATTTTTCCAGTTTAATGCTACTTTTGAAATAAAATAGTACCTTTCAGAGGCTGTAAGTGTTTACTGTAATACTCATTAGATATTGTGAAGTTCGAAATCATGCAGGAAAAATCGATTTCTAGGCTTAATAACGTTACGAATTTCTGCTAATCATGGCTTTAAAGAATGTCTTAAATAAAAACCAAGCAAACTTGTTTTGTGTAATTTTTGTTTGATTTTCGGAAGATTTTTTGTTTTTGCACTAGAATTTACTCTAGCTTAAAGCGCAGCTTAGAGGGAACATGCATGCACTATTGCTCGATTAAAATGTCTTGCTACTAGGCTGGTGGGAGGGGAGCGAATAGGTATTGACACAAGCTGACTCTCCAAGCACGTTGACGCTCGCTCTTACTGAATGCCAATTATTTTTTTTTCCAAATTGCGTTACCCACAAAGTCTACAGAATTGATGTACTTGCGTTTTACAGTAGATTACGTTTAGTACAACTACACAAACGAAACACAATTCACTTGTTTTTTCACTAGTTATAAGGAATTCAAATGTACAAAAATTCAGTAATTTGGGCGAATTACGCCCAATTTTCTTCAGTATTACTTTTAATATTTCCCTTGCCATGAAGAGTGTCCTGCGTCCCTCTTTCGTTTTTCGCACCTCATCCCCTCATCCCCTTCACTCACCTCTGCCCCTCCGATGCGGCTTCACAATACGCGCGACCCTACTTAAGGCTAGCAGAAGTATTGAATAGTCTCCTATATTACTTCAGTAGTATACTTTCTCTTTGCGGCTCTCACACGCAACCAATCTTTATAGTTGTGCTCTCTAAAGAAAGAAAATTTCGCGGAGAAGTGATGAATTGCACTTTGACTTTAAAAATATGAAGGACTTTTTTAAAAAACGCAGCTAAATATTCATGTAAAATGCAACCCGCGACGCACGTCAGAATTTTTTTTAAAATTTGTATCTAAAAAATCTATATCTATCTATAAATAATTCCTAAATGAAGCGATCTAGGGCCTTAGAAACTAAATTCCTCACACCGCAATCTCCATGATGAGATCCATTCTATTATATTTGCTGGTTCGACGCTTCTCGATTCCACCCGACCTGTTCAGAAGCTGTAGAATCTGCAACTGTATGTGAAATTACTAATGACTTGATATTCTATGCGATTGAATTACATGGGTGTACCTCTTTGCTTTATAATAACGTTAAATAAGAATAGTTTGTATTGACAAGGATGTATTTTATTGTTATCAATTACAAGGTGACATATAGAAAAAGTGACAGAGGATAAGAGGATCTTTAAAAAAATACATTACAGGCTTAAAATGGAAACGACAAAATAAGGAAGAGGATGGGGTATGTCATGCAAGTGTTCTCGCATGGGTAGGCTAGTTTTTATTATTTTACTACTCATTGAAAGGATATGCGACGAAACGTTTTTACAGAACACAATATTAAATGTGTTTCACTCTAAACATCAAATATTTATTAGATTCGTCGTGTTTTGCGGAAAGTTCGGTGCTCATCTTCTATTTAAGAACATTGGCACTGTTGAACCATTTGATCCGAGCTCTGGGCTGCCGCTCGCAAATATTTTCAGTCAAATGAAGTCTTTCGGGAACCAGCATCAGCACTTAGAGTATCACGCACTTTTTTTTCATTCGAGGCCGAGAAAGTGAGCGCGGCATTCACCCCCGACGAATCGTGACCTGTTTCAAGCATATTGGGCAATGCGTCGTGCGCTGAATGTGTTTTTATTATTTAAAAGAACTTGACCAAATGACGCATATTCGAATTGTTGTTGATGCTTGTAGAATCTAGAAAAACGAAATATCTAATGCTAGAAAGTAACTGAAAATCAATTATATGAAGATTTTGATCTGATCAAGCATGTAACAGCGATATCCATATCAAGGAATTCTTTGTGAAATTTCATATAAAATCATTGATTCTTTTAGCCAGTGATACGACAAAACTATTGCTTCTGTCCTTAAAAACAAAGAGAAATACGTTCCATTATGTCAAGTACACTTCATCTATATAGTACAAATTTGACAACAATGTCATTTCAGCTAAAAAAATGTTAAAATTCTTAGTACATGTCGCTTGAAATGCCTAAACTCTATAAAATTTACAATAAAAAATAATTGTTTTTCTGTTCGTGTTTTCCCATTATATTAGACACTACGACGACGAATAAACAATAATAATGAAACACAAGAAAGAAATCAATAATTAATTAATTAAATACTATAAAACAATATTTTACTGATACGTTAGAGCTTTTTATTTCCTTCGATGCGGAGCTTGATATACAGTGCATAACTTACCTGGATGGAGAGGATCGTGGTTACGAGGTAAATACGAAAAGAGACGAATGATGCTGCATGTCTTCTTATGGAGGAAATTATGAAAGGAAATTATGGCAGGGAAATATGAAAATATAAGTTAAGCCAAGTAAACATCTAGTTAATTAGTAAATAAGTAAATCTGAATCAATAAAATTAGGTAAAAAATAAAATGACGCGTGTTAACTAGTTCTAAATATCTCGGACGACAACAATCCCTCGGACCAAAGGTTCTCGAGCATTTTTTCGCTGTTTGCTCATTGGAACCCTTATACCGCTTTAGTGCAAAAATGACTATTACGCACTTTGAACGAAAGCGGAGCTTCAAATTGTACTGGTGAACGCTGTGCTCACCCTTGACAAACCGCATGACAATAACACGGACCAAACAAATCGCGATTAATGTCGGACTACAAAAAACCGCTGGCTCAATCGCGTGGTTGAGAGCGTGGTTTAACCGACGGGGAGTGGCTGCGGCGGGGGCGGGCGGGCGGGCGCGCGAAGAGCAGCGCCGCTTTAGAGGCGCGCGAGCGGTCGATGGTCGCGCGGTCCCATGGTGTAACGGTTAGCACTCTGGACTCTGAATCCAGCGATCCGAGTTCGAATCTCGGTGGGACCTTACACTTTTGCTGGCGCGCCGCGCACCAGGGGGGGTTTGGAGCGAGACCAAGCACGCCACTAGCCCTCTATGGTTTGTTTATGTGTGTGTACAAGTGGTCAACAAATGTAGAGACCAAAAATGTAACCTAGACCGTTTGTATATTGGTAATAAAAATATATTTGTTAATACATACCTGTTTTTTTCTGTTTAGTTGATCTAACAATATAATCACAGGCTGATTAGCAAACAAATTGAATGCTTATTCTCATTCACAATAAATGAAATAAATGTACACTTACTGCGATAAATATGTCAGCGGAACAATCGGCCGTAAATAATTATCAAACTCGCAACTCTTTCATTGCGTGTTTTTGTTGTCAAACAGAATACACAATAACAGTAGGTACTGCACGGGGATATCCTACAAAATGCCTACCTACAATACAATTCTGCCTAAAAGTTCTGAGAAACACAATACCAGTTTGTTATAAAATAAAACGGACAAAGAGAACAATATCTGAAATACAATTAAAAGAAATAAGCTGTGTAGCTTAGTATCAACGTTGCAAGAAATCTGTAAGCAAAATTATAAAATCAAAAATATACAATTCAAGATAAAATCCACGAACCGATAGGAATAATTTATCGCAACAGTTTCCCAATGTTTTCAATTATTCAATTTAAATGCAATTGGTCGTTAAGATTTAATTTGTAATTAAATCATCATAGTGTAAACTGCATGAGTAAATTGTATTGAGTATTAACCATTGCAAACTATAATACAGTAATAAGGTTTTGTTCATTTTATTGGTAGCCAATACTTTATAATGTAATCATTAAACTGTGAAATTGTTCTATTAATTATTTGTATTGTTTTTAAAATATATCTTTGTTGTATTACCTTTTATTTCTTTGTATTTCTTTATGGTATAAATGTTGTATTACAGTAGCAACTTTCCAACGCACAACTGACCGTTTCTATATAATAAGAATATTAATACTGTACGCAAATTCACTACTTCATCATCAATCTCAGTTATCAGATGGATGTTGCTATGCAGTGAAGATACAAAATACTCCCTGTATCCTTTACGATGAGGTATTAGGAACAACTTAAATACACTGAATAATATGTCATAATAACAATGACAATAATAAAGAGAATGACGCCAACACGTACCCTCGATACATATTAAAGACACTGATTGAGTTGAATTATCAATGTGGTCGGCTGCAAAATGAACTACAGTAAACCGCTCTAAAACAATCGCTCATAGATACAGAGAAACCTATATTAATTTACCAGCGACCTATTTTGTTCCCGTGAAAGAAGTAATCATTTAGAGTTGATTAATAGGAAGAATATTTTTTTACAAAAAATCTATTATTAGTAGAGATCGAACGTTCAGGAAATTGCCTAATACAGCAGATGTAAATGAAAGGTTTTAAGAATACGTGTAAGAATTAAGAAAAATAATACATTTTCGATCAGTTTTATTTTGAGGTAAATGTCTTTGAGACCATTTCACTATCTTTTTTTAGTGTACTTAAAATATTTACATATCTTTCTGTTTGTTAAAAATAAACATTCAAATCATTTTCAGTTTTAGTACTACCAATAGTAATTGTCTGCAGGTAACTAATCTCCATTTTTTGTGTAGAGTAAATCCAATACGCCATTTGAATATGGATTACACATTTTATGTCGTAGGAGCTCAGAAACTCGTTTTTCTCGTACTACTTCTCCAAATTAAAAAATCACTAAGCAGTCTTGGGTGAGCGCTGGGCTCAGACTGCAAACTCAACCCAAACACATGCGTCTTACGAGACAAGTCAATGACGCTGCCTTCCGAAATTGGTATTCTACCTCATCAGACATTCTTGCAGGGAAGTGAGGTAAGAAAGACTCTTAAATCAAATAATTAAACGTTAGGTCACCTTCATATTTGCTTACATATTAGAAGAAATGAAACTGAAATGCAGCGAGCAGCTGTAATACCATATCAGTGTGGACGGTTTATTGTTACTTGACTCCCGGTTGCCCATTCGCTCGAGAATGAAGCTGAGGCATGTCGCGCCACTACTGTTTACAACGTCCACAATTTTTATTTCAACTATTGAAAATTCGGTTTAATGTATTCTTGCATTTTCCTGAAAGTGATCTCTTAAATAGAGTAAATTACGAAAATTGCTATTAAAAGGCAGCTCGGTGGCCGGAAAAGGGGTGTGTTCTGTTCACAGGGGCATACTTTCTTCGCAATATATGGGTTTCAATGCCTGTTCTGAGAATAACCGATTGTTGAGAGAGGCGGTGGTTTGATAGGAAAGGTCTTCAGGGAGGTTTTACTGTAAACGTAACGCTGAAAACGGTTATCCCCTTTTGCACCGCCAGCCCCTTGCCACTAGGGTACATTGTGCTGTGGATTTGAAACTATCAGGAAGCTCCGACCAGTACATTCCAACATTCCCGCTTTGAAAATAAAACAAGATAGACAGATAGATATAGATAGATAGATTGATAGATAGATAGATAGATAGATAGATTTTTCCTCACTGGGTGCGTTCTTGTATCAATCGACGAGTTCTGCTCAATGAGCAAAAGGTGCGTTAATCTTGAGCAGAAGAGCAGAGCGGCTGCACGGCTTGGGACGCCATTGAGGGAGAGGCAGGGGGCGGAGGCGTGGCGGATTGGGAAGTGCGGCGGCGGGGGCGGTGGGGGTGATGGGGGCGGCGGGTTCGCACCGATGCCTCCGTGCGTCTAATCCGAATACTTGGGCTGCCGATGTCCGCGCTGCGCAGGAGGAGGGGCGCGAAGGGAGCGGGGGGGAGGGAAGTCTGCCCCCCGCGCCGGCCGGCCGACCATCGCTACGCCATCGCGCGTCATCAACTTGCTTAATTAGTTTCTTTGGTGCTTTCCCATCCCCCCCTCTCTCTCGCTCGCTGCCCACGCCATGCGTTCCACTCTTGCTCGCATCCGTCTGCGATTTTCATTTCCTCTACCAGCGTTACCCGCCAATAGTTCTTCCGCCGTCGATGGCATCGTCATTGCTCGATATTTCCCCCCTTCGACACGAACTTTTACTGCTTGTTTCAAGCCCGTTTTATCATGTTTTTATATTGTATTTTTAGCATTTTCCTTCTTCTAATTTTTCGTTTTCATCTCACCCACTCCCGTTCCATCCGTACTTTCCGTCACTGTTACTTCATCGATTTCATTCCAATCGTAGTAGTTTCAACGGGTTCACTACGTAAGTACTTGTTTTCTTTAATTGTCGAAAATACATATTAATATCTATACACAGTACACCATACACAGTAGTGGTGCGCAAACATTTTTAAACTGAAGAGATTTTTGAATGTACAGTTGGTTTATACGTTACTATTATTCATTTTTTACTCGTTATTATACCATTATTCTACAACTTATTCTGTTACTAATTTCCTATGCGCGCAGACATTGAAAAAAAACTTTGCAGCCTCCGGCCTTGTGTCTCGGTCTTTGTGTCCGACCTCCGGTCTACGGTTTCGTTAGGTACCGAGGGAAATTAAAGTTTCCTTTCGGAAATAGGCAAATATTGGATTGGGTTATTCCGTCTATTCTCATAATGCGCCCTCCGATTGATTTCTCATAATCGGTGCGTCATTGCTTAAATGACAACCAATGTCATGTGACAGTAAGAGTCCAAGGAAGTCCGGCATTAAATATTTGTATTCACGTGTTATGAAACCACAATTTTTATATTTTTTGTGTGTAAAGAACTTTTGTACTTTGTATACTATACGATGTTATTGCGTAACCATGAAAAACGTTTTGTCAAACTATTTAATTTATTGCAGGATAACTTTTTGTAGGAGGATATTTTATTTATTGTTTTTGAACAGTGCGGGTGGTCTTTTTCGGAAAACCACTTTTTGTAGTTTGTTCAAACAGTGTTTTTGCTGCTTCAAGCCAATATTAAATGTTCTATTTGATCATTTGACTACCAAACAGAGGAACGAGTAGCCTCTTAACGACAGACCCCCATTCAGGATTTAACAGTACTCAGTCCGCTAAGAAAAGTCAAATCAAATTAGTTGTAACGAAAGATTGGGAAAAAAGAAAGAAAAACAATTTTATTTATATATCCTTATAAGAAGGTGATATTATGAAAAGCATTGTACTACCCACGGTCGATATCACAAATAACGGACTTGGTTAGTTATTTGCTCTGTATCGGTCTAATGACGTTCATAACTGTACAAAATGAGTCCTCTTCTCCCGACTATTAACCGTACCTCATTATGGACAAGCGGAGCGGTCGTTGGCCCGTCGCCTGCAGCTCCTGCGCGAAGTGTCGCTGCTCCAATATTTGACGAGGAAGCACTCGAGGCTCTCGAGGCCCGCGTTTACTCTCTGGAGAGGGGAGCAGAGCGGGGGCAGCAGTGTCACTGGCCGAGAGGTGGCTGTAAGACACAGATTTGAACCATCTTGTTCTCTCCAAACTTCTCATTCACGACTGCCACTACTCAATAAAAAAACGCTTTTGCTGAAGAGTTCTCTCACTTACCTCATTGAGACAGTCTCCAACAGATACTGGCTACATGATATATGAATGTACAAAAAGGAATGTACGTATCTGCGTTTATTCCACAACAAATTTAGAACCGCAATGGCTCTCTACTTGAAGAGCTTCTTTCTATAGAGATATTTCCAAGATTTTAGTATCTCACCTTCAACGAGACCAACAGCTGTCATTTCCCCTCTGGAAACTCTAAACGTTCGTCCGTGAATGCTCAACGGAGACATTTTAGACTTCCATCCCGGGGCATTGATATTTAAAATTGAGCGTCTTGATAATTCAAAAAGTTAATTTGGGGAATAACCGGACTGAGGATTTTCTTTAGCAGATACGACGAAAAATATAACAAAACACTGATCAACATTCAGTCACGTCAGTCTGTATTTTCTGTAGAGTTGTAGTCACCTGCATTTGGCAAGTGGTACTCTCCACCATACGGTGGGTGTCTTCCACCTACAGGCGTACGCCTGTCGTGGCGAGGGTGACGGGGCCACAGCCTCTGCCATAGAGTAAAGATCCCTAGTCTATGCCTATGCCAGCGCCCGCACCCGCGCCCGTGCCGGGTCCCTCGGCGCCGAGATGCTCCGGTTGAGGAAGTGAAGAAAAGAGCTGCCCGAAGACGGTGCCGCCACCTGCAAAGCACTAACAGCCCTTGTTACGCGACCCCGTTAACCTCACATGCCGTGCGGGGATAGGAGGGGCGAAACAGCTCCTCCACAATGAGCTTCTTCTTCTTTGCCTTCTCCTTCTTCTTTTTCTTATCCTTCATCTTTTTCTCAGTACCCCCTGCCGCATCCTCAGATCAACAACGCCATCATTCTTCCTTGCTAAAGCCGTAATCATTTTTGCGGCCACACGTTCTTTCTAACGAACATTGAGCCGCAACAACTCAGAGCGCATACGGGCGCAACGGCGTAGGAGGACGCGGAGATGGAGGAGGGGGCGGCGGACGTGGAGGCGAAGGCAACGGTGGAGGCCGCGGGGAAGGCGGTGCTGGAGAGCCGGAGGCGGCGCGTCGGTATTACCGGCGGCGGCGGCGGCGGCGGATGTGTCGGCGGCGGCGATGCCGGAGGCGAGGAACAAGCACCCGGCGCCCCGCAGGCGGAACGTTGATGGAACGGCCGCCCCGAGACGAGGGAGTGGGGGGAGGGAGGGGCACTCGGCGGCAGCGGCGGACGGGATGGGATCGCATGGCTTCGCTCACGCTGCTAGACAATTTGATTACCGCTCGACGAGGCTACACATTCACTCCCATTGGTTACAAGCAAGAGCGTGTCCATTTGCTTATAACCGTTTCCTCTGGACTCTTATTTTCTTTCATTTATTCTCTCTCTTGCTTTCACTCTCCCTCTTGCTCTCTCCCTCTCTTACTTGCTCTCTCTTTGTCTGTCTCTCTTTCTCCCTCCCTCTCTTCTCTCGCTGCCAGCTTGTTCGTCATTATTAGTAGTGTCTCTTAACTTTCTTCTGTTTTTTTTTCTTTTCTACTACTAATACATTTCTGCATGTAAATACGATAGTTAATTCTTTAATTTTCTTTGTGATCCTCTACGTCAAACGTTTCATTGATACTCTCTCTCTCCGCAGCATTATTTTAAATGCGTATGATTCATTAGGAATTCGTGATATATGATGTAATGTAGCTTATTTTTCTCAAGATACGATATAGTCTGAAATGTAGATTTATTCTTGCTTGATCTGTACCTCAAGGTTCATCCGTCTTTTGCGAGAGAAACAGGAGTAAACGAAAATTTTCCTTCGAGAAGAAAACTTTCAATCCCCTCTTCACTTCAGTAACGACTCTACTCTCCATCACTCTAGCATTTTTCTCTATTATTCCTGCTAGGAATTGTAAGTCTCTTACCCCCAACCCACTTTCTAACTGTATGAATGTACTCTCTTCTCTGTGTGCCTCTCTCTCACTTTCAATCTACCCACCTGGAACAATACCATTCAGCAACATTATGCGTACTATCTACAAAACGTACAAACATCTAAGCACACGCAAACCATACGTATCATGCTCTTACGTTGGTCTACTCGCGTCAACCGGAACACTGCAAAATGCTATAATCATGTTGGTACCTCGGCACCTAATCAGAAAGCCAGAGCACGCAACTGCCAATACATCATACACGCTAACATATCTCGCGCAAAGCGACCCGAGCGAGAAGCTCCGACCTTGCGCACGCGAGCGACCTTGACCCTGCACGTGGCCGCCCCGCCCCCTCGCGCGCCCCCTCCCCCACCCGCGGGAGCTGAACCGGCGCGTTCTGAGAAGTGTCGCTACCTGCCACCGCGCGCGCTGCCTCGGACTCGCTAAGCTCTGGATTCACAGAGGGCGCTGCCGCTGCGACTCCCTCATTCACACCTCAGCGGTTCTGACGCCGCGCCTCGGGACCGCGATTGAAGGAAGAAAGGGGCTAGCGTCGGGTTGGGTGACATGTGCACTCCAAAAACAGCACTATATAGGCTTTTGAATTGCTTTTCTTCCTATCTTTTTGAAAACAGGGCTGATTAAATCAGTGCACTTGAAATTTTTCTTTCTATAAATTAAACCGAGGGATAGATGATGGTTTTTGACAATTTACACGAAACCATCGTCACTGAACTCTGTAACTGTGCTACTGCCAGAAACGTAATTACTTCCCAGTCCTATAACAAACAGGTTTAAGGCGGTGAAAATACAAGTTTACAGATTATGATATTAAAAACAGGTTTCTGCAACCAAATTCCAGAATCGCACGTAACTTGGAAACGATGCGTTCTATTGCCTTAAAACCAGATTTTAATGTTCCTATCGGTAACATAGGTTTTGTGGGGACACATGGGTTTTGTGGAGACAGAAGTTTAGGGGGGCATGTGGAGGACAGCTGTGGAAACGACGAACGATGGGGAGACTAGGCTGCGGTAACGAAGGGGGACAGGCATTGTACGAAGTATGATTTTTAAGCAGTATTCTACAAAATGAGACATTTTGGATCTTCTATTAAAATTTTGGAATTCATTGCATGATCAAGATGGTTAAACTTGAGCAGAAACCCAAAATCTCCCAAAGACTCTCGAAATAAAGTCATGAAAAAGAAATGATTTTACATGATAAAATTATATGGTACGTGAACTTTTATGTGCTACAATGATTGATTACATGTATAAATATATCACGTTATTACGTGATATACTTACATGATTTTCTGTACAATTTAATCTCAACACTTAGCAATATTAGAATGGATACCCTCGCACTGTACTTGGCCTAAACGCACAGTTCAAAGTTGGGTTCATTTATAAAGTTTTACTTTTAAAATAATGATTTAAAAAGTGTGGAGTTTTTGCACAGGTCCAGTCGGTTACATTTTATTTTACTACCAAAACAACGAATAGTTGTCAATGTCTGGTGGGGCCCAGCTTTCATGGAAAATAGCTCGCGTGGCCAATCAATGAAATTGTAGAAGTGGCAGATATTTGCAGAAGAATACATAGGTTAAATATTTTATTAAAACTGATGTCACTTAGTCAAATACATTTTGTACTTTGTTCTTTGTTGCCCTGCAACTTGCGCATGTATTCTAGCAGTGGGGACGGTAAGAGGTAAAGTTAAAAGTACCCCTTTGCAACTGCGGTAATGCAAGCATGAAATGGGTTAAAGAAAAGGCAGTCTTTGCAATTGTTGACTGCAATCATATGTCTGCTACTTGCAATGTAAACCTAACTATTTTTTCCCTCGCCAAGTGAGTGTCAGGCCCCGGCATAAAAGCTCACCCCCACGCGTTGTCGCGGAGAGGCCCTGACGGGGGTAGCACTGCTTCCCAGAAGCCTCTCCGCGTACAGAGGTGAAACAAGGTAACCGAACCCGCCGCCGCCGCGCGAAGAGAAGGGTGGGGTGGGTTGAGGCAGGGATGGAGTCTGGCGGGGCAGGACGGGAAAGAACAGGTTGGTGGAGCAGTCAGGAGCAGGGTGAAGAGGGGTGGAGACGGGCGAAGCGGGGCGAAATGGGACAGGTGTGATGGAGCGGAGCGGAGAGCGGGGAGGAGAGCGGGGCAGAGAGGGGGGCAGAGAGCGGGGCGGAAAGCGGGGTGGGTAGAGGGGGGCAGGGTAGAGGGGGCCGGGGCTGGTAGGAGCGGCGCAAAACGGGACGGAGACGGGGCGCCACTCTGACGCAGGGCGAAAGGTAGGCTGACGTCAGAGATGAACCTGAGCCGGCCCGTGGCGGTGGTCATGGCAACGAAGCAGCCCGCGCCCGTCGCGGGACAGGTCGCCCGGCCACCCCGCCCCCATTCGGTCGTCCATCGCATCCTCTGCCTGCAGTTCACAGCTCCCCTTACAGTAACCCTTAACTCCTCTCCGACGTTCTTATTGTTAGCTCTCCGTCCATTTACAAGGGTTTCTGAAAAAGTTCTCAAGAAGAAGAAAGATAGAGATCAATTTTCGTCAATGAACTCTAGGTCTAGGAGACCGGCGCTCTGTCGTGGGTTGTATAAAAGTATCGTCTTTCCCTGCAAGATCGGCATACTAACACGACTTCGAGTCGTACGAGTAATCACTATTACAGGGTGGAATGGAAAAGGCGCCACGTAAAACCATAAACATAGTGGGTATGAATGGGCAAATATCGTCACACTTAGAAGGAAGGCTCAAAGAATATGGTAAGTAAATCATTATTTCAGCGTTTTGCGTAACACTTTCAGTTTCAATTAGTGGCTGACAAGACAACTTGTGTACACCAAATGCTCACGGAAACAGGCGTGATTTTTACGTAGTCTCTGGCTGAGCGGCTGAGTCTATAGCTGAGCGTCTCCTGCACTAGGGGCTCATTTGCAAAACACCTTGCCTTGATCTGTCCTCCCACCTGTCCTCTGAGATTTTGGTGTAAGTGATGAAATATTATTAGGCTACTTTTACTAGTCAAACTATAAAGATAATTCACAGTGCGGCTGGTAAATAGACTAAAAGGCCTTCCCTCTGGTCTTTAAATAAATGACTCCACATAGGATAAAATCGTGTTCATAAAAATGAAATTTTTTTAGATGTGTCACTTTTCCATCAACGGAGAAATTTGATGGCATCACGTTACATAATTTTAGTGATGGAAATTCCCTGTATCACTTCCTACTGTTATGACTTCCCTTGTCAAATTAAGTTGGCCTCCTCTACACCCAAATGCAAGTGCAGCTCCCATCTCCTTCCTTTCCATTCTCATCAATTTGCAAGTTAAGTAATTTAACTACCACAAATTAAAAATTACAATTCATGCATAAAATTTAACTACCTTCATTTGCTGCAAAAACGAATAATCTCAACGTACGATCCAGACTCTGTTCCAAAATTAATTTGCAAGACATGGTAAATCAATTAAAGAGACCCACAGAAAACTCTTTTAATTGGCATGCAGTTTTCATTCAAGTCAACCTCCACGTCCATTACTTACTTTTCTCCAAAATATTCAAATTTACACACCTGGTCATACCTCAACCCTCGAACTCATTGTTGCCGGAGTTCATGGTGCGGCCCTTTCCCTTACACTTTCTCCCTTGCAAACGTTTGCAAACGTTTGACCCTTACAAACATGACTTGCTAAGGTCTTCAAGGGCTCATGATTATATCTATGCCGAAAACATTCCTCTAACCGCAACTAAATGCCGAGCCCCGAACTCCGTACAAATACTTCAACGAGACATTGAAAACATAACCGAATGGGAAAAAGAAAAAACTTCGGTTTACAGTCTAATAAATCCACAGCAATGTTCACCCATCGAGCGAGGTTCCTCCGTGCTCCCACAGCAATGTTCTCCCATCCGTCCGTCTGCAAACACCACTAGCGCCTAACCGTAAGATTTACTCCAAATTAAAGAAACCCTTGTCAATGTGGCACTACTCGAAGCCTCAAGATTTTGAAATAACATTCTTTAACATTTGGGGGTACTTTACAAGAAGCCCCCGGGACATTTCCAAACTTTTCTAAAAAAATGGCTCCAAATGTTTTCTTTAAATTGCTTGTATGAATAGAGTAAAATATACTTATAGAGACGGCATAGGTCTGATTTTCACGGTTAACTCTGAATTTTCGAAAATTGCAAAAGTTTGATTTTTTTCAGCGTCTTCCTACAACTGCAAAACTAGTAGTAACAGACTTTCCCGTATTAGTTTTCTATGGGTTCGGGCTAGCTATTCGAAATTGCCACTTACTCTTGCCAGCTGCCATCTATCGCCGCTCAAAGTACATTTTTTGACATTTTGTTAAATTTTCGGTTTCCTAATGGTAGAACGGAAATATTAATTTTAGAATATTAAAGAATACAAAAACCCAGTCCTAAATGGCAATTTTATATTAAAAGTTTGTAGCCGTTTTTATGAACATGGCGTTTAAGCGCTACTAAAAATGCAAAATTTGAAGCTCTTTTTCGCAGAACATTTTTGAGTTTACAAAAAACTTAATTTTAAAATAATTTGAAGCACATACACTCACAAATATAATAATGTTTACAAATTGCTGATAATGTGCATGTTAAAGATGCGAAAAACCTTTCAAAAATTACTTTTGTTTAATTTTTGAAAAACCAAAAAAAATCTCAGAATAAACATTACGTCATATTAAAGAGTGAAATAGGCCCTATCCGTTCGAAAAAGTTGCGTTTCCGAGAAAGTTGAAATTATCTAAAGTACATTTATTCATAAATATAACAATGTGAATAAATCGCCGCTAAAGTAAATATTGATGACATAAGAGAGAAGTCAAAAAATTACATTTTTGTAATTTTTGAAAAAAACAAACGAATAGAGCAATATCGCGTTTATGTCATCTCATAGAGTGCATTTAGCAATATCTCTACCCAAAAAAAATTGGAGCCGTTTTTGAGAAAATCTTGTTTGTAATCTTTTTTAAATTGCACATATTGCACGGAATATTGCGCGAAATCTACTAAAATTTTCAGAACAATGTACTTCATTCCGCGCTCGACCGCCCTGCTGTGCAGACCTCGCCGAGCTCAGCGCTTATCAGTAGCGATAAGCCCGCCGGGGCTTCTAGACCAGCGCTGTCTGCGCGTGTCCTGTGACTTAACTTTTGTTTTCTACAAGTGTGTTCGGAGTGCAGTTTTCAACCCATTCAGTGTGAAAAACATTACGGGTGGCGTGTGACTCCGTTCACGTTTCCCAGCAAGTGCGTGTGACCAGTGTGAACAATCAGTACATCACTAATGGATATGCAGCATTCATCGCTCGCTGAGGCGATCTCAGGGGCGCTGAGCACAATTAACGGGGGCACTCATCAGTGGCTGCCCGGACCTCCCGACCCTCAGCAAATCTTTCAACAACAACCACCTTCGCACCACCAGCAGACTCCACATGTAAGCCACCAACAATGGCAAGGACTACCGCAAGTATTTGTGCCTAACACAAGTACGTTCGCTACGCATACGCAAATCCAGGCGCCGCAGCAAAACTACTAGTCCAATTATACCTCCAATGACGTTAACTTTTTAAAAAGAAAGCGAGTGGAACAAGTAAGCCCCGATCATTATCAGAAGTCAGTGTTTTCGCCTAATAGATATGTTCCTTTAGCAAACCTCAACGATGCCGCAGAGAACCAAGAACCCCCCAATCAAACCTCCAGTCAGAACCCAAGCCTCCACATATCTTTGTTCACAACATAGATCCCGCTAATTTCAAAACCCTCCTAAATGAACTGAACAAAATCTGTACTAACAGCTTCTCTACGTCCAATCGCGGGCATGTGATCAGAATAAACACTCTCGGTAGTTCAGACTTCAGAAACATAATTAACTTTTTAAAGGAACAGAAACGTGAATATCATACGTATAGCGGCCCACAGGATAGGCGTAAAAGTGCTATAATTAGGGGATTGCATACCTCCTTTACCGACGAGGAAGTCAAGAATGCTCTCATTGAAAAAGAGATTACCCCAAGTCACCCGCCTGTACAAAGCTGATAGATCCCCAATGCCGCTCAGTGCTTTAGAAGTACTCAACAATGAGGATTTTGAAAAACTGTTCCAAGTTAAAACTCTGCTACACTGCGTCGTAAAGGTGGAACTCAGGAAAAGAAATCAAACAATAGTGCAATGTAAAAACTGCCAGGACTTTGGTCAAACCAGAAATTACTGTAACAAATCTCCCAAATGTGTTAAGTGCAGCAAAGACCACCTCTCTACCATGTGTACCCTGCCCCCCAACGGTGAACTTATTTGTGCGAACTGTAAAGGAAAGCATAGAGCAGCTGACAGAAATGGTACTTTTTTCAGCAAAAGCAACTAGCCTTCGTCATGTCTCACCAACCCACATCTTCAAGAAGATGCCCCGCCTAGTCTTCCCAACCATCCAACCCCCACATAAATAATACACACTCCTAACCCCACCCTCACTTAAACACTACCGCATCAACTATCCCCTTCTCCCCCTCCCCTCAACCTGAAAAATTTCCCTCCCCTTCCAACTCTTCACCAGCCCTCCTGGAGCTATCTACAGCCCAATACTCAAAATCAATTTGTAGTCAATGTTGTCCAACAGATACTTTCTTTCCTGATCCCCCTAACACAAAATATAATTATGTCCACCCATACTCCCTTTCTGAGCAATGGCACCTACTAATTACCAGAATATCAACCTACTCAATAGGAATGCCAACGGCATTATCAAAAAGAAACTATACCTAGCCCACCTACTTGCCGAATATTCTCTTGAAATAGCCATAATAACCTAAACCCACTTCCTTGCCAACTCAAAATATTCCGTTCCGGGCTTTTCTAAATACCGTTCAGACAGACCTTCTAACAAAGGCTCAAGTGGTGTCGCCATCCTCAGCAAAAAATCCATTAACTACTATCCACTGTCCCCATTCATCACCCCAGGCCTAGAAAACTCAGCAATTGCTCTCCCCCAAAGTTCTGGCCCGCTCATAACCATAATCGCCATTTATAAACCACCCAATATCTCGATTAATCCTTCACATCTAAAACTTATTTGCAGCGCCCATCTCTACCATTGCCATAGGTGACTGGAACTCTAAACACCAATCGTGGGGCTGCCGCTCAACCACCCCAAGCAGAGCCCAGCTTCTGAACTTTTGCAACGCAAATAACATTAATATTCCTGCCCCTGTTGAACCCACGCATTTCACTTACAATCTCCGGATACCCCCCGACATTCTGGACATAATTCTGACCAAAAATATTCAAAACCGAATTTTCCAACAACCCATTCCGGAATCTAACTCCGTTCACTCACCTGTCCTCATTTCCTTCAAAGCTTCACCGGTACTTACTCCCAAACTAACCAGATTATTCCACGGCCCCATCTCTTGGCCCATCTTCCAAGATTACTTAAACACCCACCTCCCCACTCCATGCTTTTTCAATAATTCAAGCGAAATTGATACAGCCATCAACACCCTAACGTCAACCATTATAGCTGCGGCGTCTAATGCTTCATCGCCCTCTCACCCGCCCCCCAAACCTACCCACTCCCTCGTTCTCCCCACTCACATTTTCCACCTCATAAAAGCCAAACGCCGTGCCAGAAGGAACTGGCAGCTCCTAAGATTACCCTATCTAAAGACGATTCTGAACAACCTTACTCACAAAGTTCATGGACCTATACCAGAAATGCCCAGTTCCAATCCTTTATTTCAAAACTAGCGCCTAATGCGCCTAACCTATGGAGAACAACTAGAATCCTAACCCACTCTTCCCCCATTATGCCTGCCCTATTCTCGAGCACAAACACGGCTGTTTCTGACCTATAAAAATCGAACCTCCTTGCCAACCATTTTGCCAACTCCTTTACCCCCCACCCACCCAACAACCCAGCTTTTAACTCCAAAGTTAACGACTTTATCAGACTCCCCCTCATGCTAGCCCCAGAGTCCATCAAATATACAAGCCCATCAAACATCGCCTCTATCCTCAAATCTCTCAAAAACAAAAAATCTTCCGGTCACGACCTCATTCCGAACCACATCCTAAAACATATCCCACGTAGATCCATCGCATATCTAACGGTAATTTTCAATGGCTGTCTCCGTCTTAAGTAGTTTCCAACAGCCTGGAAACACTCCATCATAATTCCGATTCTTAAACCTAACAAACCTGTGCAAAACCCTACAAGTTATCGCCCAATGAGCTTCCTCCCAACCCTCTCAAAAATATTCGAAAATCTTATCCTCACCAGACTGAACGACTTTGCTAATCAAACAAAAACCATCCCTCCAACCCAATTTGGATTCCGACCCCTCTGCTCAACATCCCATCAACTTCTTCGACTGGTAGAATCAATAGCCCTTGGATTTGAAAAGAAACAATACACCACTGCCATTTTCCTCAATTACTCTCAAGATTTCGACAGAGTTTCGCATGAAGGCCTTCTATATAAACTACGCCTCATTGGAACCCCATACTACCTATTCCACATCATCAAAGACTTCCTTAACAACCAGTCATTTGCCGTCAAAGTTAACAATTCACTATCCCAACCTTTCACGATTCTTGCAGGAGTCCCTCAAGGCTCTCCACTATCCCCAACGCTCTTCAATATATTCACCCACGACATCCCCAACCACTCCTCCACCGAAACGGCCCTCCACGCAGATGACACTGTTTTATTCACATCCTGTCATTCCTGCCAAGACGCCTGTACTTCCCTCCAAGAAGCCCTAAACGAATTCTCCACTTGGTCAGAGAACTGGCAACTTAACCTAAATCCCGCTAAATGCATTGTCAGAACCTTTACCCTAAAACGCATCCCGCCAGCTTCCCCCCTCTATATATCTTCTACACCCGTCAAATGGGCAGAGCGCAGCACATCAATCCCCTATCTTGGAGTCCTTCTCGACACCCGTCTAACCTGGAAAGCCCATGTACGTTCACGCCTAAACCTAGCATATTCCTCCCTTCGCCAACTCTATCCCCTTATTCATAGAAAGTCATCCCTTACCTAAGAACAACGCTATATTTATATAAATCACTAGTACTCCCTGCAATCACGTACGCAGCCCGAATATGGAGGGTGCAGCGCCCTCAACAATAAAATGCATCCAAACCCTACAAAATAAAGTCCTCCGTACGGCCTTAAATGCCTTATGATACATTTCAAATGCCCAAATCCACAAAGATCTAAAATTTCCTTCAGTCACCCAGCACATTGCCCACCTCTCCCAAAGATGCTTTAACAAACTTCATAACCACCCTTTTCAACCGACATTCTCACTAGGAAAACCACTCATCCGCACCTATACCGTATACCATCAAAATTTCCCAAAGATAAATTCCGCCCTCCATAAATCCAACTCTACCTCCATACCAAAAGCCCGATATATCATCCATTTAACGAGCACCCAGCAATAGTTTCTAAAATACCCACCGCGATTTCCCATTGAGGAGCCCAGTGGGGTCATCCTCCTAATTTATACTATGTATTATAATGTGCATATATTTTGTATAATTCTAATCAATTCTGTAAAGCAGCTAAGTGCGCTGTACCAGAAAAATTTTCAATAAAAAAACAAAGTACAATAATGTACTTGACTTTAAAGAAAGATCTCTCCATGAAGAACAAATTTTATTTGAAGGAAAAATTTCCCTCTGAAATTTTGTAGATGGAGAAAGACGCCAAATAAAGTTCAAGAGTGAATTCATAAGTGAATTCTACTCTATTCTTACAAGAAAATTAAGACAAAATTTGGAGCCGTTTTTTGAGAAAATTTCGAGAATGTCCGAGGGGCTGCATGTTAAGTACTCCCAAATTTTGAAAGAAGTTTTTCAAAATCACTTTGCTAGAGCTTTGACTAGAGCGGGATGGACAGGAGTTTCTTCAATTTGGAAAAAATCGTACGAACGGTTTAGGCGCTTGTGGTGTTCACAGACAGACGGACGTTTTGTTTTCAATTGGTTTTTCAGTATAAAGAACCAACAAAACAGGAATTCTGGTTAAACCAGTTAGGGGATTTTTTCCTTAATTTAGCAACTGTTTTTATCCACTTTTTCGTTATCAGGGCCCGGCAATGATTTTTTCTGCGAAAGTTCTCCATTTTTTCGCGCAGCATTAAATAACTTTCCCCATACTATGTATATTACTCCGTATATACGTACGTATACGGGAAAGTAAAACATAAACTTTTTGAAAAAGTCCATACAAATTTTATTGTTAATATCAATAGATATTATTTTAATTATTAAGAGAAATGGTAACTCAGAAAATTCTTTGGAAACAGCAAAAATTCATACCCTAAAAATTTTGAAACTAGAAAATAATATTGTTACTAATTTCTTCATGAAGTTTGTTGTTATTTGATCCTCGAAAACGCTTCACTCTTGTAACCATTTGCGTTTTCTGCCAATATATTTTTAGCAGAATTTCCAGAAGCAGTAACTTTGGCAAGAAGGAAAAACAAGTGAGTAAACAAATTGGTTTCCCACTTGGCGTCCATATGCATTGTAAATGCCACATGTTAAATCCAACATTGAGATATACCGCAGAGAACCTCAAAGGTTGATTCAAAAACATTCTCAGGTTTATTTTTTATCACTGAGTTAGTCGGCAGAACTTTGTTACTTTGGACGAATACAGTATGATATACACTCATCGTCATAAAAAAAAGCTGCACCCCGAAGGACCCTACTGATTTGCTGCAAACGTGGTGGGTATTTTGCACACCATTCTCTAAGCCAATGATTTCGTTTTCACGATCGGCCGCGCACTGGGGGGTCGAGGGTAAGGGCGTGACGTCGCGCTCACCGGCCGAGAAAAAGGGCCTCAAACGGCTGCGCCGGCCACTGCGACATCGGGTAGCGCCTCCAGAGTTTCACCTGCACATATACTATGCCTAGGGGACGCCGCATCTTCTGCTCTTGCCTAGGGACTATGCCTAGTTTGACATCGAGTTGTCCAGTTAGACGCTTTCGAGAGGGGCCAAATCGTGGGTGTGCGGGAGGCTGGTTGGTCCTGTCACCGCATTGCGCCCCACTCCGTTTGTACGGACACCACCATCGCCCGCTGTTGGCGGCAATGGATTGAGGAAGGCACACACACACACACACGACATGCAGAATCTGGACGTCCACCACGCACCACGAGGAAGGAGGATCGACGGATGGTCCGCCACGGCTGGCCGTTGACGACCAGATACAACGGCAACGATAGGTGCTTCAGCGGTTATTCAGCGGGCTGTGCAGTCTGCACGGTCACATTCTGTAAATGCCAGTACCACTGGCAGGCGGTTGCACAACGCAGGGCTCGCCGTACGCTGGCCGTTACGACGCCTGCCTCTCACACCCCAGCATCGTCGCTACAGACTCGCCTTGTGTCGGGAACGACGGACCTGGGGCCATGCAGACTTGGAGTTGGTCATCATCAGCGACGAGTCCCGCTTCTGTCTTAATGGCGTCGACACTGGGTCCATGTGTGAAGGCGGAGTGGGGAGCGCCATGACGAGCGATTTTTGGTATCCCATCACGCGTCCTGCCAGCTTGGTGTGATGGTGTGATGCGATATCCTATTGTGCCCGTTCACCGTTAGTGTGAACCGGCACAAGGGCACCGTGACAGCCGCACGGTACGTTCAGGAGATCCTTCAATCGGTGGCCCTGCCGTTCGTGAACGCCCGCGCCCACGCCCTGTTTCAACAGGAAAACGCGTGTCCGCATACCACAGCCATCACTCGAGCATTCCTTGCAGCTGTTGATACTCTGTCATGCCCAGCCGCATTGACAGGCTTTTCCCCGATCGAGAATGTTGGGGGTTCTACGGAGCATGTGAACAGGACCCTACCTCTACCCACCAATCTGCAAGAGCCGCGCGCTCAGGTGCAGGCTGCATGGCATGGACTTGCACAGGACTCGATTAAAGATATGCGCAACTCCATGCCACAATGCCTGGACGCGTGTGTTTGCCAACATGGCAACCTCACGCCAAACTAACGTGTACAGTCTGTGGGCGTGTAGCGCAGTAAATATTGGTCCTACAAACGTGAAAATATAATCATTTTGTATGCGTGGTACTATCTACCTGACTGCCAACAATTATTGCAATCCACCTCGTCCTTCTGGGTGCAGCTTTTTTTATGACGATGAGTGTAGCTTTTGATAACGCTCTCAAAATGTTTGTTAAGTATGTGTCTCCTCTAAAACAACACTCTAACACACAATGCAGAGCCAATCGTCTCCAAGTGACAAGCTTTGAATGCGATGGTAGATTAGCAAACCACGGAAAAGAATAGCGGGAAACGTTTGGCAGAGATTAACGTCTACCGGCTGATATCAAAGACATTTGCTCAATGTACGAACTCGCTCAAGATACTCGTAATTAAAAGCTTCACAGAGCCTTTCTAAAAGACTCACATATTTATGCAACTAAGGAGGAGGCTTTTCAGAGAGCAATATGAGGCAATGATAAATCGCTACAAAGCGTACGAGAACAGAATAACAAGTAAACACGCATTTGTTTTGACAAATTACTTATTCTTTTTCTCTTTTAAATACGAGCATTTTACTGTTATCACCGAACCATTCTATTGTTTTAACATTTTTATTAAGAGTTTATAGATATGAAGTTACTTTTCCGATTTGCGATCTGTCCATTAACCTTCCGATGCTTCGTCGGAGATTCATCTTTAAATGGGGAACAAGACGCTACAGAGCGACCCACGAATTGAGGCTTTCCGTTCCTGTCGGCGAGCTAGAAGGAGGCACAAGTTAGTTTACATACAGAATGTACTTATTGTTAGAGAAGTTGGGGAAATTTTACTTTCCCATATACGTACGTATACACGAAGTGATATACGTAGTATAGAGAAAGTTATGTAATGCTGCGCGAAAAAATGGCCAATTTTCGGCGGAAAAAAATTAATTGCCGGGTCGTGAAAAGGAAAAAGTGGATAAAACCAGTTGCAAAATTAAAAAAAAAGCTAACACGAGCTGTAGACAGAAACCCTGTTTTGTGGGTCCTTGATACCGAAAAACCAATTGAAAGGAAAACGTTCGTCTGTCTGTCCGTCTGTGAACGCTGCTAGCGCTTAAACAATACGTGCGATTTCTTCCAAAATGGATATTCCCCGATCGATCTGATTCTAGTCGAAGCTTTGAGATTTGGAAAAAGATTCTGTAAAATTTGAGGGTACTTTACATGAAGCCCCCCGGACATTTTCTAAAATTTCTCAAAAACGGCTCCAAATTTTTTCTTTAAATTTCTTGTATGAATAGAATAAAATACACTTATTAACATGGCATAGGTCCAATTTTCACGGATAACTCTGAATTTTCGAACATTGTGAGAGTTTGAATTTTTTGGCGTCTTTCTCCAACTACAAAATTGAAGATAGAGATTTTTCCTTCAAATTTTTTTTCTTGATAGTGAGTTCTTTCTTTAAGGTCATGTACATTTTTTTGAAAATTTTAGTAGTTTTCGCGCAATTTTGCGTGCAATTTGCGCAATTTTTAAAAATTGATTTTTTCAAAAACGGCTCCAAATTTTTTCTTTAAAGTTTTGGCGAAGATAGTGCTAAATATACTCTATCTGATAACATGAACGTTATACTAGTCTTCACGTTGGTTGTTTCAAAAATTACAAAAATGTAATTTTTTTGTCTCTCACGCCGTCAAAATTTACATTATAGATGTGTTTAATTGTTTAGTGCGTTTCTTTACACATAAGCTTCAAAGTATCTCCAATGACGGTTTTTGAAATGTCCATAAGTGGTCCATAATAAAGGAACAAAATTGGCAATTTTTCTGAAATGTTCGAACGAAATTTTCTCAAACACTATTGAAAATTTTTCACCGAAATTCTCAACAATGGTAAAGAGTTCAATTCTCTCCCATATTCCAGAAGCTTGATTTCGGCCGCGATATCTGGGGCCTCAAAATCAAAATAATGCTGAAAAATGTAGGTGTTGTTTAATCACACACAAAATGAAAAGTATGCATTGCACTGAAATGAAAAGTAAACCATGGCGTCAATTGAAAAGTTTTCTAAATATTTTTTATAACATTTTCTCGAAGTATTGTAAATATTCCCACAAATGCGATTTTTCCACCTGTTGTATTCGATCAAAGAGGGACAGTGATTTTAAATTTGAATTGATTACCATGACAAGAAAGTTTTTATTAAACAATATGTGTTTATTTCTCGATCCAGAAAATGAATACGGTAAAAGATTTAGAATGAAATATTAAGTATATGTGTGTGTATCAGTCAAAATACATATTAGTGTTGTGGATTTCGGGTCATCGTAGTGTATCACTTATGTTGTGAGTTTATTTCGTGTGTATTTTTCGAATAATTTTATTACTGAAAACCTTCGCTTGCTGTTTCTGCCCAAAGTGAAGAACATTAGTAAGTATTTGACAATTTTACGTAAAATTTGACAATGAATGATAAAACTATAATTTGCATTTATAATTTTTTAATTGTTTGTAGATAAAATATTTTGTTTAGTCATGCATGGTATTGCTTTCCCTGTTTCAAAGTATTTGAAGTAATGTTCATTTGTGGTAATAATTGCATTAGTGGCGAGTTGTTTACATTATTGTATTTACGAGTACATTTGCTTTAAATAATGTCTAGTAAATTTTCTCGAGAACTCACTTTTCTGTAAAAACTAGCTCAAAATTTTAGAAACACTCAAACACTATTTTCTCAAAAATTGTTCCAAATTTTAACTTCAAACTTTTCGAACGAACAGTACTCATTGCGCTCTTTAATATGACCTAAAGTTAAATTTGGGGTATTATTTTGTTTTAGCAAAAATTACATAAATGTAATTTTTTTGAAACTTTTCTCACATCGTTAATATGTACATTTCCAGCAAATTGTAAACACTGTTGTATTCGTAAATTAATGTTCTTCAAATGACTTGAAATGAAGTGTTCCGAAAATTCAAACATGTTCTGTGAAAAATAGCTTCATGTTTCGCACTTTTAGTAGCGCTTACACGCCATTTTCTTAAAAACGGCTAAAAGTTTTTCCAAGAAAACTGCCATTTAGGAAGAAGTTTAGTGTTCTTTAATATTCTGAAAATTAATATTTCCGTTCTACCATTAGGAAACTGAAAAGTCAAGAAAATGTCAAAAAAATATATTTTGGAAGGAAATGGATGGCAGCTGGCACGAATATGTGGTAATTCCGAATAGCTAGCCCAGACCTAAGGAAATAGAAAACTAATACGGGAAAGTCTGTGCCATTCTGTAGCACCACTAGTTCTCCTTATCAGACCCTAATATAAGAAGGAATGATCCTGAAAGGACAGTCATGAAATGCTAAGTAGTGGCATTGAGAATCTTCGTAGAAAGACGTTGCGAAACGTTTGACCACATACGTGAAAAATGTAGGATTTTGACCACATGGGAGCGGAAACGGCAAGAGCACAAAGACCCACGCGACCGTAGATGACCAAGACCTTCCACAAGCCCGATTGCTCGACTTCCTCGATTAACGGGTTTGCGAATCCGGTAGCAGCGTTGTGCTGGCACGCGGGAGCTCGACAGTCCGCCACGAAACCACCAGGACCTTTAAGTTTCCTTAGATCGTTCCTAGAGCTATTCACTTACACGGAAAGGAGCCGTTAAGAATGAAAATACTCCCAACAAACCAGTGAATATAAGTATGGTTCAATATGGTGATGGTGCAAGGGCGAAACAAGAGTGCACGGCAGTTACCCGAGAGAACCTGATGCTAACTCGTTTCTCCGCCACATATAACACACGCAATGGATTTGGACAACGGCATCTAGATTTGGTATGTCAGTGCGCTGGTCATAAAACGCCCGCATTTCCCATTTCGGTGTTTAAGCCATTTTCAAACTGTTCAATCCAGTGGCTTTGCATGTCTTACAGAAAAAATTTAAATGTAGGTCACTGACCTTGCGGGCATATCTGTGACTTTAGAGATAGGATGGATGGATTTATTTATATTTATTTAATTTTAATTGTGTTTGAGAAAATATGAGTTTTAGAAAATTTAGATAGATCACTGCTTGCGTGGATATTTGCTTTTTAATACAGAATGTAGGGAATGTATTTCTAAATTTTGCATGTAGGGTAGTAGATTAGTGATAGATTACAGAACAATGATGTATTTAAGTGTTGTAAGATATTACATTGGAATTCTAGGCCTTTAAGTAAATGGGAATAACGCGAAATCCAAGAAAGAATAGCTTCTTTCTAAGTTTCATATTTTGGAACGCTATTATATTTCGATAATTTTGGTATTAAGGAAGCAGTAGACCAAATTGAGAGAGCACAGGTGAGTTTTGGGCGAATAATGGTGCACAACAAACTTGGTCAGAGGCAGAGGAATGAATGGCGGGGAGCGGCAACGCCAGAGGAGCGGCCGATGGATTCGTGGCGTTGGTGGAGCGTCCACCGGCCGAGTGGCGGCGCAGGGCAGGCGGCGCGCCGTAAATCGATGGCAAGATGGCGGCCGCAGGGGGGAGGGGGGCGGGGGGGATGGCGCGTGCGGTGGCCTTCGCGGAGGCGCTCCAGTGTCGAGCGCGCCGCGGCCATGGACAGAGCGCTCCGCCGCCCGCCCCCGCCTCCGCCGGCGCCGCCGCCGCCGCCACCGCCGCAGCCGCAGTCGCCTCCGCCGCCGACGCCCGCGTCCGCGCACGCCCCCGCGTCCACGCACGCCGCCTAAACGTCGCCTCCGCCCCCGCCCGCGCTCGACGCCCCGCGACCGTCACAGGTGAGTGCGACGCCGCCCCACGCACGCCGCGCCGCGCCGCGCCGCGTCCGCGCCAGGAACATGGCGGGCCGCTGACCCGTGAGTTGTGTGTTGCGGGTTGCGTTCTCCAGGGGCGCGGGTTCCGCAATGCGAGCTTCAAGGGGCGCGCGAGGAACCTGTGTTCGCCGCCTGCGTGCCACTGGCGCCCTCTTCTTACTCTCCCACATACAAACACACGTAGTCGGTACTCCTCTCTGTGCTAATAGCAAATCACTCTAAACTTCACAATAGAATATTGTTTGGCATTTGATGGGATGTTTCAGAAAAGGACTTACTACATCGATTTACATTACTCAGTGTTTTGTTTTAGAAATGGTTGCAAGTAAAAGCCAATAGTCATCAATGTGAATTCACTTTTCAATATTAAATACCTGAAATGTGACTTTGACACGCACATTATAAAATGTATCCTCATAATGTTCCTTAGTATTCTATATTTTATTTGAGTTTGTCATTCGGGTTGACAATTGGAGAATATAAAATCTTGCAATTATTATTAATGTCAAATATTTTTTGAAACCTAACAAAGTTTCCACGATAATTTCATTTGCCATGACAGTAATTTTCTGATGTACATTCATATTAAGTCAGCGACTACGCCAACTTTTATGTAACTTCTAGCAATTAATGTCATAAATAGATCAGATGTTTCCTTTTGAATCGTTTTGAAAACAACACTTAAAGCAGCACTATTAGGACGTGTGTAATCTGCACTGAAATATCAAAATCTCTCCGAGCAGTCATCCTTATACACTTATTTCAGTTTCCATCGCACCTTTCGGTAAGAGTGGTGTCAATACGTAGTTACGAACGAATAAAATAATAAGATGAAGTTAAATGCAAACAAGGTTACACGTAAAGAAACTCTCATAAAAAGACATTTATTTGCCTTAATGCACTTGACGTGTCTTTTATTCGTAATATTGAAATGTATGCACAAGAATATTTCAATATTTCAATCAGTGTAGTAAAATGTGTGTTAAATTTATTTTCATTATTTTAAAATATAATTTAAATAATAGATTCAGAAAATACATTAAAAGTGAAAATTAACACAAACTCTCCTTTTAAAATTTCTCCCAAATTCATAAGTTGTATTGCGACATTATTTTACAGGGCATGTGTCACATATCTCGTTATCGTTTATCATTCAATATCTTTTTCTCTCAGACACAAGAACGCAGATTTCCGCACTGATGGGCTTAGTCTTATAATACACATTTTAATGTTACACATAGTAATGTACGAAGAATGGATTTTGTGAGCAACTATTTACACAAATTGCATTTCATTGTAACTTCGAGCTTTTTAAAAGCTGTTTACAACTTCAACGTCCGTAAACGGCATTGCAGTGTCATACTGTATGCCTGTCAACTGATAGCATTGGAAGACGTAGAACAGTTGAAATCCCCATTTCATCGTTTCTCCCCCGCAAGCTCCGTTGTTCCCGTACGGAAGGTTGAGTTGCGCTGGGTTGAGGGCGCACCACTATCGTCCCTGAGAAGAACGGGTCACATCACACGAGCAGCTGCAGCTCCTCCGTCACATCGTTGCCCACTTAGTCATTTCCCTTCACTTCCAGAACTTTTGACTTCCGAGAATTTAACACACTAGTAGCATTTTATATAACTAAAATTGCTCTCATCCCTGTCAACAAAATTCTACAAGAACACGATCTCGAAATATCCACGGAAGCACGTTTTAAACATCTCTAATACCAAAAAAATATTTGTTTTATTTGTCAACATTCTGTGAAGTTGCTTGCTCGATAGTTCGTCAGAGAAATAATCCCTAGACATACACCCTCAAGAACAATGATTTAATTTCCCAGTCCCAAATCCTAATCAACTAATGGATAGCCTGACTAGCAGTCTCAACTCTTGTTTGTTCGTCCAGCTGATCACTCACTTGTCCGACAATTTCACTGATCATATGCTTGACGCCTAATGACAACTTATCTATCCAGTGGTTTCTTTGTAGGACAGTTACCATGCGTCCATTCGAGAGACTAGGATGATAACAAATAAAATGCCTCCCAAATTCATAATTCACCTCTGATTTTTCTGAAACATGGAACGTCAATTTATGTGGAATACTCCTATTTTTTAAACAACTTTATTAAAAGCTAATCACGTATTTTTCTTGTGAAAATCATATTTTTAAAATCAAAATCATTACATACGGTCAGTACGAACATTTCTAA
Source organism: Acheta domesticus (assembly GCA_031308135.1). Classification (NCBI taxonomy): domain Eukaryota; kingdom Metazoa; phylum Arthropoda; class Insecta; order Orthoptera; family Gryllidae; genus Acheta; species Acheta domesticus. The sequence continues at coordinate 63,838,875 of JAHLJT010003656.1, forward strand.
AGTTAATATTGCCAGATGGTGTTTTTAAATCTAAATGAAACATTTTAAAATCTACTTAGAGTCATGTTGACTAAGTCAACTACATTTATGAGATGAGTGCATAACTTGGCCGTTTGCGTCCACGTAGGGGGCGATCAAAGAGCGCAATTCAACGCCAATTTCGGGTTCTGAGACAGCGGATTGTCCAGGCGACGATAATGAAAGTGTGTCAATAGAAACGCAATGTTCTACCATGCAATACGTATTAAGCGTAAAAATCTTCAAGAAAATAAATCTTTATATTTTCGTTTGAAATCATGCAAGAACATTCACAATAACTTGTAAGTACATATTAAGTACACCGGTATTGTAACTAGTGAAGGAACTACGAAATCTGACAACTCCGTAACAATGAATAGCGAGGTTTTTGAAAGGTAATTCAGATTAGTAAGAAAACTTAGGAGGATAATATACCCTTCATAGAGAATTCATTTTTAGTTTAATTTTCTCTTAACATGTGTCCACATGGAGTGAAATGCAGTATAAAATTTAGTAAATGCTATCAAAATGGCAACATTCAAAAATATTTTTTCTGAATGTCAAGCGCTTCTACAAAATAAAGTAACTAATCAAACTCGTAAGGTATGCATTTTCGTCACATCAATAGTATTTATATTTTACAGCCTAGCAGTTCCGCATCAATACAGCTGTTGATAGTAAAAATACTTCAAATTACGGACTTAAATAATGTATTCTAAATTTTCCGAAAGGAATTTGCGTGTAATTCAAACAAAAATGAAAGTTTTCGGAACACACGAGACATTTTCTCAAAACTGGCGAAAAATATTTAACTTTCTTTAAGTCGTATTCGTAGTCAACACAATTACTTACAAGGCAACCTCACAAGTATTATGATAAAATTGTATGGTATCTTCGACAGAAAAGAAAAGAGTAACGTATGAATTAATGGGTGGGAGCATGCTCTGAATCTACTATTTCATGTTGTGTACTTCAACCAGAACAAACTATTATCTATTGACGCACGGTATAATAAAAAGTGCCTTTTCGTGGATAGCTTACCGACAAGTTCGTATATTGCAATAATGTAAACGTATACGTCTTAATTTTCCATGCATACATAATAAAGTATGCACGGATAACAGTAAAATTCGTGTGTTGTAATCGGTCTAAATCATCGAAAGGAAATTTAAGCACGAAGCTTAAAAAAACTAATAAAAAATTAAGGGAGAGCACAATGAATTACGTCAACCTGACCTTCAACTTCCGTTGTGGGTAGTATTACCCTCACAGTATTGCAGAATTACGTACGGGGAGTGAGGAGTTTACGTGCAGACATTAAAAACAATATTTCTCTTCATTTTCGTTAATCGAAATAGGTTTTTCACTTCGAAGCTTATACCAGAAGGGGGCTTGAAAGAGTATTCTGAGGTTTAGGAACATTCTTCAGTTACAAGTACTTTCTTGTATCTAATTAATGTGCATCAATGTCGTGTTCAATCTACAATTTAAAAATCAAAATTCCTTTGAATTCATTCTGCACTTGCGTACATGCGTATTTGGAGACGGTGATGAACATTCACTTTAAGACTATCGGGAGCAGAGAGAAATTTTGTGGTTTTCAATGGCGGTACTGGGATTCTACAGCTACTTAATGCGAAGTAATTAATTCTAAACGAGAATACCAAATAGTCACCGGTTAAAAAATTCTGAAGTTGAAGAGAATTCCTGTTTATGAAGATAAGGTTTTCATTACTTTCGGTCTTTATAAGTGTTCAAGCAACAGAAGTCGCGTACTGCTCTATAATAGAATTCTTCATTGCCGTCATCCATAATTTTATTGTGAATCAAAATTATATTATATGCTATGCTTATCTTCATAGTCACCAACATCAGGATCACTTCGCTGAAAGGGCGTAACCTAACTACATCTCATGATCAACTTTTCCTTAGCCTTTTACCTACCTACCCAAAAGGCATAGCCCGATTGCGTCTTGCGGTAGTATCAATGTATTCTACTGGTGGCAGTGGCACGCGTCGTGGCTCCGTAGCGTGCCAAGAGCTACTCTGCGCAATTAGCGTCGTGAAAGGAAACTATTAGTAACATCGCCATTTTACAATAGGGATGGCGTTGTCTCTGGTGGCGGGGTGACGAACTACGTGAAGGGGCGATTTGCATCCCCTTCAGTTTTCGTCGTGAGTACAAGGAACAGTTCGCCCAGTCGAGCACTTGGTGTCGCTTCAAAGAAAGTTATCTCGCTTTCATTCTTGAAGAACAGAAAGAACAAATGCTTCTTTTAAATTTGTTCATTTTCCATTACTCTTGTATTGTAAGAGCCCGACAGAGTATGGAACATTCTTATTTTGGAATTCCACTACATCAAATGTTCTCAATCTATGCAAACTGATTTCTACGTATACCGCTAGCTGCTCCGAGGAGGAGTGAAAAGGGGTTCGTGGTCTTCCCTTAAACTATGCAGAAGATTGTGTCCCCTTCACCTGTGTTCGTGTTTTATCTCGACTGGCGCATTTATTCCATAGTTTCGTGTTCCCGGGCGAGTCAACTGCTACGACCATACGTGTAGAGCATACCGTTGTTCTTCCCCAAAAGATGATGAGATCCGGTACCGACCTATAAGTCAGCTCGCTTTTTCGTTTGTATTTTTCAACAAGATATCCCCAACCAGTGGGATACCGCCGCAGCCGAAAAGAGTTCTATGCTTCTGGGATGTGTAGTAGTTTAGTGCATGTGTGTGTAAGTAACGGATAAAGATAATCCAAGGAAGATGAAGGAAAGAATGGATGAAATGGAAAATGAACCAAATCGTTTCCTCCATCCCCAACCGCCAAAACATTCCGCCGGGGTGCAATCGAACTGTGTCTTCTCGGGAAGTCAAAAGTGAAGGCGGATTAACTCGGTTGCGGGTGAGAGGGAAACCTGACCACGGGAAGCAATTGGGGGATTCCACGCAGAACGGGCTGCCAACAGAACGCGGACCGCCCCTTCCAGCATCAAGCTCGGGGTTTACAGGGTTGCGAGATTGAGGAATTGTGTCCCCAAAATGGGCATTTTTTTCGCTGTGAGGAAAAATTGGGAATATAAATAGACGGGGAACGTTTGAGGATTTTTTTGGGGAAATTATTTTCATTCGGAGTCGAGATATCCGGGCAAGTGAACAGACAAACAAATCTCAGTGAGATTGGCAAGTGGACGGACAGACACAAGGCCATGAATACTTCACAACGGCTGAAATTTTGAAAATCCTGAGATCGGGACTTTTACGGAAAAGTTTCATCTGAGGAAATGGTGCTCCCAATACCACAGAGTTAATTTGTCGAAATGCAGCGTAAGTGAGAGACCAACAAATTTTATGATTTTCGTTTGCTGATTTTTTTCATTACAGTTATAAATATAGCAATGTCGTTACTTTTGGTAATTGAGACCCGCAGAATATGTATCTGAGAAAAAATTATGATATACATGGTGAGTCACGTAGCATCTCCTGCAGTTCTTGAACGGTTGAAGTTATTGCAATGCAAAAGTTCAAGAAGATCCAAAAAGATTTCGGACAGCCTTGCACAAGAATTTCAAGATTATTGCAATGCAGTTTTCACGGCAGTAGATGAAGGGATGGAGTTAATTGATAAATGCATTTATTCCTATTTATCACTTCTATTTTACGACGTACTGAGGTAACTTAGGTATTGTTTCATTTGAAAAACTATTTTAATCTATTAGGACGTGCGTAACAAGACGAAACCCGTGATAAACATATTGTCACATGTTAGATGCGCATTTTTTTAGTAATTTCTTTTGTTGCGCCACGTGTTTAACGGATATTTTGAATTTAACAGTCCGGCACACAAGGTCACGCCGCGCTCCCCCTGCTAACACGCGCTTGATCAAGGAAAGCTCAGCACAAAGAATCCAAATAACTCAAAAATTTGTTTATCTAATATATCACTATATGTATATCATTGAATTCGTCTTCTTACTCTCGTCGCGATGGACGTATACATATAGTTCCATTAAAGAAAACAAAGTTACCTCATCATCTCGTAAAATACAAGTGATAAAATGGAAACAAGTACATACATCAATTAGCCCCAGGGATCATATATAAATTACGTAACGCTAAAGGGGAAAGGGGATCTGAGGCAGCGTTACGCTGCGTTACATAGAGATAGGAACTACCTTACAAGGGGAAGGGGAGTATTGAAAATTCTCGAAATTTGGGTTACGTAATTTACAGACTCCCCATTCCCTAAAGCATTTCTGAGAAAATTGCATTGCAATAACTTCAACCGTTCAAAAACTGCAAGAATAATAAACTTACGTAACTCATCCTGTATAATATGTGCAGTTTGGGACTAAGTAGCATTTCATGAAGATGAATTAAATGAATTACCATAAATAAAATCATGAATGAACCTTGATCGTGACGTAACCGTAAACATATGTGAATTCTATTCATTGCAGTTAATCATATCCCCCAGCGACGAGGTGTTGAATGATTATTTCGTGTTTCCGGGCGAGTCAACTGCTACGGCCAAAGGTGTAGAGCATACTTTTATCATGGGACGTGCCGGTGTTCTTTCCCAATGAGATCCAGCACCGACTTATACGTCGGCTTGCAGGGTTTTTTTCCCCAAGAAGATATTCCCACCCAGTGGGACACCGCCGCAGCCGGCACGAGTTCTATACTCCCGGGATGTGTAATAGTTTAGTGCATGTGTGTGTAAGTAACGGATAAAGATAGCCCAAGGAAGAGGAAGGAAAGATCGCGCGCGATCCGTGACCCGTTTGTTGGGGTACTGCTCCGGCATTCGCTTTGTGTTGATCGGAGAAACAACGAACGATCGAAGCAGCCGGCCGCTAGAATTCCCCTCCAGATGAGGCTGAAAACACCTAGCTGGAGTCCAGAAAAACGCCACTGCCAGGACCCAAACCCTAGGACGTCATGGTCAGAAACACTGCAGTGATACAAGTTGATGCCCTGAGCCACCCGATGCGAAGGAGACGTTGTGGGGCTCGGCGTGAAGGGCGTGCGTCGATCGCGCGGCGAATGTTTGCGGCCCAGCCAGGGGGAGGTTGGCGGGGGGGGACGCCGATTGGGAAGTGTCTGGAGATCCGCTACATCGCCGCAGGGGCTTGGGATCCCGCGTCGGGCCACGCGAAGCCCGCCATATGAGCCTCCGCGCGCGCCGGTTCCCCGACCGCCGGCCCCCGCCCCGCGACGCAATATTGACCTGCGGCGGTGAGGCAGGGGCCGGGGGCAGGGGCGGGGGTGGGGGTGAGGTGGGGTTGGTGAGGTGGGGTGGGGACAGGAGGAAGAGAGCCGGCTGCGGAGCGAGGGCAGAGCGAACGAGCAGCCGGCGCGGAGCGGGCCACGGGAAAGGGAGTGGTGACAGGCTCGGTGGAATCGCGCGTTGAGAGCTAGGCGCGCCCAGGTGCCAGCCATCGCGGTCCGACCTGGATTGCTGTCTTGGGAGTCCACAGGGGATAGATGTGGCGAAATGTAAGCTTTGAGATTTTGCTTTTTTAAATTCTTAGCTCGAATGTAATATAAAACTGTTAAACAATTTTCGAAATGTATATGCGCCCATTCATAGACATTTAGGGATTAAGCCACAATATTATATTCCCTAAGCGCTTTCGCCGTCTATCGCATCCGCTGTCTAACTGGGAACTTTGTTTCGGGGGATAATTACAAGTGAACATTTGACATAGAATTTCAAGCTAAACTGACAAAGACACTTTTATAGTATTAAAAAAATAATGTGATATGAACATCACAACAAACATCATCAGTATTTTTCAAAGATTTATCTACAATGTCGGCTTCTGAGTCATCTTTTATTTTATAATTCAATAATCAAACACTTGAAACTGAATATGATTGTTTCGACAGTAACGATTTTCGTTTGTTTACTTGATTTGGTGTAAACATGAAGCTTTCGCAAAAATGTTAAGTTAACATTTTTTAAAAATGTCCGAAGGGCTCATTAAAATCATTTGTATCAAGAATTAAAGAACTGCCAAGGATTAATAGTTATAATAAATATTAGTAATTATTTTTATTTTTAAACGTAATTAAAATGCGGTTTTAATAACACTTTTTGCTATGTTAAAATGTGCCTTTATTCCTCCCGGGATTTAAGTGCCACTTTAATCCTTCGGGAATGAAAGTACCCACAGAGCGGGATTACAGTAACCAAACCCACCAGCGACTCTCATTATCATTATAATCTGAGAAAGAAAAAAAGTTTGGATATAGTAAGTCAAAGAGAATACATTTAAAATAAACATTTAACAATAAATACTGATTGTCACAAGCTTCTAAAACAACGTAAAATTCAAGCTTTGCAGGCATACTTTTTGGCTAGCAGCATTTTTCATATCACTTCAAAAATCCAATAAATTTACAGTGTCTAAAAATACCAATATCAATTAAAGCGTTAAATACGTTTCGTCATCATTTTTTCTAAAGAAATATGTACGCACTTACTTAGAGATATTAACATTTTCCTTGACTCCTAACGTTGCCCTTACCACTGAATAATACCTCCAAAACGATGAAGACTTGTATGTTTTTGATTTATGGTTAAAATACGCAAGTACAATTTCTTCTGAAACTTCTCTTACTTTCCTGTCATTTCTCTATTTCCAGAAACATTTGTATACATTTTGGAGAAACGTCTCGACTTTTCAGAGAGTAATTTTGAAACATCACATTCTCCTTCTTTCATGATATTAGGAATTTGTGGATATTCATCTTCAGAGTTTAAATGTGTATCGTTTGAATAAAAAATTCCTCCATTGTTCGTTGCAGAATGCAAACCAGCTGAAATCACAGCCACCTAAAGATGACCTCCGGATGGATGCCCTCCATCTACTGCACTGCTTCGTACTTTGTGGCAGGCGGGTGCATGTGAATAAATATTGTTTAAAAAAACTTTTGTATATGACAGGGTGTTTCCCAGAGCTTTATCCACTCGGAAGAATTATTTCCCTCGCGATGACGCCCACGGAAATAATTATTCTGCCTCGTGAATAAATCTCTACTTAATCCGCTTGTTATATAAAGAACTATTAAAATTTTTAATTTTCATTTATATACTTAGTAAAAAAAATGTTACGGGAAAAATCAATAAAATCACGCGTTTCATTGTGACCCAACTCCGAATTGGTACTATTTTAGTTGCTGAATCCTAAATAAAATTAATGTTGCAAAACCTTAGAAAAATTGACATATTTTGATAACAACGAGATGTGAAAAAACAGTAAAATACTTAATTTACGGTGATTTTAAATCATAAGCAGTTCGCTTAACACTTGCATTGCGCAAGAGCCATTGACGAGATACCGCTCACTAAGCGACACATTCCTTCACATGGACACAGACTACAAATCAGTAGACCTGTAGAGCAGTGGCAGATCCACGGGGAGGCCTTGGGGGCCATGCCCCCCCCCCCAACGTTTTCGTTTGTTACCCTCTTTTGTTTGGAAAAATTTATTCAAATATTTATGTTAAAATTATACAATTATTTAAAAAATAATAGTGTATAATATCATAACAGATGTTTATTATTTAACAAACAATCTATGGTGGGCCCCTCCTAAGCGATCGGCTGGATCCGCGCCGCTCTAGAGCGCCCAGTCCTTGTATTCCCGCAAGCGCTCCGCGCGCCGTCCTCCGCTCCATCTGCGTGTGTTGGAGCCGTGTGTGCGCGGGGAGAGGTGGAGGGCGGGGGCGCGGATGGCCGCTTCCGCCGCGACGGCGCCGCCCGAGTGAGGGACGGGACGCGCCGGCGGAGACGGCGCCGCGAGGTGCCTGCGCTCCGGGGCGTCGGGGGCGACTGCGACGCGCGGCGCCGGAGATGTATTCGCCAAATCTGCCCTAAGCCAGTGGAAACTCTGCGCACAGTGTTTCGTTCTGGGTGGAAGCAATACATCAACTGTAGTGACAACGGTGGGTGGGGAGAGTGTAAGGAAAGAATCGGAAGCATTTGGGGCAGTGGCAAGATAAGCCACATTAGCCTCAACAAGTATGTGGCTATTCGTAAAAGCATTCGATTCGATTTTGGTGAATGTTAAATTTAACTTGTTTCTAGCCTGAGACATTATTTTCGAATGTACCACAATGTCTTTTCACATTTATGAAGAGCTTGGGGTTATAACAAGACGAGTAACTCTTCTTAACATTTATGAACACTGAGAGGTTTGTGGGATATGTGTGACTAAAGTCATGTTACTGTCGCAAGGCCTTCTTAAATCCTAGAACAAAAGACAGACGTCGCAGAATGTCATTCACACCGACACACCCATCCGTCACGCAAAACAACCATTTTGCCAACCCCTATTCGGGTTGAAATATCGAGAAGAAACAGCCTCTCGTGACAGAAATGCCCCATCTGCTCGTCAAAAGGTTCATCGGCTGCATCTCCCCGACGGCCGTGGGCACGGAGAAGCCAAAACGAGCGCACGCTCTGTAATTGGCTCTCAGGGGCAGCCAAGCGAGCGCGTCGCCTCGCCGCGCCGCCACCGCGTGCCGTCGCTGCCCGGGCGGGGCGGGGCGGGGTGGGGGCGTCGCGCGCCGTCGCTGTTAATTGGCCGCTTCGCGTCGCCGCGGGAGACTTCATTAGCGCCGCGTAAAGAGGGCGCGGGGCGCGAAGCGTCAGCGCGCGGCATCGGGCACTCGCGCGTGGCGGGGGCGGGGGCGGGAGCAAGGGAAGGGCTGCAGCGGGGACGGAGCTGGGATGGAGTGGGGCTCGAGCAGGGTGGAGCGGGGACAGAGCAGGGGCGAAGCATGGGCGGAGGAGGACGATGCTGGGATGGAGTGGGGCTCGAGCAGTGTGGAGCGGGGACAGAGCAGGGGCGAAGCATGGGCGGAGGAGGACGATGTTAGGATGGAGTGGGACTCGAGCAGGGTGGAGCGGAGGCAGAGCAGGGGCGAAGCATGGGTGGAGCGGGGACGGAGTGGGGCTCGAGCAGGGTGGAGCAGGGACAGAGCAGGGGCGAAGCGTGGGCGGAGAAGGACGGTGCTGGAACGGAGCGGGGTTCGAGCAGGGTGGAGCGGGAGTAGAGCAAAGGCGAAGCATGGGCGGAACAGGGACGGAGCTGGAACGGAGTGGGGCTCGAGCAGGGTGGAGCGGGGACAGATCAGGGGCGGAACATGGGTGGAGGTGGATGCGGGCTGGGACGGAGCGGGGCTCGAGCAGCGTGGAGCGGGGTCTGAGCAGGGGCGAAACACGGGCGAAGCGGAGACGGATCTGGGAAGGGACGAGGCTCAAGCAGGGTGGAGTGAGAGCAGAGCATAGGCGAAGCATCTGCTGAATGCAGGATTGGGAGTAATTTCCTTCCCTGAAGTAGCACATGTGCTGGGTTTTGTGTCAATGGTTTCTTATAAATTGTCAGCAACTCTCATACGTCCTTAGGATTGTATATAGAAGAGAAATGTAGGAATTATTTAACATTTTAATGCCTTCACGTGTATGTATTTTAATTTTTTTCCACATTGCAACGTCAATGGTTAACACAACTGTTGAGTGTATACGACATGCATGTCGCGAACGGATTAAGAGCTGCCCTGTTGCGAGACAACTTTCTAACGTCAACCGGAAAATTGAATAGAAAAAGAATAGTCAAATAATTCTATTTTTAGTTTAGTTAAAACTTAGTTTGTTTGTTTGCAGACCGTAAAGGTTTAAACAACGGACGGTATTGCAATTCAAATGAGTATTTATTAGCAAGCCGCCAAATGTTAAGCCCCAGGCCATGCTTTGAAAACTTAACATCTACTGATAGGTAGGAAACTCCCTGAACTTTGTTGAAATTGATTGATCGATTGATTGATTAATGATTCCGGACGCATCAAGGGCTATGGACGCTAGTCACGTAAGTGTAGTGCATTTTCCTCGGGATGTAGTGGTGATCTTTCCTCTCTGGATAGTGAGGTCAGGCGACGACCTACATGTTGACTAGGGGAGCTTCTCCCAGTCAGGTATCTCCCACCAGCAGGGCTCAGCCCCAGCCGGGACAACCTCTAAGATCCCGACCGATATGTGTGGTAGTGTAGTGCAGGCAAGTGTAAGTAAGTGGTGAGGATAGGTCAAGGAAATGGAAGGAAAGATGGTGCACGGTCCGTGGCCGTTTGTTAGGGTACTGCTCCGGCATTCATCTGGTATTGATCGGAGAAAGCATGGAAAACTACCGATGAGAGCAGCTCGTAAAATTCTCCTCCAGATAGCGACTTAATTCGACCCTGCTATTATCGAAAATCCTTCCACCGTCAGTTGATACCCGGAGTTAACTCCCACGGTAGAAATCGTTTCGCACTGGATTGAACCGGTGGCCTTGTTGAAAGACTATCATGATACCCAACAGAGGCATACGTAGAGGCATACGAGTTTAAGAGACCTCTAATCGAATAGTATTATAAAAGTATCTTCATAAAAGATTTCAACTATCTAGGCGAGAGTCACTTCTCTTATACGCTGTTCCATCACATGGAAACTTATTTTTACATTATCAGCGTAACCAAATCTCCCTGTTCAAAATTAGTTTGTCAACTCAACCAAACTTTTACTAGATTTTGGTGGGGCGTTATTCATAGTATTTGATACGCGATCACTAAATTCATGCAACTTCTCTTTGAATATTCAATGTGTTAATATTTATAAAAATCAAACATATGCTTTCTAGTAGTTCCTGTTCGAAAATAGTCGATGAGCTGCGCATGCCGCAGTTAAGCAAGACGCATGCCTCGTCCTTTGAGAGCATTTAACCGAGGAACTCGGAAGGGTCGCAGAACTTGCTTTCGGAGCGGCACCTCACGTGAAGGGTGTTTGCACGTGTGCTCGGTGCAGGGGCGCCCAGCGGGGAGGTGCAGCAAGGGGTGGCGAAGCGGGTTTGAGCCTAGCCAGAGCGAGGCGAAGCAAGGTGAAGAGCAGCGGGGGAAGGCGCCGGGGAGCGGGGTGGAGCGGGGCAGGGTTCACAGGGGCAGATTGATGCGGGGCGGGGTGAAGCGGAATGAAGCGAGCTTTGGGCGCCGGGCGCGCGCCTACCTACCTGCGGCTGTGGATCGATCATTGACGTCACACCCTATTTATCCGTCATTTCCGGCGCGCCAACACGCGGCGGCGGCGGCGTCCGAAGCGCGCGGGTAGAGGGCGTGGGCGGGGGCGGCGGCGGGCGCCAGGGCGCTCGGAGAGGGGGTGGGGTGTCGGTGGAATGAAACGGCGGCGGTGGCGGCCACTGAGGCGCTGGGAAATAGCCCGGCGTCAAAGGTAGAAGAGAGCATGCATAGCGACAAGGATGTTGCAACTGTTGGTGATGGAGGCTGCTTGTGGCTCGTGCTGGAGACAATTCTTGGCTGTAACTCTTACGTTGCTTAGATTGCGCCTTCTCTTTCATTCATTAACATTACCACTTTCTTCAATTTGGTGTCTTTTCTTCCTTTGCTTCTTTGAATGAACGACATTTAATCCGAGACAATGGTATACGTACATAGTCAAAAGATGTGTTGTTCTTTCATTAGAACGGGACTCACGTTCAATAATTGGGAATTTAGACCACTTTGCCTCTGAAAATCACTTTGGAGCTAATTAATGTTTGACTCCCATGTTCACTGGGATAGCGACACTTCAAAGATTCCATTCATGTCTTCCTGGTCTAACGAAACTGGGAAGGGTTGTCAGATAATTTAATTAAAATATATCTCCCAATGATGAATAAACGATGATAACCTTATGAGGGATCAAACCCCTTTGCCTTCGACACTGCTTAAATGGGTAATGCATTCATCGAGGACTCATTTCTATTGAATTCATTAGATGTAATTAATAAAGTGTTATAGGTTTGTGAATAGTCTAAATCAACATTCTTAAAAATTGTTTCAAATTTATTTAGGAGAATTGGAGATTATTAGAAATGTAAGTCATTCTGAAGGATTTCTCTGAGATTTCTACATATTCTGCCATGCTGTAGAAACGAATATAACAACTGACTACAGGGATGAAGTTTAAATACGCACATTTCCTAAATCAATGTTTCGAATTATATACAAAACAATGTCATACCACATGACAATATTCGTGCATTGTTAAGAGTTGTTTGTTTAAAAAATGCAGTTTAAAGGACAATAAATATGATGTGTTTGACGAATAGTGGTCATAAACAAAACTGCCCATCCAGTAGCCAGACCGCTAGGCTGCCACTCTCTCACGTGCATACCGGCGCAGGGCGCTGCTGAGTGCTCCGCGGTGGTTGAAGATGCTGCTCCCCGTGTCTCGACCCGTGGTCAGAGTCAATCTCGTTCTCGATCCTTGGCCCGCATCGAGAATACACAGAACAAGAAAACCACTCACAAAGCGAGACACTTCTCTACAGACGAACCAAGGAGAATTTGTTTAAAAAACAGCTCTCCGACTTGATTTTTGAGGCCAAGAGTTTACCGGGAGGATAGACTTAGTTCTGTGTTCTATCACCTATTAATTAGTTGAACTATTCTTTTCGTGTTATTCTGCAGAATATGAAAACTATGACTCGAATTATTGTTAACTATTGCGGGTTTAATTTTGCAGCTCCATTTAGATGTGCTTTTAATAAATGAACCGTTCTGTTTTTGTATCCGTTCATTTCTTGCAAACCCGTATGGCGAAGCCCCGTATTTCTTGTAACTTTCTTCAATGTAACCCCGTAAGGCGAAGATAGTTGTTCTAACGAATGTTGTGGATATTGAGCAACGACTGCCCTGGACGGTGTACGAAACCGAGAACTTGGAGGAAACGGGGCAGCTCGTCTCCCTCCCATCGCACCTGGAGCTTCGGAGACGCGATCGCGAGCCCGAGACGTGCGCGGGGGCTGCGGAGGCGCGGGGCGCAGAGATGAGGCGCGACAGCTGCGCGCTGTAACGAAGAGCGGGGGCAAACAATAAGCAACAGAGAAGCAAACAGGGAACGGGGGCGAGCTCCGAGGCGAACGTGGCAATGCTAACCATCAATAAAGGGGTCGCGGGGTGGGGCGGGGAGGGGCGGGGCGAGGGAAGAGACTCCTTCCGTCGGCGGCGGTGCAGCCTCCTCCGGCGCCGAGTGACAGCGTAATGGATGGGGCCGACGTCGTCGGAAGAGGCCTCCCGCCACGTCTCGCACCCTCCCCGCCCCACTCACGGCCCCTCCTCGCCACGCCCCTCCACCCACCACGCCTCCGCCCCGCCTCCCGCCTCGTACCCCGCTCCGCACCCCGCCCCACGCCCTGCCCCGCCTCGCTCCGTCCCCTGCTCCCTCCCCGCCCCACGCTCGTCCCCTCCCCGCCGCGCTCCCCGCCATTCCTCCGACCCGCCACACCTCGCCCCGCCTCTCGCCTCGCAGCTCGCTCCACACCCCGCCCCACACCCTACCTCCCCCAGGTCCGCCTACCGCCCCCGTCCCGCCCCCGTCCCGCCACCGTCCCGCCACCGCCACAGCCCTCGCACGGCTTCCCGCCTAGGCGCACTCTGCCCCACCCCCTCCGCTCCGCTGCTGGTCTCCTCAACGGGGCGTCGCCCTCCGCGCCGCCCCTTCTCCGACGTGAAGCCACCCCGAGGACGGCTCTCGATAGCTTTTCCTCCCCAATACACGTTTCACGGCGTTCGAGAAACCCCTTCGACACCCATTTACCGCCAAGTCTTTCAGCTGGTCATTTTATTCCGGACTGGCTTTAGGCCAAAGTGGCTGTAGAGACGCCAATAAATATTAGCGTTATCTTTCAACCTGTCACAAGAAACATAAATAGAAACAAAATTGAGGATAACTGAATTCACGGACAACTCATATGCCTAACATGGAACATTTTTTTTTAAAATACTTAAAAAAACGATCACTCTGCTACTGATCTTTTGAAAATATTTTGCCGCAAGTGCGCATTTTTTAAAAGTTCGCGAGGTTTGCAAACCTGCTCTATTACAAGGAAATATTAGAACAACTGTATTAAAAGGTAGAGATAAGTTTCATGTGCGCTTAGTAAATGAATAAAGAAAAATTAAATTAACAAAATTTAGAGGGTGTGAGAAAATAGGACTAATATACGACTCCTTGTACTGAATGTGCTCTTACGCGCACTTAACTTTGAAACCCTAGTGTCTCTTCCTGAACTTCAAAGACACTTTAAACCCAGAGCACGCCAGAGTTTTGTGAAGTGTTCCAGCATCACTTCCGTGCTCCTCTCTCATTCTCTTCTGCTGTACCATAGCTTAAATGTTAGCGATTTTCTCGACATGCATTTGCCACGCCCCGAGATATTCCGTCACTTCTCTCGCCTCTTCAATAGTTGATGCACCCCTTCACCCGCACCTTTTCCTTTTCAAAATTGGATGCAATGACGCCTGCAGATTTGAAAGTCGCACATCCAGCCGTATTGCATTGAATGGTGTTGCTGGTACTTCTATGAATCGTAAACCGCTACCATTTCCTCAAACACGATTCCCTATACTGCCACTCAGCCTCAGCGACAACCAACACCAACACTAACGCTACTGTTATAACCACAATCAACGCTAACTCCATCGCCATCGCCAACGCCACAGTCACTGTTACAACGAAACCTCAACCAACATCAACACCAATGCCACCGCTAACGCCTTTACCGCCGCTGTCACCACCGTCACAACTATCACCAACGCCAATGCCAGTCGCAGCCTCTTCCATAAGCAACGCAATTGCCACCGCCACCTCCAGCACCTACTACCGGAGAGATGGCTCAGTGCATCAACTGATGTCACTGCAGTTCCTCTGACCGGGAGGTCCTAGGTTCGAGTCCAGACGGCGGCAGGATGTTCGACACTAACTTGTCAGCTAGGTCGAATTCAGTTGCTGTCTGGAGGAGAATTCTAGCGGCCGGCTGCTCTGATCGGGAGTTTTCCGTGGTTTCTCCGATCAACACCAGGCGAATGCTGGAGCAGTACCCTAACAAACAGACCACGGACCGTGCGCGATCTTTCCTTCCTCTTCCTTGTCACACGCGCGCGCGCGCGCGCACACACACACACACACACACACACACACACACTTACACTAACATGCACTACTCTACCACATATGCCGGGTGACCAGTCGGGGGCTTAGAGCTTGTCCCGTTTGGGGCGGTGCCCCGCTGGTGGGAGATACCTGATTAAGGGGAAAACCCGCTAGTCGACGGCAGGTCGGCGCCGGTTCTTGCCATCCAGATCACCGCCACCTCCCGAGGAAAAAACACGCAATACACTACACTATCGGGACTAATGACCTCCGTAGTGGACGCGCCCGGAACCACGAATTAATCAATCAATCCAACACCTACGTCACATTCAGATTCACATCGTCAACCATTACCTACGTCAACGCTGCAGCCATAGCCGCAGCCGCCCCTACCACAATCACAACCAACGCCAAAGCCAAAACCACCGCCACAGCAACAACCAACGACCACGACATCAACACCAACGATTACGCCAGAGCCACCGCCACCACAGCCTCAACCAACACCAACGATAACGCCCCAGCTTTGACCACCTCCGCCTCCGCGCCAGCTCGCGCCGCACGTCCGGCCGCAGCCTGTCCCTCGAGGGGCACCGGGGACACCCCGCCCCCGCCCCCGCCCGGGCTCCAGCGCTTGTTGCGCCGCTGCCGGCTCAATAATTCAGGCGCGCAGTGGCGAGGCGTGGGGGGAGGGCGGGGGGTGGGGGCCTGCGTTCGCCTCCGCCAAGATCGGCGGGACCCTCGGCCCCCTGCTTGGCAACACGACGTCGACATCGGGTACGACGCGCGCTTCCCTCAATCGCCGGTGCACAAGAAACGCCAAACACAGTTCAAGAATTGCCATTTTGCCCGACTTCTATTCTGTGCGGAGTCGTTCATTTCGCGCCAAAAGACAGTGTTTTACTCTATATTTGTGGTCTGCAGCAAAAGCAAAAATGCTGCTCAACAAAACGACCCAAATGGTTTTCCAAATAGTAATACGAATACTGATCAAGAAGAAATAAAGTACTCTAATGTAGCACTACAACAAATTAAATATTTTAACAAAAACTGTCTTCATGTGTACTGCAATAACATAATGCAGAACATAATACAGTACAACACTTCTCAACAAATTAAATATTTTAACAAAAACTGTCTTCATGTGTACTGCAATAACATAATGTAGAACATAATACAGTACAACACTTCTTTACAAACCAAGAACAGAAAATTTTTTTTGTTCTATAACAAAACACGTGAATAGCAAACATTTAATAGGAAAGTTGAAACTGTTTCAATGTTGTGGAAATTTTCGGGAGTTTCTAGGTATCTAACACAATCACAGACATATCTCAAAGGGCAAGAGAAATCATCATTTCCCTTCAGTTTCTGCGCGCATTGGAAATTATTTAACTTCATATACCGGCTATCTCGGGAAATACCTTGATGACATTCTTACCTTAAAAAAATTGTTGTAGAAGAAATTTGTACTGTTATTGAAACATATTTTCACACCTAACTGAAAAGTATCGATTTTTTGTACTTTTGTCACTTATTCTGTACACCTACAAAATGACTATTAGCCAGTACAGATTGGAACATGCAGTGATACTTTCAATCACAGCTCTTATGAAAATAGTACCTCTTGTAATAAAAACCTATCTTTACTTCATCTTTGGGAATTAGTTCGGAAGTGAAGTAAATTTGAACTTCAGAAGTTACTTAACTGATATCATCATATCAGGAAAAACGTTCGCTAGCACAGAAATATGTTTTTGGTATGAGTTGAATGACTACGATAGCAATTTATATTTTTTTCTAAATTACCTCAGACGAAAGTCTCGAGAGCACCTCCAAATTTAAAAAAAGGTGTTTTAAAACTAGCACAACTTCTCGTGTCGAATCTGCTGACGTCTCTGGTTTTCATGAATGGGACATATGATTAAACCGTAGTCGACGTCAGGGGTCCTTTTAAAGGTTATTCTCGACTTTTCTGAGCGAAATTCTTTTCCTTCTCACGCATTAATAGGCGTGGGAACTACGTTACTGAGTCTGCGGCGTCGCATGAAAGAGGCTGTGAAACTTCTTCACTGCTCTGAGTGCACGCCGTTGGGAACCTGCTCCGAAAGAGAAGCTTGTCCAGCATCACTACTGAAACGAAAGCGGGTCCATTGGAGCTAGTTCTCTAGATCGTTAGGCGGACCCTGTAGCTTCTGCGCCAGGGCTGCCCAACTTAGCAGGGCTTAAGGGCCACATATGAAATTCTAGTTATGCCGCGGGCCGCACTGTAATTTAAGATGGTTTTTACACTAACTACTGAGATTATGACTCATATATTAGATACGACTTTCATTCAACATGCTTAATGATTAATGTAGTACATACAAAGAGAATATTAATATATCATTAAATAAAAATAAGATGAATTGTGCAATTGTTTTGTATTTGGTCAAAGCAGTCGCGGGCCGCACAAAAATAGTCGGCGGGCCACATGCGGCCCGTGGTTTGGAAAGCCCTGTTCTACGCCAAAAGTGATGTGCATCGTGTACTTCCTTCGGGCGAATTTATTCAGGAGCGTCCTGAGCGAACACTGAGGCAGGACGAAATGGAAGTCGCTGTGATGAGGCGAATGAGGCGACATGGGGCTTCACTGAGCCATCGGAGGCGGTCCCGCGGCTTCAGGCCTTCCGCCGCCCCCTGCTTTTTAATTAACTTGTGTTGCACAAGGGCCCTCCGCCACCGCCGCCGCCGCCGGAGCCCCGAGGAATTCTAATTCCGCGAGAGCGCGCTGCGTTCGGAAATAATAAGACGCCCTCTCCTCCACTGCCTCCCCTCCCCGTCTCCTCCTCGGGCGGCGGAGTCAAGGTCAATATCCGCGCGATTTAACTGCCTCGCGCCGCCGCTCATTTGCCTGCGAGCGTCCCGCCAACGCTCGTCACCTCTGCTCTTCTGAACGGAACGGAACGGGAAGGGTGGGGAGGGGAAGGGTAGGGAGGGGAGGAGAAGGGTGGGGAGGGGAGGGGAAGGGTGGGAGGGAGGGGGAGGTGAGGGTGGAGAGGGGAGGGGATGGTGGGGTGGTGGAGAGAGGAGGGGAGGGGTGGAGAAGGGTGGTGGGGATGGGAGGGGAGGGTGGGAAGGGAAGGGTGGGTGGGTGGGGAGGGGAGGGTGGGGAGGAGAGGGGCGGA
Organism: Acheta domesticus; assembly: GCA_031308135.1. Lineage (NCBI taxonomy): Eukaryota > Metazoa > Arthropoda > Insecta > Orthoptera > Gryllidae > Acheta > Acheta domesticus. Next base: position 63,857,033 of record JAHLJT010003656.1, read on the forward strand.
GAGGGGAGCGCATGTGATGGGTCGGGAAGGGACGGGAGAAGACTGGAAGAGACATCTTGGTATGGAACGGAGCTGGACAGGACAGAAGAAGACAGGACGAGGCGAGATGGGACGAGACGGAACGAGACGATACGAGACGAGATGCGACGAGACATGGCGTGACTTGATATGACGTGATGGGTCGGGATGACTTGACTGGATAGGACAAGACAGGACGGAACGGGACGGGACGAGACGAGACGAGACGGGACGGGACGGGACGGGACGGGACGGGACGGCACGGGACGGGACGGGACGGGACGGGATGGGGCGAGACGAGACGAGACAAGACGAGACGAGCCATGACGCGTCGCGACTTGACGGCACAGGACGGGAAGGAATGGGATGGAACGGGGTCAAAGCAGCTGGTTTAAACTGACAGTGATGGAATATGTTTTGGGGAATACATATAAAGCGGGAGTTTTCGATTACTCTGTAGACTTCGACATAGTCGATTCGCTTCTGAATTTCAATACGCAAAATGGGCAGATCGCCAATTTTCGTGCAAGAACAACTTAATTTGTGAAAGGTTCATCAAACTAGATACAATGATTTATCTCTCCTTGACAACCATTTTTCCAAAACTGTCAATAAAGAGAGTTTAATTCGTACCATAAATTCCAAGACCCGCTGTGCTTTACTAGAGAAAAAGCGGCCCCAAATAAAGAAGGAGAAAGATGAGAGTGAAGAGAGGGCGGTCGCGAGTGAGGACAGCCCGCTGCAGTTAAAAAGTCGTTTGCGCTCGTTATGCAGCCGCGGAGACCATTCATAAATCGCCTCCCGCGCACTCCATAAAGCGCAAGGCTTTCGTCGCCTGCACCGCCCGCCCTCGCTCGCATTCTTCGGCGCTACGATCGCGTTCCGCTCTGATTGATTGTTCGTGATTGCGGGCGCGTCAACTACTTAGGTCATTAGTCCCGTAAGTGTAGTGCGTGTTTTCCTCGGGAGGTGGCGATGACATTTTCTCCCTGGATAGCGAGATCCAGCGCCAACCTACCGTCGACTAGCGGGCTTTTCGCCAACCAGGTATCTCCCTCCAGCGGGACACCGCCCCAGCCGGAACAAGCTTTAAGCTCCCGACTAAGCTCTAGTCTCCCGGTATGTGTTGTGTTAGTGTAATGTGTGTGTAAGGGGTTGAGGATAGAACAAGGAAGAGGAAGGAAAGTTCGCGCGCGGTCCGTGACCTGTGTGTTAGGATGATGCTCCGGCATTCGCCTGGTGTTGATCGGAGAAAACTACCGATCAGAGCAGCCGGTCGCTAGAATTCTCCTCCAGACAGCGACTGAATTCGACCTAGCTGAAATGCTAGTGTCGAATATCCTGCCGCCGTCGGGACTCGAACCTAGGACCTCCAAGTCAGAGGAACTGCAGTAAAATCAGTTGATGCACTGAGCCATCTCTCCCGGTAGCTTCGCTCAGGGCAACAACAGTTGCTACTGCAGCGATTCTGGTCAGGAGGTCCTAGGGCTCAAGTTCCAACGACGGCGTATTTTCTACAATAGCTACGGAGCTACTGACCGATTAAAATAAATTGGTGATTGACATTTGTTCTTCTGAAGCTGTTGCTTTGTACAATGTGAGTAAATGATTTGTTTACTTTTATAAGTATTTATTTCAACTGTTTATTTTCGCGTCTCTGGAACACGTGTTTCAATGGAATGCAAACCGGTCCAGTCTCTCCTTTCCACTCGCAACTACCAATCACCAACTTCTTTAAATCGGACTGTATATCGAATTCAGCCGCTGTCTGGAGGAAAATCCTATCAGCCGGTGGGTGTGATTGATACTTTTCCGTGGTTTCTCTGATAAATGCCAGCAATTGTCGAGCTGTATCCTAACGAACGGGTCATAGACCGCGCATAATCGTTTCTTCCTCATCGCTGTCCCTTCCTCTCCCCATCACACGCGTTCCAAATTCGTAGGCTAGGCCTCGAGTTTGTTCAGACTGATCGGAGAAATTCAATTTTGGAGAAAATCTTCTGAACGATTTAGGCGGTAACGCTGACGAGCAAACAGGTAAAAGACGTTTTGCCGTGAATCGATTTTTCGACATCACGGTCTCACGAAACGTTAATTTTCGAATATATGACTTGCTAGGGAAAGTATACTGCAAATTGGAACAAGATTTATCCACTTTTCCTTTACAAAGGCCCGACAATAACGTTTTTTTGTATAAAAAAATCGCCGATTTCCCCACGCAACTACAATACTTTCTAAAAGTTCAAGAAGATCCAAAAAGATTTCGGACAGTCATAAAATTAACAACTTTAATTAAAAGTTGTTAATTTTATGACTGTCCGAAATCTTTTTGGATCTTCTTGAACTTTTACACAATCTAAGTGACAGCATTACAAAAGAATTTCAATACAAAACTTTCTCTTTATTATGTATGTAGTCAGTGAGAAAGTGAAAATAATATTAAATACATTTCACTTACAAACATCGTGGATATTTTAAGATCAAGAATGCAAATAATAGTATTACAAGTACACAATTACAAGATAAAATACGAACTAAATGTTAATATATTCGACAATAGGAATTCGTTTACCTAGCGGAGATAAATGATAAATATTTCTCTCTCCGTGTACAAAAAAAAACTGCAATCCTTCTCAATTAACGCGTACAGGCTTCAGCAAGTGACCACTGCAATGCTTTGCCATTACATTCTACAGCAGAAAGCTAGCGGTGAATAATGACATGAAATTATGAATATGAATTATACGGGAAATTTAGACGGTAAGAGAGACTATCGATGCTATAAACACGTAGTTCATTACTGGAACATTACTGGGAAACTGACTGGAACATTACTGGGAAACTGACTGGAACATTACTGGGAAAATAATATTTTGTTCAAAATGTTCACAGGCGGTTGAAATAAAGTACCACACGGTTAATAGTAATTTGAGTAAGCATTACTTAACTTTCATGTCGTAGGCTTTCGCGGCCAGAGTCATGGCCGCATATAGTAATGTAGTCTGGCACTTCAGCCCAGAAAAAGACCACAAGCGTTGGCTCCTTAGCCTTCGACACGGCGTCACCTGGACAGCCCAGATCGTTACTAAACTGTATACTTCAGTTATTATCAATTATTATAAAATGGGGTATAAGGATGATAATAATACAAATTTGTATTGTTCAATATGTGCGAGTGTTTCATCCCATAGCAAATATGAACATGAAAATGAACCCGCCCACATGAAACCCCATACCCTAAACGTACATTGGATGTGGCTCCTCATAACAGACGCGACTTCAAACAATTACGCCAGCGAGGCCGGCCGAGTGCAGAACAACGGACGGATTGTTTGGACCGCTATTCAGAGGGACAGCGTTGCGCGAGTGGAAAACCGCCAATGAGAGCGAGCGCCAGTTTCGTCGGAGCCCCTGAGAGCGATTGCGTCTCGAGCCACCGGCGCCGGCGGATCGATGCCGTTTTGTTTCCGCGGCGGGGCACTCCGCCTAACAACTTGTTCTCCGAGCCCGACTTCAGCCCCGCCGCTGTCTTAAGGTAGCGAGGTGCTTACGCAGATCAGGGTGGATTAAACGCAGCAGCCTCGACGCCCAGACTTCTCGCAAGCGCTCGAGGGCCCTTTCGCTTCATCAGCAGAAGGCGGGGATTCATCGGAAAACATTCCGAGGGACTTTCTTAGGTTGTGAAAGAAAATTAGGAGGATGTTAAGAATCCATGTGTTATGTAAAATGAATGAAAAAACACAAAACCAACCAACAAAAACAATTTATTGAGTTTTCATCTTTATAAAAATGCCACAATTCAAATCGTACAGAAAACAATGCCGGGGTAGCCAGAAGAGAAAATACCCAGTACGTAGTGCAGTGGTTGTCAAGGTCTTCTACTGGCGGCAAGGGAGGGAAAGGGAACTACTGGTGGGAAAGAGAACTATTAGTAATCCCGCCGTTTTACCCCATTGGGATGGCGACTCTTGTGGCGGGGTAATGAACTTCGTGGAGGGGTGATTTCGTCGTGGTACTCGCGCCAAAGGCACCCACTCGTGGCATCGACCTTGAAAACACTGCCCTAGCGGTTTTCAGTTTTACAAGTAGATATACAAGTTCAGAGCCTAGTCACTAACAGCTCCAACAGAATAAACAGAGCACTTGCGTAGTCGGCGTAGTGGAAACCACAACAATAACTTTAACCCACTCAAGAATCCCAATCTAATCTGGTTTTTGGGGCTTCAGGCCGCCCGCCATATATGTATCGCGTTTTGGTGAAGTGAATATTGCTTCGCTAACCGTATGCTTCAATAGAGAGCGCGCGCACCAACTTGAAAGTTAGCTGGACGCACAGCATTATGAAAGAAATTAATACCGAAACAAGCCAAATATTATCTCTTTCTCATTCAGTCATCATTCACCGCTTACATCAGTGGTTCCCAAATTGGTCTCTCTGGACACATGGGGATCTTTTGTGAATCCCTGTGGATGTCCTGTGGACCTCATGAGTGAAGTAATTCTGTGAATCTCTGGTTTTTACATCAAACTACAGAGGTTCTGGGACCTGTGTAAATAAGCCGGTATTCCAACCAACCGCTTTACCACATTCTGATTCGCAGGCTGGAACAGTTACATACAACTGCTTCGGTTCATGAGTAATTGAGTGCAATTCAGAACACGTTGCCAAAATACCAATTTAAAATACTTTTGAGTGAATACTCAAGATTTTTAATAACATAAATAGTATCTGTGTATGCATAAATTACGCATTTAGATGCATCCGTTGGCCAGGATATTATCAAAGAGAAAGAGCTGGGAGGAGGAACCGTTGTATTCCGCCCACAAGGCGAGGCTCTTAGAGGGAAAACAGAGGTGTTTGCGAGAAGGCTGCCAAGGAAGAGATTTCTTCAGCAACAATTAAATTCGCTTCGCGCCCCGTAACAACTCGAGCGACTCTCGCGCCGACGCACTCTGACTGCCTGCGGAAGGGGCGGGGAGAAGCGAAGCGGAGCGGGGCAGGGTGGGGGAGGGAAGGGAAGAGCAGTGTGAGAAGAGGGGGAAGGGGGACGAAGGAAGGGGCGAGACGGGGTTGCATGGAGGGATGCAGACGCGGCGCTCGGAGCGCCTCGGGGGAATCGCAAAGAAAGCGAAGCAACGCGAGGCGGGGCTGAGGGGGACATTGCAGGAGAAGCTGTTGAGACCGACCTAGGTGAGGCTGGTCGAGACCTGGCGGAGCTGGGAAGGGCGGAGTAGGGATGGGTCGCCATGAGGTGGGGCAAGACGGGTCGAGGCGGGGCTAAGCGGAGCAAGGCGTGGCCAATGGGGGCCATGTGGAGCCAGGCGGGGCGAGGCGGGGCCAAGCGGGGCAAGGCGGGGCAGGGCAGGGCAGGGCGGGGCAGGGCAAGGCGGGGCCAGGCGGGGAAAGACGGGGCAAGGCGGAGCAAGGCGGGGCAAGGCGGGACAAGGCGGGGCAAGGCGGGGCAAGGCGGGGCAAGGCGGGGCAAGGCGGGGCAAGGCGGGGCAAGGCGGGGCAAGGCGGAGCAAGGCGGGGCAAGGCGGGGCAAGGCGGGGCAAGGCGGGGCAAGGCGGGGCAAGGCGGGGCAAGGCGGGGCAAGGCAGGAAAGGATGAGCAAGGAGGGACGAGACGGGACGAGCGCAGCGGGGCGTGGCGGGGGCATGCTGGGCAAGACATGGCAAGACATGGGACGCCTGGGCCGGGCGAGGCGGTGCAGCGAGGCGGGGACGGGCAGGGCGGAGCAAGTGGAGCACTTTCCGACCTCTTACTCTAGCAGCCTCTCGTGCTGCGAGCCCTCCAATTAGACGCGGCTCCTTGAGGCGTAATCCGCTCCAAAGTAGAGCCCAGAGGAAGCTGCGGGAGGGGGGGCAGAATGGGGCGGCGCAGGAAAGAGAACAGTTAGTTCGCGCGCGGCCAACAGGCAAAAGATAAAGCTGAGGAACACAAAGAAGAAAGGAAATGCGGCTTGAAGATAATGGTTCAAACAGTAGATAACTTGACAAGACGTTAGTAATTATTTCATTTATATCATTCCTTTAGTGAAACACTTCTGACCATAATTCAGTAGTTTTATGTCGAAAAGTCTGAAGAAATCAGTATTCGCAGTGTGTTTTATCATTTCACATACCCGTGTAGAAATTGTGGGGAAACAAAGTGGTATCGTGGTAGATTATGGTTCTTTGCCATTCACTCCATCTTCATTTTTATTTACTCTATATCATCATTCCATGCTATCAGTGCTGTGTTTAATCAGTTCGCCCACCCATGTAGAAATGAGGGGGGAAGTGGTATCGCAATATGTTACGTTTTTTTGCCATTCCTTCCACTACAGTTTCATCTTCATTTACCCTAAATCATAATTTCATGCAATTAGCTCGCTCTAAGGTTATGGTCAGGAACTCTGGGTGAATCACAAAACGGCCAATTCTTATTCGGGCTCATAGGCCCATCACCATCGAAACCAACCCTGCGGTTACGCGCGGAGAAGAGTAGGAAGAAAATGCTGATTTAGTAAAATTGTATGGTAAGCACCCATTTGCATCAGAAGAACTTTGCGTGCTTCATTACACAGTCAATTTCAACTAGGCTTTCACAGCATCTCCTGGAGAGATTGATTTCGCAACATGCAGGTTCAGAACGATAAAAAAAAGATCACTTTCTCGACGGGCTGGAATTTCCCAATACTCGTGAAAAAACGACCCCACAGCTGCAATCTCACAAGAGACATGCCATGGACATGGCAGATATATGATATACGTTTTTTCTATTTGTTGACATTTTTAATTGGTCAGTATTTAAAAATTACGAGCTTTAGCCAGGTGACACCATTAGTTTATTTGAAAGTTATTTCCAATTTTATTTGAATTAATCAGCGACATCACAGTATTTCCCTATTTCATGTGCGAAGGTAATGTAAACAAATTTTAAATTTGATGCCTATGCTTCAATTTGCAGAGTTTTTAGCTTGTCTTGACACGGATATTCCAACAGATCACTTTAATTCATCGGTGTAATTGGAAACATCATTAAGTACTGCTCGCGCCCGTGAGGGACACTTGGGCAACATTGTTATTTTATTTCCACAGAAAACAAATAATGGCCAGAGGATTGTTGAGCCTGTAAATATTGGTCTTATTTAGAAGACATTTGACAGTTAAATAAGTGTAGTACGTATCTAAGAAGTAGAAAGAAAACCGAAGTACGAATAACAATAGATCGGCTGCGATGTCCTAGTTTTTATTCTCGCGCTAGACATGAAATCCGATGCCAACGATCAAGTCGGTTATGATTAATTTCTCTGTCAATGCATCTCTTCACTGGGTCCTCTGCAATATCGTTGGCTGAGAGGTTCTAGGGTTTGAGTCACGACACTAAGAGATTTTTTTTCGCTCGACGTGCAGCCAGGTTGAATTCATCCATCCAAGATGGAATTTTAGCGTTCAGCTAGTCGGTTGTTTTCCTTGATTTATCCTATCGATTACTTACGAATCCCTGAGCGGCTAGTCGACATGTGGGATAAGTACCGGATCACATACTTCACCGGGAGACGATTATCGCGTGTAAAATATAACAAGTAATTTACTTAGGGGACTAAAGACCTAAATAGTGGACGCCCCCCCCGCTCGGAAACAATTACTCTCGCAGTTTATTTATTTATTCATTTATTTAGTCAAAAAACAGTAAAAATAAATAGTTCCTGGGCACGAGATAGTAAACAGAAGGCAGACACCTTTTCAAAATACCTTGAAGACATATTTCAGCCAAATGATATACATTCTGATGTGGACACTGAAGCAAATACAAATAGTGAATTTGAAGAAATTACTTACGAAAAACAATAAGGATAGATACACGAGTAACACAGCGATAGTAAAAATAGAGATATCTGTTATGTTTTTCATGCTATGGAAAGCAACAAAAATACCTAAAAGGCCAGTCACCCAATTTCCAACCATTCGAAAAATAAATAGTTCCTGGGCACGAGATAGTAAACAGAAGGCAGACACCTTTTCAAAATACCTTGAAGACATATTTCAGCCAAATGATATACATTCTGATGTGGACACTGAAGCAAATACAAATAGTGAATTTGAAGAAATCGAATTTGTTACTAAAAAAAGAATTAGTTAATGAGATAATAACGAACATCAAAGCCAAAAAGCTCCTGATTTGGACTTTATCACGGGTGAAATTCTGAAACATTTATCAAATAAGGGGATAGTAATGCTAATGTAAATCAATGCAGTCTTTAGACTAAAACATGTTCCTAGCATATGGAAGGTTGCTGAAATCATCCCCAAACCAAACAAAATGCTCAATGAAGTCACGTCTTATAGGCTAATATCTTTGCTGACCATTATATCAAAAGTCTTTGAGATGTTGCTGTTAAGAAGGTTAAAACCAATTATAGAAAGAAAACAATTGATCCCCAGTCATCAGTTCGGCTACAGACAGAAACACTCTACAATAGATCAAGTCCATAGAATCATCAATTCAATAGAGGAAAGATTAGAAGAAAAACTAGTCTGTTCAGCTATCTTCCTTGATGTAACCCAGGCGTTTGACAAGGTCTGGCATCAGGGGTTGATTTTTAAACTAAATAAGCAATTACCCGCACAGTATGTAACACTGTTAAAATCCTACATATCTGAGAGATTCTTTTGGGTCAGAGTGGAAGAAGAACACTCAGACCTAAAAAAGGGTAAGAGCAGGCGTGTCGCCAGGAAGTGTTTTGGGGCCCGTTCTCTACTTATTGTACACGAGTGATATCCCACAAAACGAAAACGTAATTGTGGCGACCGTTGCTGATGATACAGCCCTGATGGTTACGCACTCAGACGCGCAGGAGGCCACAGACATACTGCAAAATCAAATACACTCTTGGACAACAAATTGGAAGTTCAAATTAAACGAGTTAAAATCTGTTCACATAAACTTTACACACAAGAGAATTGTAAGCGGCCCTTCTCATGTTAAAAGGCCTCGAAGTACCTTACGCAAACACTGCTAAATACTTGAGCATGACATTAGATACAAAACTGCGATAGAAGGAACACGTGATAAAGAAAAACAATAATTAAATCTTAAATATAGACAATTGTTCTGGCTTTTGGGACGTGCTTCTCAACTGTCCATACACAACAAAATATTAATCTACTCCAATACTTAAAACCGATTTGGCTCTATGGTGTTCAACTCTGGGGATGCACCAAAGAAAGTAATATAAAATCAATACAGTTCTTCCAGAACAAAGTATCGAGAAAAATTGTAAATTCCCCGTGGTACATTAGAAATAGGGATCTACATCGTGATCTTGTAGTTCCCTATGTGTCAAGTGAAATTTGGAGATTCGCTGCCAAACATGAAATGTGACTGCATGAACATGTCAAGTTAGAAGCGATTCAACTTTTGGATAACCATAACCAGGGGAGGAGACTAAATAGGACAAAGCCCTTTGAATTAGTTTAATATTCATAATAAATTCATTTTGATATTGTAAATTAAATACATACTACACTATTGAGTGAACATGCAAATAATATGAGGGTTGTACCAAAAGTAAGGTTCCCAATGAGCTACAGCCTCGAGGGAAGGTGCTAGGCTAAATCCGACAACAGTGCCATGCGCAGTGGTTCCCCCACTCTCGAGCTCGCCCATTCACGATTCGCTACGTTCCTCAGTGTTCGCTTGGTAGCCGTCAGAGATGTGTCAATCGCCGCTCCCGCCAAGTGCAAGGTTCGAGCAGTAATCCGGTTTCTCCATGGAAGGAAGTTACCGCAATCCAGAAGGAACAATCCAGAATCTCCGGAGAGGACGACTGACGGAGGGAGTAGTGCTTCTTCACGAAAACGCTCGACCCCAAGTCGCTCGTCCTACACAAGAGCTTTTGAAGAAATTTGGGTGGACCGTTATGCCCCATACCCCATACAATCCGGACTTAGCCCCCAGCGATTATCTACTCGTCCCCAAGCTAAAGCAACACTTAGGTGGCAAACGCTTCAAGAGCGACGGTGAAGTCCGAGCAGAGGTCACACTCTTCCTCAACGGATTGGCGGGAGACTCTTCGACTTGTGGATAGAAAAGCTGGAGCACCGCCTTCAAAAGTGTGTCGAAAAAATTTAGACTATGTTCAAAAATAGACAACAATGTAAGCTTTCCAACGATGTATAAATTAATAACAATAAGTAATGTTTTCTGTTTGTAAAAATATGGGAACCTTACTTTTGGTACAACCCTCGTATTTTAACTTAGATTTAAGAATACATGTAAATTAATAGTTGGTCATTCGTGACCAGTTTCAATTTTTGACGCCCTGGCGTATTAAAAAAATGTTTTTCATGGGATGCAATGAAGGGCATTCGAGAAATACTTAATAAAGTCCCGCCTAGGGAGTACATGACCTTGTCGTTGGTGGCGGAGCTTGAGTATCCCCGTGACCCCAAGAGCTAAGCCGGCGAAAGTGTAGCTACTGGTAGGGCCTCCCTTACCGGACAGGTCGAAGGGTAAGGATCTGATTAAGAGGATCAAAACGGCGGCTTCAAGAAAGAAGAGGCAGAAGAGGAACTCTACACGGGGCGAGAGATCTCGAACCCATGGAGACTGCAATCCCTGTAGGACAAGGGAAGTCCGAAATAACCTCCCCCCTCCTCGGAACAGAGGTTGTGCGGAGAGAGCTAGTAACCCACCCACGTTAAAAATGATTTACTAGCAATTTCCAAAATAATTGCCTCGGAATGAAAACTATGACGACTAAGGCAATGAAAATGGGAGTACGAAAAAGGATATCGGAATATTTTAAAACGGCTACCTGGAATGTAAGAGATATATCAAGAAAAGAAAAAGACTAAAATTTTTGAAAATGTAGCTGTAGTAACAGAAACAGTAGGAAATTATGCCATGTTTTATAGGGGAGTAGACCAGCAAGAGAGAGCTGCAAAAGGAGTAGCCATATTTGTAGAAACACAGAAAGTGGTAATCAAGAATTAAGGAGGTTCAATATGTAAATGACCGGATAATTTTGCTAAAATTAAAACACGAAAGAGGACATCTTGTCGTTATTGGCGTGTATGCCTCGGAGGAAGGAAAGAGGGAAGAAACAGAGGAATTCTACAGAACCATGCAGATACTGTTGGACAAGTGCAATTCAAAATATGAAGTCCTTCTTGTAGGGGATCTAAATGCAAGAGTAGGTAATAAGAGTATACCAAAGTGGGGAGAAAGTGTAAAAAATTACAATAGAGCAAAATTGAGGGAATTCGCAGCTTTCAATGAACTGTATATTGCAAATACACTTAAAAAGAAAAAAAGACATTCATAAATATACATGGTTAGTAAAAGGTAGCAGATCCACAATCGATTATATAATTGGAAACCGAAGAAAATCAAAATTAATAGAAGATACAAAAGAAGCTGTGATATAAACTCTGATCACTTTCTAGTAATATCCCGTATAAAATTATTAACAAGATGGGTGAAAAATAATTCAAGATTCACAGCTATTTTGGAGGTGAAACAATTGCTATCGTTATCGGAAAAAGGTAAACAAAGGATTTACAGCGATAAAAAAAGGTCAACAAACTGATGGCGATAAACATCTGGTATTGGTTTAATTTGAATATATCCTTGCTTAGTAGTGGCTACTTACGACGCGGACAGACATGAGTGAAATAGTCAGTACAATTCACTCTACAGAATCGTACCAACAAACTTGCTCATTTTCCATGAATCCGAGAGATGTACCAAAGACTACCTTTAACGTCCAGTACGCTGCGTGTTCCTTAGACTACCAGAGAAATACAACTTCCGTCGCATAGTTCAACACTGTACGCTTGAACTTTGTAAGGTCGGAACACTAACACTAAGCTCGGAACTATCACTCCCCCTAGAACACACGCTGCCTTCTCGCTGCAACGCCTCTCCTTCATACTCGTTAGCGGCCCGCAGGGGTTAAATAGCAGTGACGAAGGTTGCCGTAATTTCTGGAGGAGAGTTGTAGACGACCACGGTCCCTTAGTCCCATGGCGGTACTCACATCAGTAGCTTCAAGGTGGAGGCAGCGATTAGGCGTTGCTAAGCTCCTGATTGCCGGTAACCCACAAATCAGGACCCTGACGCGTCGACCTTTGGACAGGATTAGGTGAAGGAGATTCTTCGGAATGCTCTGGAATCCACAGAGAAAAGTCCAACGGGAAACTGATACTTACTGTTAGGTTGCGGAGGTTCTGTGAAAACTCACGTCTATAGCCTGAAAGTGTAAGCAGTGAGGAGACGGGACGAAGAACCCAAGCCCCCGAACCTTAGTTCAGTGGTTCCCTGCTAGGCTTTCAGCTTCGTCGTGGCAGTGGCCCGAAACTCTCGTCAAAGAGGAGGGACTTGTCCAGGTGCACATGAGTGGGGCATTTATTTGAGTTCGGTAATAGCCTGGTTAGCTAGTAGCTCCGAGCTGGCAGGGCGGCCCCATTCCAGGCATTGTAAGGAGAGGTTGCCGCGAGGGCAAACCGCGTTCAGGCGAGATCCGGATACCAGACCGTCGTCGTACTTGTAAGGGGGAGTGGATAAAGGTTAACGCCTAGGTGCCCATCCCGGGGGCTTGTGCCCCCTAGTAGAGCATAAGAGCTATTTCATAGGAGTAGTATTAGGAGTAGTATTTCACTCAGGGTTCCATTCCCAGGGGACACTCCCGCTCGCGGAAGGAGATTCGTGGCCCGCGCTAACGCCGCGGCTTCCTTGCGGCAGATTGTTTAAATGGTCGTATGTTTGGCTACATACACAGCGTGCGCAATTACTTCTGTTTCCCATTGTTTCGTTGTATTTATATTTAATACGATTTTTTTGCACCTCTCTCTGAGTTATTGCAACGGGACCCACCTCAAGAGTCGTCACTATAGTGTAGTTAAGTTGCACAGAGAAATACGTATTATTCGTATCTGAACAACTTTTCTTGAGCGATTGCTTGGATGAATGGGGTGGGAGGATATTAGTTAACTGCTACGTGAGTTTTTAAATCAATACAAACCTCTGGGAAATCAAAATCAAACTTGCTGTTCGAATATTAGTTCACGGAGTTCTCCGAGAAGAACCAGGACCTGCCTTTTCCACTTACTCACATTTTTACAAAACAATACGAACAATTATTGTCTGAAACAGCAAATTCTTTCTGTTTCATGTCAACGAAGATGTATTTGGAACGTTGTCATCAGTGCTCATTGTGAGATTTTAGTTTCAACTATTTATTGCACCGGAGAGGAGAAAAGCAAGTCAACAAAAGCAAGTCAACATCAGTCAACAAAACTTGCGCGGGTATTACCTGTCGAAGGATCAACGTTACAGTTACTTATATATCATATTCCACTTCCTTATATATCATGAATCAAGGATATGTCATTTACAACGCAAACTGAAGGTAGTACTGAAAGACCGTAACACAAAACCTTTACAAAAATAATGTGGTACCGGGAGTGGTGGCTAAGGACATCAACTGATGTCACTGTAGTGCCTCTGACCGGAAGGTCCAAAGTTCGAGTTCTGACGGTGGCAGGATTTTCGACACTAGGTAGGTAGTTAGTAGGTCGAATTCAGACCCGGTCTGGAGGAGAATTCTAGCGACCGGCTGTTCTGATCGCTAGTTTTCCGTGGTTTCTCCCATAAATACTAGGCGAATGTCGGAACAGTACCCTAACAAGCGACCACGGACCACACGCGATATTTCCTTCCCATTCCTTGTCCTCTCCTCGCCACTTAAACACACACTTGCATGCACTACACAACCACACATGCTGGGAGTCCAGTCAGGAGCTTAAAGTGTTTTTGCCGGCTGGGGTGGTGCTCCGCTGGTGGGAGGTACCTGGTGGGAAACCTCGATAGCCGACCGGTGGACGGCTCCGGATCTCTCCTTGCAGTGCGGGAAGATCACCATCAGCTCCCGAGGAAAAACTGCACTACATTTACGGGACTAATGACCTTAGCCGTTTGCGCGCACGGAATAACTAATCAGTCAATAATGAGGTTTCTAAATAAATGTCTTACCAAACATAAGGGTACTCCATTCAAAGGCACATCGCAAAGGAAAACCTTCAGTGAAATATTTTCGTTAATTGCCAAACGTCTTTAATAAAACCGAAAGCCAGACGCTTTTAGGTCATCATATTCGATATTGATTTTATTCAGCCGCACGTATCTGCGATATTTTATGGGTTAAGTGAATATAAATCTCAAGTGCACAAAAACTCTGCTATAAAACTGTCTACAAAAGATTTATTAAGCAATTTTATTAAGTTACAAAAGAATTCAAAGACAGAAACGTTTCTTTATTCAATAGAACGTCTAGCGGATACCTTTTAGTTTATGGTCTAAAATTAAGTCCTCTTGAAAGACGGTCACTCTTTCAGCCGACCTCTCCCGCACAGAGAAAAAACGAAGATTTGATAACTTTAAGCCACCAACCTGCATTCGCAGGTTTACAATGGAATTTAAATAAATCACAATTAGTACATATCAGTTCAAAATGCAGCATGGATAAAATCTCATCTTCTGTTCTGTCCAAAATTTGTATAAATAATTTGTAAAACTATAATAAAACAATTTTCACAAATGACATAGCTCTCCCATTGTGTTACAAGGCCAAGATCTTGAACAAGTATTTGTCTATGATATCCTTAACTAGAACTTACAAGGAGAGAAATAATCTATCGTCAATATTTTGCCTCAATGTATCTGCTGAAACTTCTGCAAATACTTTTACAAATTATTACACGTGAGACACTCGTTAAATTAGGTGTAATGCTAAATTTCGACTATTGAGACATTATTTACAATACATATAATGACATTTAAATTACAGCGTAAATTTCAAATGACAACAATTTTCATGATCATAAGCATACAGTTGCAGTATTCCTCGACATCGCAAAAGCTTTTGATACAGTATGGCACCCAGGACTGATATTCAAACTCCGGAGCATTGGCACTCCCCAATATCTTGCACGCATAATAGAAGATTTTCTTAGTGAACGCAGTTTTTCAGTGCGACTTCCTGGTGCACTCTCAACACCATACCCTATCAAAGCAGGAGTTCCGCAGGGTTCGAGCCTCTCTCCAACCTTATTCAATATCTACATAGCTGACGTACCCACCACACCATCAACATCCATTGCCACTTTTGCAGATGACACAGCAATCTACTCCACAAAACGAGACATAGAAACAGCAATAGAGGATCTGCAAAACCATCTCACTATATTTTCCGACTGGGCACAGAAATGGCACATTCTGATAAACGCAAGCAAGAGCCAAGGGAAAATATTCACTCTTCGAAGACCACTTGACCCACCCACACTCACCTATCAAAACCACAACATACCATGGATTCCTGCGAACACCACGGCAAAATACCTTGGAGTACTACTCGACAGACGACTCACATGGAGACCCAATATCATGCATAGAATAGCACTAGCCACCAAGCGAACACATCAATTATACCCCCTACTCAAAAAATCATCCCCACTCCAACTACACACATCCATTCATCTTTACCAAACAATGATACAACCTATATTAAGTTATGCATCTCCTGTCTGAGCGGCAGCATCCAAAACAAATATTCAGAAAATCCAAACTTTCCGAAATAAATTCCTAAGAATAATCACAAAAGCACCCTGGTTCATTCCAAACTCTCAAATCCATCAAGAACTCGGTATCACACCTATCACTGTACATTTTCCCCTTCTATCCGCAAAATTCTATAACAAATTTTCTCGACTACCTTCAGCTATCCATTTCAAACTTGGCAAACAGAACCCTCATCGTAAACGATTAAAAAGGAAATTACCCAGAGAATTTTTTGACCCTCCTTAAGCAGACTGGAAGCGATTAGCCTTTCCGTGCAATATAAAGTGCTTCTGAAAATGTAATAATCACGATAAAAGAAAATATCTTGCAAACTTGCTGTATAAAATAAAATCAACTACTGTACCAGTCGTTCACGGCTGCTGAGGGCCTCAGGCCAAGCAAGTATAAATAAATAAAAAAAAGAAAAGAAAAGAAAACGCATGCATAACGTTGTTTGATCTAATAAAATATGATTCTGTCTCGGACATTTTTGACGGACTATATGCATTCTATTCACAAAAGATTATTACTTCACTCTAAACTTCTTTGTAGAAAATTAAATTGTTCTCATGCAATATTCCTTGTAACTATCTTCAATTCTATTAAATTTAATCGAGCTCTTGATCTAGCATTGCTTTATGCACTGCGTTACAACATGACGTCTATTCGACAATCATTTATTATTAAAAATATTCGTGCTCGGACCAAACTCTCAGAGATCCTAAAATACTCAAAAATGTTTCTTAAATTTTAAAATAAATGAACTTAGTACCAGTGAGAACTGTATTAAGCGTTCAATGTTGGTTCTTTGAAAAAATGAGGTGTGGTCGCTTAATACGGAATCTTATTTTTTAAACGATCTATTATAACGACACATACGATGTTTAGTAAATTATATATTATATCGGAAGTTTGTGAAACGTTTTTAGTATACGAATACGAATTTTGAAAAGTGGAAGATTCTGACAATGTTTTATTTTGCTTTTTCATGTAAATGTCTTCGTAGAATTATTTGCTATCTTTTTAGATGCATTTAAAAATTATATCTCCTCTTGGGTATAATAAATATTTAAATTATTTTCAACTGGTGTCTATTGGTAATGAACGTCTATTTTCTTCTGAAGACTCAAGCTAGACAGGCTTCAGCCGCTGTCTATGGTATTCTAGTGGCTGTCTGCTTCGATAGGTAGTTTTTCGTGGTTTCTCCGATCAACACTACACGAATTTCCGACGAGTACCCTAACAGACGAGCCACGGACTGCGCGATCTTTCCTTCATCTCCCTTGTCCTATCCTCACCTCTTAATTACACACAAACTTACATGCACTATACTACCACTATTAATACCAATAATACTGATTTTGAAATAACATATTTTTAAACTTGTAATATAATTTGCATGTACTTATTTTGACGTTTATATTATTATTATTTTGTGAAGTAATCAAGGATTACAAAATAGTATTTGATTGTGTATCATGTTATTAATTTTATACGTTTTGCATATTTATTACGTCTGATCATCTTCCTCTCTTCGCCTCTTCTCCGTCTCCTTTCTCATTGAGATTTTGTCCTCATTCATCTTCTTGTTTCCTAAACACAATTTCTCTTCTCCTTCATTTCTACATGTTCCTCATTTCTTTAACGGTAATTTTCAGCCCCAATTTCTTTAACGGTAATTTTCAGCCCCAGCCCGTTATTATGATTAAGGTTTTCCGGGGTTTACTCAATCGTTACTCGCGTAAGCCGAGATGGACAGGGCTTTGCACTCTCAGTCGTAAATGTACAACTTGTCCTCACCTCTTAAATGTTTCAACTTTGTGTGTGTAATTATCTAAGTAAGGTATGTCAAGAACGCGAACAAGCTTACTATGGGCACTGCGTCTAGAGAAATTGGCGCGAGATTTAAAAGTAAGAGTTGTTCAAATGCTACGGTATGCTACGTCGATGACAGTTTTTGGGAGAAGTTACTTGACAATTATTGTCACTAATTTAACTATATTTATTCCTAATTGCTCTTTAAGACAAAGAAGTAATCCATTAAAATGAAATAATACATCAATCCAATTTGAAATTCTCAATTGAGAGTAAAAGTTTAAAAAAATGAATCAAAAGTATCTTGATTTTGTAATCCTGTTTACTTAAGTCTGAGCATGAACTTTCTACTTTCAGGTTAGAAGGTTAACAGACAATTATTCTTGTCTTAAAAGCGCAGTCCGTCCGTTAACTTAGCGACATGTTAACTTTTTACATTATTGCTAAATACTATAAATAAATGAATGATTTCATAACACAACACAAAACAGGGAAAACAAGGAAAGAATTCGATATTCAAACACTCCTATCAGTTAGCAAACATGCTATGTAAAGAAGAAATTAGTAAGAAAGTAAACATGAAATAGTAATAAGTAGTGAAGAATATAAACAATACCATTCTCGGCTATTTGGTAGAAAAAATCTGGCAAACGTATATTCATATTGTAACAGTACATCGATTCCCATCATATAAAACGTGTATACGTGATTGAGCCCGTGGAAGAGCCGCACTTTGCCGCTACCGCCACCAGTGCCCGCGACCGCGCCCGCGCCGTCCCGGCGCCCGCGCCCACTAGAGGTTTCTTTGTCACAGTCTAACACCTTTCACAACATTCAAAAGGGTAGCGCCCATCGACGGATTAGGCCCCTTAGCGCAGCCGGGGCCGGACGTTGCAGATTTGCGCATCCCAGAAATACATCAAGGGAAACTTATTCCGGGAATTCTCACACCCCAAATGTTATTTCCAACAGGGCATGCGCCGATAATTCTATTGGCCAAAGCAAGGCCTCACTCCCACACCTTTCGTTTGAAACAACGAATCATAGAATAACCTCACAGGGGGATGGTGGGAGACAGAAGTTTGGTGGTGAGCGTATCTGTAGGCAAAAGAGAGATTCCGAAATTTTACTGACGAGTTAACTTCAAAACGGCCTCTCTGGCTCTTGAAGGAGAGCGCGGCATCTGCCGCATATCGCGAAGTGCTAGACTTGCGCTCGATTTTAACATCTTATGTATTGGAGCAAGCAGTAATGGTACGCTCTCCACACTTCAAGTCGGGCGGAGTTATATGGTAACGGATGGTTGCGTGGATGCCACTCGCCAGCAGTGCCCGAGCTTAGCAGATTCACAAAACAAACTATCGGAGGTCACATCCGCCCGCGTCAACGTGGCTGAGGTATCATTGCCGCCGGCGTACCCCGCGCTGCCGTAGCCGCCGCCGCCGCCACAGCCGCCGCCGCCGCGCCGCCCTCTTTGTGCGGCCACCAACCTTGCAGCCAGGGCGAAGGATCGTCCGCTTACCTGAGGACGAGCTCACAGAGGGTGTGATGAACTCTTGCGTTAGCAACACGCACCTTTTGTAATTGTTGTTTGTTTTTTTTATTGCGAGGCGGGCCGCGCGTTGGCCGTGTAACGTAAATTGTCATTATAATGTTACCAGAATGAATAATGTGTTTCTTGGCAATCCATGATTGCAAGACCTGCTCCTTCCCGCATCCCTCGAAGTTAAAAGAACAGGACTAAATTCGTAAATAATCTTCCTCCATAAATGCGTGGGTGGGGGATTATTACATTATGAAGTCTCTATCCCGCGCCTCGCGTCGCTTCAGCTTGCGCATGTACACCCCTTTCTGGATTTTAAGGGAAATTAGTGCGGAGTCAGGGGAACTTGCCGTGCCCCTAGGAGCGCAGGGAGCAAGGTAGCCCGTGCCCCTAGGAGAGGTGGAGAAGGAGCTCATGCGGGCGCGGTTTGACGAACCTCATTTAGGTGGTTAGGGCGATGCTTGAGGCTCAATACCATTATTGGCGTAGTCTGGCTGGACCTCGCCACTAATAAAGACATTTGGGTCAACAAATTGGCTCATCAAATCGAAAAATGGAAATTGCAGAAATATCTTTATTATAAAAACAGGTGATCGTAATTAGTTGTGAAGAGACAAATACCACTAAGGAATGGTATATAGAACAAACCTTTCACAATAAAAATTTCTTTCACTTTACTTTAAGATGTATTTAGTAGACACTTTAAGATTATGTAGTATACACAGCAAACAAATGTCGAAACTGTTTCATTTTCAGTGCTCCCTGTCATAATATGTAAAGGAAACAGGATAATCAACGTGTACAGAAAGTCTGAAATATGAAATCAAATCAAATGTGAAATCTTATCATTATTTTAGATTTGATTCTTTCCGTATCTGTTATTTACTCTTTTTCCTGTACATCGTCTAAAAGGAAGCACTGAACATGAGGAAATATTACCGAAACATGTTTGCTGTACAGACTATAACATTTCAAGTAATGTGAAATAAAAAATTGATTGTAAAAGATTAACATCTATTTACCTGTCCATACAGCTTTCCCCAAGATTTCTACGGTATCCATCGATTTTCAATAACATTAATAAAACTCGGTTAAATAACACCCACAGAACAGGAAATAATATTACAAATCGACACTATATGATCCAATTCGCCCTTCAGGGGTCGGATGAATCGGTCACGGTTTCGGGCGAATAGGGTCAGTAAAATATTGTGCACCAACACAATCTCTCAAGATACCACTGTTCCATTCCCCGACACTGGATGCAGACGCCAAGTATGGTTTATACATTATCACGCTTTTTCATCCTCCAGAATTACCTTGACCATTTCTTGTGTCATTTTATTCATTGCTTAGAATATCAAAAGTCTTATTACATTCAACAAACTCAAAAGCATCCTTTCTTAAATCGTTGGAATCGAATGGGAATCTTTAGACAAATAATTTGAAAATTCTAGAAAGTAACTGTTCGTCTGTGTTAAAGCAGCTTGATCGTCCTTTGTATTTATGAAGGAATCCTTACCGCTTTTCATTCACATTTGAAGGCAGGAATGCGGTATTTGAAACTTTTCCGCAGCATGGCTATGATGTCTCCCTTCACGGCCGGATTTAATTGCTTTCTGAATGTCAAGTTTTGTCCACAAAATATTTTCTTTTATATTTAACTATCTTCAGTATAAAACCAAAATAAAATGAACGTACGATGTACAGGTATGTAAAATAGAGTGATACTTTTCACCCCGAATCTAGTGGTCCTATTCGACCGATTTAGTTCACCTTTCTTGTTTTGGTTTGTGTTGGTAGCACTGCATATGAATATTAATCTTCCTGGTTTGAAATAAAGATATTAAGAATATAACTACTTTTCAAATAAATAATCTTTAATCAAGCCCAAATATTCACGAAACACTAAACCCATTATTCAAGTAATTAAAATATCACATCAATGTGTGTGTACAAAGGGGCTGTTTCCATAACTTCTCTTCAACAGCACAATCTTCGACAAACAGAAACGAAAAGGACGAGAGTTTAAAAGACTTCCAGTTGCCCCCCTAAACGGCGATGTTACAATATCTTGCGAAACAACAGCACTACCTTCGATGCAGCCTAAGTGGCGGGAGAGGGGTGAATTTTGTAAAACCGACCCGATACGCCTCTTGACCGGACTCACCCGAATTTTATTATTATTATTATTATTATTATTATTATTATTATTATTATTATTATTATTATTACTAGCGTACCCGTGCGAGAACTCTCGCATATTAAATCCCACCCTTTGCCTATCCATTTGTCTATCCTTTCCATAAAGGAGAGGAACTACTAATGTACTTACAGAATATCAAACAAAATAACAATGCAATTGATGTTTGAAACAAATTTTCAATTAAAGTTTATTCAACATTATAGAGAGATGTTTTTGGAACAATTCATACTTCTTTAAAAACAACATTTGAAGAAATTTTTCAATCTTCTTTGAGAGTTAGCTTTTCGCTTTCCTTGATAGTCAAATAATAGAAAAGGTTTTTACTCTTGAGAAAGCCAAGTAAAGTAGTGCGAAAATACCGGATCGGGCAAGAACAGACGTACTCATTGCAATATTATTTAACTTTCCTTGATTTGTTATGAAGAACCGAGTGGGTTTTGGAGAGTCAGGGTGCCAGCTCGCTGGAGTGAGAAAATTGAAAAGTTATTTGTATACTAAAAAGTATTGAATTATTTTCTGCGTCCTTACGTACCTCAAGAAAAGGAATTCCAAGCCAAAAATTAATCAAACTAATGTTTTCACCTTTGAGTACTAAATACCATTTGTTAACATTGGAAACAATTTAGTAGGCATTAGTGAGCCCACTTCGGTACATGGAAATGTTGCTCAAACGAGGTTTGCATTTTTAATATCTTAACAAACCGACACCTTGAGTTTAATATCAAACTGTGTTTTATTTACAATATGAGTTTGCAGCTGGGCGTTGATGTACATACTTCTAGATACCGCCCACATTTAAATCGTGCGTTTGGACTGCGGTCGTTGGCAGTTGTCGTGTGACTTGCGCTATCCTTTCTATGGTTTTAAATTTAGTTGCTTTTATAAATTAATTCACATAGTATTGTAGGCTAGCGCATTTTGGTTTTTGTTTTTCATTTATTTTGAGCTATTTTACTTTAGATAATTTAAAAAGATTGTTCATTGTGTTGTGCCGTAGCACAAGTTTTCCCCTACTGCCTCCGCGTACCCTTGCGAGAACTCTCGCATGTTAGACCCCACACTCATCCCCATCCTTATATTTCCATTCTAAGAAAAAAAGTAATCAACGAAACGTGTTTCGCCATCCTAAACCCGGGATCAACCTAAAAATATAAAAAGGTAACGTGCAATGTACTAACATAATATCAAATAAAAAGAAAAAAACATTCAATTTGTTTAAAAGAAATTTTCAATAAATATTTATTCAGTATCATGGATAATTTTCTTGGAACAATTCATAACACTTCCTTAAAGACAACATTTGAAGTAATTATTCAATATTCTTTGGCAGTTAGATTTTAGCTTTTCGTGATAGTCACAAAAAATAGTATCTTTTATTTTATGAAAGCTGCGCGTCTCAACCTGCTGATTTGAAAATTTCATCGAATGACAACGAATATATTGGTACAGTTACACCATAAACGCAGTCTTCACTCTTCACTGTACACCTCCATAATTAGGTACATAACATTTACAGACCACGACAAAACGTTAATTGAATGGTTTCACTACATGCATAAGAAACAATCTTTGTAGGGATCAAGCAACTATAATAGTACTTCTAGTTGTTGCTGAAGAGCAAATCTTGAATGAATGATTATGCAAATAAACCTCGTCAGACTGCAGAAACCACGGTGTATACAGAAAGCGTAAATATAAGAATAAGGAATCTAAGCCTTCTAAGCGTGTCGTCACAAAAATGGTTACCAGCAATAAGGGCTGAAATATTTAGATGGCATTGGAAGAATTGAAGCGCCGAACCGAAAATTTGATTGAATGTGTTAAAAATGTCTCATCTTGTAGATTATGATGTGAAAAACGTTCCTCTGAGGCCAAAGGCCTCAAAACTTTACTTTTTAAGGTTCTAAAAGGCTTTGTTTAGGAGTTATTTGTCGATACAGATTGGCATGTAATGCGGATTGCATTTTACATGAATATTTCGATGCGTTTTTTAAACAAATTCTCCATATTTTTTAAAGTCAAAGTGCAATTCGTCTCGTCTCCGTGAAATTCTCTTTCTTTAGAGACCTCATTTTTAAAGACTGGTTGCGTGTAAGAGCCGCAACGGAAAGATATACTACTGAAATAATACAGGAGACGATTAATATATTAATATTATTATAGCCATCACATTGAGTATAAAGTACCAACTGTCAACATTTATGTACGAAATGTTAAAAATTCCACACACCTACATCGAGACTCGGCCAATTCACAGTCAGAAAAGGCGCAGAAGAGTTCATCCATCCTAGCGGCACACCGGCATACAAAAATAACGTCCCAATCTCAAATCCATCTGTAGCGAGTTTTCCTTCTCGCCACCCATTTCCCCACCATAATTCCACGCAGGAACGAAGTAAAATAGTCGTGTGGGCTGCTTAGCATATATATGGAAACATTTTACGCATGCGCCTCCCGGGCGCAGTTTCATTAACTTCCGCGTCGCCGCGCGCTCGCCCGTGGCCAGAGCCTGCCCTGCGCGGCCCGGCCCGACTCGACTCGGCCCGGCGCTCGTTACCTTTTGCATATTCCAATTCGCAACCAATCAGGCGCGTCGGAGACAATAACGCGCCGACGAGCAAACACGAGCTGCGTAATTGGCGTGCCCCCAACCCCCGCCCCCACCTGCCCGTCACCACTGCCAGGAGTAAGAACCTCCGCCGCGGAGACGGCAAAGGTAAGCAATAGGTCCGGGTATTTATTATTTATTTAGCTTGGGGCCCTTCAACTGTAAAGGTTACTTAGGCCAACGAGTGATAATTCAATGTATAATATCACAGCGCTAATGATGATGAGGTAAATGATGGTATGGGAATTGTAGAATGTTGTAGAATGGGGGCCAGAAGCGAGAGAGACAGGCCATCCTCGAGAAAACCTGGCGAGATCTCGCTTTGTCCACAGCAGATTCCACAGAGATTGGCCGGGCGTGGATTCCAGTAGAAGGCACATGCGACAGCTATTTTACCATGAGCACGAAAAGACTATATGAGGAGCAGCTCTTATTCATAGGAGCCACATAATTCTTTTTGTCATCTCAGTAGAATGCAACGTTCCCATGACTAGTAACCGACTGACAGTCAACACTTTCCTTTTAAAGTATCCAACTCAGCAAGTTCTTTCAATGAGTAGTTTGAAATACTACGGTGCCTTCCAGATACGATCAAACACATTTGATCCAAGTGCAATACGATCAAACTGAAGGCAATTAGAGCCTTACTTTGAGTTTTGTAACACTCGCAGAAGATATGTTGAATTTCCAGAAATTCCTAACACACTGATAAATATCAAATCAAGTTGTTGTCGTTCGAGTATATGATGTCATAAACGAGCATCATATGTTCCTAATGTGGTAAACGTAGAGACGTGGTTTGAAAACGAGCGAGTTAAAGTCAAGAAGTCAAATTTCACCTTCAAATTCCAATCACATTCACGCCTTCTATTTTCTGTTCTCCCACAATAATAAAGAGCAATTAGTACAGAGGATCCGAGACTTATCAAACCAGAGCTTCCTGCTGCAGATTATTGACTTCCTTTTGTAATAATTGGTGTAGTAATCCAGTGCCTGGTATTAATCCTCTTGGTGCAGTTACTCCAGTTGAATAACGTGTTGAAACTCAAATGTTCATGATACTTTTGTCGGATCATTTACAATAATGGCAGCAAATTTTCTGTCGAATTTAATGTTAATGTAAAATGTATTCATCACGATGCTTTCCAACAAATGAGCAACTGAATGAGGAAAAACATAAGAAATTTATGTATGAAATATTAAGTATTATGAAAAATTATTTTTCTTCCAATGCTTAAACTGTTTTTTAAAACACAAGAAATAAGGGATGAAAAAGTTGATGTACACGTCTTGATTTGTTTTGTATTTATATACTAAACTGACGAGAAAAAGAAATAGAATGTTAAAATGTCTTCCTACCATGCTGCAATACGCCACACCTTTGCCCTTCAAGTCCTGAGAAACTGCAGCGTGTACTACGTCGTTTTTCCCCGAAGCGAAGAATTATTAATGCCCAGCCTTGTAACAGGTGTGGAGCCGCGAGCATCGGCTGCTTCCTCCTCACCTGAGGCTTACGTAGCATCTCGGGGATGCGGATTAGACCAGCGAGCGGCCGAGGCGGCCGCGTCGGCGCCAGAGCTCCGCTTCAAGTGTTGCGCAGCTCGGCGGAGCAAGCTACCACTCGCCCCGCCCCCGCCCCGGCCCACTCGCCCCGCCGCCAAGCGCAGTAATCAGCTTACCGCTCCCGTCCCGCCCCCGCCGCCGACTCCCTCCGGGCAGTGAGCAGCGCCGGGCGCTCAAAGAGAAGCCGCGTGGAGGAGACGTCGGGTCGCGGCGGGGCGGGGCGGGGCGTGGTGGGCGGGGAGGGGAGGGATGGCGGGGCGGAGGGCCCAGTGCCACGGGCTGATGGAGGAGAAACTTCCGAGAACCGATGAGCGTCACTCGGGGTACGCACAGGACGGAGCAATTCGCCCTTGTGGGATGGCGCTGCTCTTGTGCGGCACCGCCTGACCTTAGCGGGCGGTTGGATTACTTTTACTTTCTACTGGAATAAGTACGTTAATGAATCAATCACATGTTGAAACTGCGTGTGTTTAATAGAAATGATTTGTTGGGAGAGAAAAACTGAGACGAAAATAATGTTTAAATTAATTTAGATATAACTGAAGTATACTTTTCTCATTACACAGAAGTTAACAATGCATCTGCTACAGCAAAAGTTTTGATTTTACAAAGTATCAATACCTCTTCTTATATAGGGTATTGACAATTGTATTAAAATATCGCAGCCTTCTCATATTAAAACTATACGATAAAACCGTCTTAATTGGGCTAAACAGTACGAAATCAGAGTTCTTGGCATGTCTTCTTCAATCGCGGACTGATCAGATGACATTCTGTGAAACATAAGGACAGGCCTACACTATCGTGCATCCCCCTTTAATCGAATCCAGTTTCTTAAGATGAAAATACCAGGAAGCCGATTTTTGAATGCAGAACTCCAAGTTGTAAAACGTTGAAAAGTCCAAAGTAATCTTCCAGGCTGTATGTAGTCAGCCTCATATATAGGATATCACGCACTATTAAAGAATAATTTATTAAATTACAAAAGAATCGTTTGTGGAAAATGAGGCCAACTGTTCGTCGCAGACCAAAGGTGACGCTCCCTTTTTCAACATAGGAGGGCAAGTTGTAAGACGTCAGGGTAAAATGAAATTTTCCAGGCTAAATTACCTCCACCTTATGTGTGGAATCTTAACGGGTATGGATACGCACTCTCACAGAATAATTTAGTAAATTGCAAAAGGATCGTAAGAGGCGCAATGAGGTGGCTGGCTGATCGGCGCAGGAGGCGAATAAAGCGGCGCGGGCATTTTCGGCGACGGGGTTGGGAAGGGGAGGGAACGGGGAGAGGGAGAAGACGAGGGCGGGGACGAGGGCGGGGACGAGGGCGGGGACGAGGGCGGGGACGAGGGCGGGGACGAGGGCGGGGACGAGGGCGGGGACGAGGGCGGGGACGAGGGCGGGGACGAGGGCGGGGACGAGGGCGGGGACGAGGGCGGGGACGAGGGCGGGGACGAGGGCGGGGACGAGGGCGGGGACGAGGGCGGGGACGAGGGCGGGGACGAGGGCGGGGACGAGGGCGGGGACGAGGGCGGGGACGAGGGCGGGGACGAGGGCGGGGACGAGGGCGGGGACGAGGGCGGGGACGAGGGCGGGGACGAGGGCGGGGACGAGGGCGGGGACGAGGGCGGGGACGAGGGCGGGGACGAGGGCGGGGACGAGGGCGGGGACGAGGGCGGGGACGAGGGCGGGGACGAGGGCGGGGACGAGGGCGGGGACGAGGGCGGGGACGAGGGCGGGACGAGGGCGGGGACGAGGGCGGGAACGAGGGCGGGGACGAGGGCGGGGACGAGGGCGGGGACGAGGGCGGGGACGAGGGCGGGGACGAGGGCGGGGACGAGGGCGGGGACGAGGGCGGGGACGAGGGCGGGGACGAGGGCGGGAACGAGGGCGGGGACGAGGGCGGGGACGAGGGCGGGGACGAGGGCGGGGACGAGGGCGGGGACGGGGGCGGGGACGAGGGCGGGGACGAGGGCGGGGCGGGGTTCGGAGGCGGGGGCGGAGGCAGGGACGACGGCGGAGGCGTGGCGGGGACAGTAGGCGGGGCGGGGGAAGGGGCGGGGACGGAGGCGGGGGCGGTGCGCGGACAGGAGTGGGGTTGGGCGGGGCGGGGTTGAGTGGGCACGTGACGTGGGCGGGGCGGGGAACGAAGGCGGTGGCAGAGCGGAGAAAAAGACGGGCAGGGTGGCGCCGAGGCCTTAATGTGGGGGGCCTCGTCCGTGCAGAGGCGCGGAGGCGTGCAGCGAGCGCTGGCTCGGCAAACACAATTACACGCGCCTCGCCCCGGCGCGGCGCCGGGCAGGGGGCGCTCCCCGCCCAGGAAGAAGGCGCAAAGGGCCAAGGGCACAGCGCGGGCTCCTCCTCGCCCGCACGCCCTCGCGGCTCAAGGGCGCGGTGAATTCGCCAACAAATCACTCGGCTTGCGAAAATCATCAAGGCTTGTGCGCTTGTAGCACCATTCAACAACGTTTGCTTCAAAAAGAATTTGTGAGTCGAAGAAATGTGAAGTTTAGAAATCTAATTGGCGCCTTTGTTTATCAAAGTGGTATTATTTTTTTCGTAAAACTGTACCCTTACATCGACTTAACGCAGCCAATAAAAGAAACGAGAAGCCGTCCTTATCTGCCAGACTCCGTTAAGGATTTTCATTCGTCCGTTGAGAACAATCCAAACAAATTAATTGTAGCTAAAGATGGTGTGAGAATTCTCCTATTTACAGAAAGATTATTTCTGATTTCTGTTAATCATTCTCATAAGGAGTGACATTTTGGAAAATATTGAACGACGCACGATCGATGTCACAAACAATAGACTTGGTTAATTTTACACATCCGTTATCGCCTTGTTACACAAACTTCAAAATCACATCAGTTATTTGTTCTATACCTGCCTAATGATGTTAATAACTGCGTGTTAGCTCACTACTTTCTATTCTTCAGCCTTCCTAGAAGACCATTAATCTCAATAGTCCTTATACCTGTAAAGACTCGTGGTCCAAGATAAGATTTTTAGTTACATTTTCCTTATTCTTTTTAGCCTGATGAAGTATTTTGGGTTTTATAGTTGAGGTGTGTCGTGTATTTTGTAACATCATTGTTACTTTATCAAAAATTACATTTTTTACATTCTGACGAATAAAACTGAAAGGTAATCTGACGAAATTACTCACAAAGGCCATGCACAGAGACATGTGTGTGAAGTGCAATAAAAGGAAACTATTTTACAGAAGTAAACTCATTCTGATATCAAACGTCTGCTTTTCTCGGCGAAAGAAATCCCAAAAGACCAAACGGAGGGAGACCGAGAGAAAACAAAGGTTAGAGGGTACTCCCAAAGGTGAGGAAACGTGTCGCCTCACAGGGAAAAAGCCGACACATTCAGTCACAACTGCGTTTGCGTCGTGCCGGGAGCGAGGGCAAGTAATTATCGAGATTTCCCGAGAGTCCCACACTTCCAGGTATAACCGAGCAGTGTGGTCGTGAAGTTCCCAGTGAATGAACTCCCAGCAAGTCGCAATTCTGAAAAACAACATTTCTGCGGAGACTAAAGTGTTTGTAAGAGAAAAGTGTTTGGACTTGTTATGATATTTTTCATTTTGTGGGCTTCCTTCTGTAAATCATTTCCTCATCGACAACTTAAATGAGATTTTTTGACTTTGCTTAAATTTCGGCATGCAAGAACGTGCCTCTTCACAATGTCTGGCGACGTGGCCTTTAGATGCAACAGACAGATCACTTTTGCATTAGCACATTTGTTATAATTTGCTCCAAGAACATTCCAAGTGTTCCGAGACACACCTCGGTTGCTTGCGGTTTCCTTGAAGAACGTGCCTTTCTTTCCGTGACGGAAGACCCGGTTGGAATCATTCGCCAATGAACCGTTTCAGCGCAGTATTCCTTAAATTCCCACCCAAATAAATTAGACACAGACTCTAGGGCAAATAAAAGGACCAGTACAATGATACTTTTTTCACTCATTGTAATTAGTCGTTTACTTTGCTTCCTACCATATACTTTTCATCGGGCAATATTGATAAAATTGGACAAAAATATAATTAATAACAGATAATTTACTGGAATTAACCATATTGTATTTTCATAACTTAATTGTATAGAAGAAAGATTGTACAAAAGATTATCAAGGATATTTTATACAGAACTCAGTATAAAAGAATATAAGGCTTATCTCTTTCACAGTGTTTGACTTTCACGAGGATCCACGAAGGCATTTTCTCGTACCTATTGTTTCTCACAGAAAATAAATCATTCAGAGGAGTGCTGAAAATAAAACCCAATAATCGAGCCACGTAATTAAAGGTAAGAATTTTCCAATAAGGCCGCAAATTCCGGAGAAGGGAGAAACATCACTTCTGTAAAATGTACTGCAAAAAAACTAATAAAAATATTCTTTACTTGATCAATTTTGTATACATTGTGTTTAGAACAGTGCCCCACACGAAATTAAAGAACGTACGTATTATAATTTAAGGCAGGAACTTCTGAGCTCCTACTCTAATTAATCTTCATAAACATAACATGGAAAACATTTAAGTACAAATAATTATTATGAAATGTTATTAAAATATTACAATATATTTAAAATATATTCGATGAAATAATTAATATCGGAAATTTACCGACAAAAACAATAACCAGGATTTGTTAAAAAAATCCATGTAACATGACATGTTGTAAGTATATGCATTTTGCAGAAAGTTTTCCCCTATTTTAAATTTTTGAGTCACTGAATCAAAAATAAGGTGTATTTACATATTATATAAATTTCAGTGAAGTCCAAAGCTATCGCAAAATGTTCTACCTAATAAAGGTCGTATCAATTATTTAATTATTTTAGACGCAAACGTTTGTGCATTTTAACCATATCATAATTCAGTTCATTTCTAACATATGAACTACAATTTCTTTTGGAAAAAAAGACTTAGTTCACACTTTCTTCAAACACGGAATGTTAATGAGAGTACATATATTTCAAAGAAGTTCTTTTCATCAAACTCAAGTCCCGTACTAAATTAATTTTTAATATCTCTAATTACCTTTTCTACAAGAGTATATTTCATTATGCATGTGGATGAAAAGTCGAGAAATCGGAATGCCCAATTATTAAATTACAAAAACACATTTCAATACTTCAAACTTTCGTTTAATGTAATAACATGTGACACTGAATACAGAAATGTCTAATGTGTGCAGACTTGTTGCAAATTCTCTTTACGTTCAGAGGCGTAGTGTAGTTTAAACTAAATTTATTATCAAAAGTATATTATGAAGAAAATCGAAGGGTTTTGCTATATTAACAAATGTGTGTTGTTAATACTTTTGGACTGTTAATTTCTTGGTCCAGAGTTATATA
Source organism: Acheta domesticus (assembly GCA_031308135.1). Classification (NCBI taxonomy): domain Eukaryota; kingdom Metazoa; phylum Arthropoda; class Insecta; order Orthoptera; family Gryllidae; genus Acheta; species Acheta domesticus. The sequence goes on from JAHLJT010003656.1 coordinate 63,887,763, forward strand.
TTGAACCAAATATATTTGGGAAATGATAAATATAATCAACATTGAATGCATTCTATTACATTTCATATTGCACAAATAATATCAGTTATTTAGATACACAGTGATATCATGTAAGTGTGAAAGAATTTTATTAATCAAGGAGACGCCAAGAGAGGGCTCAATTATATAAATCACTGGCACAAACAAGTATTTGATGAGAAATAACAATTGGCTACATATGTTGAAGATGACTACAATCTGCCGAACATACACACTTAAGTATTAATCAATAATTAAAAGTCTCACCGTTAATAGAAGCGTAGTGATCATATATACAGCGATTCTAAAGGGGCAGGACAGTTGTTTTTCATTGGCTGAATCAAAAGAGAAGTGACAACCGAAGAATGTAGAAATGCTCAGCAAGATTTATTCAGGTGAATTCAGTGTCTCTGCAATACAAATCAAAGAAGCAGTCGTGTAAAATAAATATTATGAAATACAATGTTTACGAAGAATACAAACACTTGCAATTATGGTAATTTATAAACCCCAAAACAAAGGTTTAGCTGTAACAAACTTAATAAATTAATACATTAATAAACATACTGTGACACCAAATTCCTCTAAATGTGCGCTTTATCGGTTTCTCAGAATAAATGTTACAAACTTCTAGAATGTACAGTATAGTTATTTTATGTTTGGCCAAAGAACATGTGTTGGGAAATATAAAATGAAGTTAGTTACACATCTGGCATTTTCCCCTCATTGGAAGGCAAGTCATCGTGCACTCGTGTGTGAAAGTACCCATTCTGACAGACTCACAGGTTTCATGTTTCACTTATAAAAATTCGTTGCATGAGATTTTCCACCACATGCTTGTTAATTGGCAAAAGGTATCATCTTCGACACTCTACATTCTCTAGAAGCTTGAAACATTTATTGTGAGACATGTGAATGTTATGAAGATACTTGTTCTCTCAGAATAAATGTTATAAAAGTCTGAGGCTTACAGACGGTTCCAAAATGATCATATTGTGCCAATGAACACGTGAAAAATTTCATACAACGAAGCTACACATCTGTCATCTGTACATCTGACATTGGTCCCTCATATTTAGGCAACTCCTTAAGCAAATATGTTCAGCGGGTCACGTTCGAACAGAGTCCAGGAGATTTCGTGTATCTACCCAAGATCTAGGCAATGGAAGTTGACCGCCAAGCGGATGCAAATGAATATGTGAAATTGCAAATATCACGTTTTGAGCAATTTGCTACTATATGTTTGTTGGTGAAAAGTGATCATTTTTGTCTCCACTACATGCCCTATATGTTCTTAACAATTATTCTGAGGCACCTGCATTTATTGGAGAATTCCTTACGCTTTCCAAGCATCGCGGCTGCCTCTGAAAAGCGTTGCACCATAGACTACGGAGTCGCAATTCTTTGTCTTATCTTTTTGCGAGAGAGAGAGAGAGAGAGAGGGAGAGAGGGGGGAGACGCGTGTCTTAATAAATCGCGAAGAGCCTAAAGGAATGTCGTACAGACAACCGCGTCCCACTTACCCTTTCCCTTCCGCTTGTCAACGTGTGATCAGCGGAGGCCACGTGCTTTTATGATATTCCACTCAAAATCGACAAGTCGAAGAAGCCGAGGGAAACTGTATTAGTTGTGCCGTGAAGTTTTGGGCAGCAGTGCCCTAAATGTCTCGACTCGAATGGGCGCAGGTTCAAACTACGCTTCGGACACGGGCATTATCATCTGCGTAGTGTCATGGTCAGGGCATTTGCAAACCGACGTGTACCACCTAGAGAATATTTCTTTAGGTGATCCCTTTACAGTATTTGAGTAACTCCTCGTGTGGGCGGATGTTCGGATGTGAGCGCTAGTGAGCGAGCGAGCATGTGTGTGTGTGCGGATGTTTGGACGAGCGGTTCTGTACCTCACAGCTAGACCACTTCCTGTGCACCAATCAAGACATATGAGGCGTTATTCGACGCGTCTCGGTTTTCTAAAGGGGAACTGATAATTTTTTTCATATCCGGCCAGAAGTTTCAAAGAAATTTCCAAAACCATGATTTTGCGTGTTTTGGCACTTCTACCTTCGTGAGTAAGCCGGTAACTAAACCAACGCCACCTAAATATATCTATGAAGGTGGCGTTGATTAAACTACATTAAATGGAGGAATTCAGAGTAGGTGAAACTCGTGGGGCACCATCTACGATAAGGTACGGATAAAGGAGTTAATCGACGATCCTGCACTCTTCAGCGAGAATGGACGCTTCTTGATCGTTAAACCGGCTGGCTCAGGTGCACGGTACTCAATCTACTTTTGGACACCGAATGTAGATAATAACTTTTATAATATCATGTATTTCGCTATTTCCGCGCTATTAAAAAATATAAAATAATCTAGGCCGGGGAAGAATAATTTGGCAACTATAAAAAACAATTTTCTGAATAGTATTCACAAAATGTGTTCTGAAAACAATCTTACATTATCAAAGAGGACAATACAGATACAGAAGAATAATGTAGTATTGTATACACCATCAAATTACTGTTTAAACAGCTCTTGACATACAATTCTACAAATCTGTGTTAATATAATTATAACACTCCACTAACTTTTCATGTTATAACACAAAATATAAATAAATTTTATAAATGGTAAAATTGGTATAAATGGTTTTGTATCAATATAATAAAATTACCATCTTGGATCTTATGCAGTTTGTCTTTAGTAATAATTTATGTCATAACAATGAAACTCTCCTGATACACCATATAATCATACTAAAAAATTGACTGTCTCAAAGAGCAAATATTTGCTTCCTCCTGAATCCGAATTCAGGATTTCCTCTATCCACATATCTCTAGCAACTGAGCTAAGGAATCAAACAGAGCATTCATGACAACTTACTTGCAAGGAAAATACAATTTATCTGTAAATTTCCACTTTGTGATAATTCATATTCAATAGGTTAAAAAATGATAATTTAATTACCTAATATTTACGTACCATAAAATAAGTACATTTGGAATTCGTATAAATTTTATAACAGAAACATCAACATATTTATACATTTTATTCATCCTGATCAAATGGTGGTTTTTAAATATGTAATTATTGGATTACATACACAATTCATTATTTTGGCAACATCATTAAAAATTATTACAACCCTACAAAAATTCCTTCCATTAGATTGTAAATCGGAGCAGAAATTCTAATATATATTTTTGTACATTCAGAAACATGTCATTAAGACCTCATGATCTTTTAACCTCTTCCAGATCTGTTTGGTTTGAAAACGATACATATCTCAATAAGAATTTTATTAATAAAGTTTAAAACACACGTTCTTCCTTCTAATTCATCACATTTTCATTCAAACCACGTAATTAGAGGGTAATAAACAGGCAAGATTAAAAAGACTAAATTCAACAAGGATTGCAAAAGAGTACCCATTTGTTACGGAAAGTTAGTGACAACTTATGTATGAAATAAAAAAACTATTTATTAAGATCTGAATACTACCATTTCTTTGCCTTTTATATAAAATCAGAGGTATTCCTCCAAAGTAAATTACTCAAGCACATTTTCATGCAATTCAGATCTCTTCTTCTCTTACTTCTCCCGTTGATCGGATTTTATGCTTCAGGTCGCAGGACCGGAGCCTCTTGGGCACCTGTAATGAAAACATATATTTGAAAAATCTGATGCATAAATAACACACCCAAAATTCTCAAGCATCAAGAGTTACACTATTAAAATTTAGGACTACAATGACGTAAAACTCTAAGTTTTCTGAAATGGAACTGTACGTGTCTGTACGGAGTGATACATGAAGTGGCACAATAATAGACGGAAATCCCATAAAATTACAGTAACTTATTACAACTCAAAATATTTCACTCACCTTCCCGGCTCGGAGAAAAACCTAATTTTTTTTCCTTTGTCCTGTCGCACAACATTGGTACATCCTGAGGCCCAACATTTCACCATAATGATCTGCAACACTTGATAACAAGGTACAGCGCCAAATAACGCTCGCAAACGAAATGCCACAAACACATTGCTATGAGCATCACCCTCTCCCCCGGTAAAAAATGAAATTCGAGTATGAAATTATTGGTAAAAGTTTTGTAAGCAAGGGGTATATCGGACAATTCCTAACGGAAATATACCGACGTTTAATGCCCAATGATGATGATGATGATGATGATGATGACTGGGGCCGTCAATGTTACTTAGCAGCCGCACTGTACCAAGCGCATTCTTTTAACCATAACAGTCGTCGCTCCCGAGACACAAAGGACGAGACACTGTCAGTGAAACGCCTGTTGTCTTTCATTCCTTCTCTAGCACGATTACATTTTACGCACTCCTGCACCAATCTGCTCCATCGTCTTACAAGCTTTGTGTAAAGTGGCCGTGCTATTCTCCAGAAATACTTCCAAAAGTCACAATATTATGTCAGCAAAGGTACGCTTGTAGATCTAATTCACCGTTAAAAATTTGCTGATTTTCTGAGAATGAATCGGCGAATTGCGAATGCAAAAATTAACAGTTGAGTTCTGCGTGAGATTCTCACGCAGTCAAATTATTTTTCTCAGTTTTTAGGAGAAAATGCATTAGGTTCATGTACGGAGTCTCTTTTCTATTCAAGTCCAAAGTTATTTCGTGAACGCTGATATTTATTTATCTAAATATTCACAAAAAATCTTCGGTGGTTCGTTGATTCTCTTTGCCTAACCTCTGACCTCTCTTTGCGTTCTTTCCTTATAACAGTCTCTGCTCCCCCACTTTTTGGAATCAATATTGTGAATAGGTAAAACATGAATTTCCATTTAAAACAAATACATTACTGAATTATTTACATTACATTTTAATTATTTCTCATAATTAATTATAGCTTAAGAATTATTCATACTCGTATGTGTAGTAAAATGACAGGTTTCAGCCACGAACTGCAAATTCGAAAGTAGCACTAACGTATTCTCGAAAGTTTCGTCAGCACAAGATTCAGTTTATAATATTCTGTAAGCAAACCTCAACAATATACAGATGGTGCAAATATCGCGTGATAAAATTCATATTTCTTTTGTTTACAATGTTTACATGAAACCAAATTTACAAATCACTTTCGGCGTCCTCCACCAGCGAACAACTGAAACACAATATATTGGAAACTGATACATCTTAAAGCACCTTTGTTCAAAGTAAAACGCCTCACGAGCCGACGCAAAAAGTTTCCGGCGGTGCGCAAAGTTTGCGCAACTTGTTGTTTCCTTCGCGGACCATTTATCGACCTCGCTTGCCACCTGGGCCCAGTGAGGGGAGCGCCGCGAAGCGACGTTGCTCGTCTCAGAGAGAGCGCGCGGCACCCCAACTGTTGGCGCGACGCGGTGTGGCACGACGCGACCCGACGAGGCGCCAACTTGGAATTCTCTGGAAGCCACAGGACATTTATCACCCCAACCGCCACGTAGCTTCTTTCGCGGACTGTCGTCTCGCAATATTCCATGTTACTTTTTGCCCTACAATATCAGCATTTCTAGCTTCACTCAATATTAAAAACTACCAAAGTGTTACTACATGCAATTGCTGTAGTACACAAGTATAAACTGAGAGGCCGTTAATAATTTATTTGAAGATTAATAAGCTTTAGAAACCATTTAAAATGATAATTCTGATCAATTTTATCCACGTAACAGAAAATATTACACAGATATTACCACTACCGTTATGAAAAGAAATAAAAAGCTTCACTTTAAACTCGTGCTTAATGTCTTCGTAGAATTTATACGCTCTTAAAGGTGAAGTAACAATATTTCATTAATGTTTAGACACTTTGCATAGAACATTTTGTAAATCTTATTAAAATGTCAATTTACAGGAAGCACTGCAGTGAATACAAACTGTTTAAGTGAGAAAAATGACCTGTGCAGAACCACTTGTTTCCTTGAACGACAGACAACCTACTTCCCCAACGACTGCAGAATTAATCATGCCTTCCTCCCGCGTGGAGACGAGGCCCCGCCGAGGGTGAACGCCCTGCCGCCGACAGGAGCGCAGGGGATGCTGCGGTGACGCGCCAAGTTTAGACGCGAGAGGCACCTTTATGGGACTCTCGGCTCAACACTAATGGAATAATGAATGTCTTCCAAAACATAGTTTCCAGCAATGCACGATTCTGTTAAATGAAAATATATTTCCGCACATCGAGTGTAATCATATTTTCCGAATTGCAGCTTGCCAATTTCGGATTAGATGGTAACAAATTGGTTCCTTACGCACCATTTCTTCGGTTCAAACCCGACTGAAGATGGTGGATTTTTGGTCGTAAATCCTGTTTGCCATGTCATTCTTATGGCTTGGAAAATAATCCTGGCTAAATATCCAAAACATTTAACTGCTTCCACAATTCCCGTCCTTATCAGCTCCCTTAATCGCATAGATGGGGAGGACAAAAGTGAGTTAAATATTGATGACGAACCATTGTGAGTGCGGTTCCTGTAAGCAAACATTGGAATCAAGAAGCAGTTGGCAGCACTGGATGTCGTATGATGAAATTTCAGGCAATAGTGCGATTTTTATAACTTCACCTCTCAAGGCCGTATGGCCGCGAGGAATATCACATGCTCGTGTCTGCAATTCTCATCTTTCTCGGTCCTGCCACTAGATGTCGCATGATCGCAAGCACCGCTTGATAGTCGCGATCATCGATATTTAGCGGTACGACTGAGAAAGACGCGAAGTACCGTGACATATTCCATCGTGAAGACAGGCCTTGCGAGGCAAAGTTATCAAAATCGCTCTATAGCATGGGATTCCGAGTTCTACAAACCGCATGTTGTCTAGAGCGAGCGTTGCGTCGCAGGCCGGCGCCGCGCCGGTCGCTCACCTTCCTTCTGTGCGGAGAGTAAGGACCGACGTCGGGGCTGTGGGCAAACAGCCAACTCTCCTTTGCGGGGCGACGTGCAGGGTTGCCTACCCGTAGGGGCCGCCTCCTCTCTCTGCTCGCAGCCAACAACCAGAGGAACAGTTCGCCTCACTTCTCCCTGCCACGCCACGCCCCGTCTCCGCCCCGCCTTCACCCTGCCATTCACCGTCCCGCTCCGCATGACTTTTTTCTTTTAAATTTTGACGTTATGGCGCTCTCTGGAGAATTCGAGAGGCAGGCTGTGATTCCGTGATTTCTCCGCTCAATATCAGGAGAACGCCGGAGCAGCGCCCTAATAAAAACACAAACGGCGCGCGATCTTTCCTTCCTTATCCTTATACCCTTCTCTCCCCTTATGCTCATACACCTACATGCGCAGATTCGGAAGACCAGTCGGGAGCGTAGAGCATCTCTCGGCAGACGGTGCCGCACTGGAGAGTCATCACTTGAGTTCGGATATTTATGTAATTATATATATTTTGTCTTTCAATGTTCAGTTCTCAAAATTGTGATCTTGAATAATCAGATCAATCGTAATACAATATCCAAATTTTTTGTATTATATTTAGTATTCAAATATTGAGTATTATATTGCATATTTTACATATTTAGTACTATATTACATTCTTTACATATTGTGCTTTAATTTTGCATATTTTTCAAATCATTTTAATATTATACCCATTTTATTGAAATCTATTTTGAAAAACAAAATTTAATACATTTTCAAAAGTAGTTTTTTTTTTTCTCTCACGCATATTAAGAAATGCGAGGATTGCTGAGGGCGTAAGATGCCACACATGAAATCCCCATCAGATGTGATCAGCATAAATGTTGCGACAAGTGTGTCTGAGCTCTGAGCATATAATCTTTTGGCAAAGAAAGTAACACAAAGGTCGTGTTTCTTGATCATTAATCCCAATTTACCAGACATTAGTTGTCGTAAACGTGTAGCACCATGAAGACAATGCTACAGTAACTGTTTGTCGATTATTGAATTCCGACGTTTGTACCGATGGCTACCATGTTCTCAAAGCTAAAAATGTACTTTTAAAACCCAGTACGACAATCAATTCTTATTTTTAAAATTGGCTTAAAAATATTTTATTAATGCAATTTCAAATTGAGCAAATTTATTTTGTTTGTAACTCTTTGGTAAATAACAACGTATTTCGATATTGCATATTATATCCCTTTCTACATATTTGTTACATTTTTTAATCACTTTTATATCATATTTATGTACATATTTTGCCTTTTCATACTACTTATATTTTCCAGACTCTAGCCATCACCAGATCTCTCGCTCTAGCGGACTAATAAATAATACCGATACCTCCGACGATCTAACATCCATCACAACGTACATAACTTATTTCCGTACCATTTTACGACCAGAAACACAAAATAATCAATCAATTAATTCAATAAATCAAATAAAACAAAACATTACGCACAACGATGAAGTTGCTTTATCATTTTTTTAGTAAATGACTATTAATTTCCTATCCTAGAATGGAGCAAACGCAATTCCCCATGCCTGGCGAGTTGGGATGCGAGTGCAGACGTCGCAGATCTCTCGGAGCGGTGCGTGTGAACGAGCGCGCTGCGCCCGCACTGCAGGCGCTCCCCCGCTCTCCTCCTCCCCCGCCGCCCCGCCCTCCGTCGCCCCGCCGCGCTGCGCCTCGCTTTGCTGCCAGGCCTTGGCACTGCTCTCCGCGCTGCCCCAGGCCGCAGCCTCAGCCACAGCCGCTTCTCCGCCCGCGCTGGCAGAGCGCTGTGCGTCAACTGACGGCAGACACATTTAGAACGCTTCCAGCATCATGATATAAGGGAGCTGTATAACCTAAACATATTTTGCACTGAAACTTTCTGTCTTTTAAAAAGGTTTATGTGCTAATGCAGTGGCAATTTTAAAAAACGTTTTTACCTTAATAATATTTCTCAGACTTCTGCTTAATAAATTGTTGGATCGGTAAGTTATGTTTTCTCGGATATTTGGCACAAAACTGAAACGTAAATTTCAGTCAGGAAATTATTAGTTTTATTTTATCAATTTGGCAAACTAGATATGTTTTTCAAAACATTCAGGAATGGAAAATCGTAGAAAAAACACAAAATATCTCACTTACGCGACTTCAGTATCTGTGACTATTTTATTAAGATACAATCCCCGTTTAACTTTTACCTGTTTATTCCATTTTCCGAACTAGAAAGAAAAATACTCTTCAATCAATGAAAACGAGTTCGGGCTATCTAGTTTTCTAGTAGTATCTCGCAAACAGCAGAGGTATTGCTTGCAAAACAGCCTCATAAACCCAGTGAATACACTAATCCTGAACACGATGTGTATTCAGGATTAGTGTATTCACTAGTGTATTCAGGATTAGTGTATTCAATTTTATTAGGTAAAATCCTACAATTTTACCTAATGAAATTGAAATGTTGTTGAGGTGTAGAAATACACCTATCATTACGTGTTGCCTCATTCATTCTGCTACCAAATGCTTCCTGACTTCCCTTTTTCCTTAAACTTACTCACTTCACCCTGTTTAATGCGCTTAAAGTAATGCAAAAGAACTCCCCAGAGCTCTCCTGTAGCGAGAGACCCCACTCCAGTGTTTCGATGAGTCACAGCGAGAAAGATTGAGAACTCACCAGAACACAGCTTACACACACTTAATAACTCAAATGAATGTTGCTTACATAAACATAATAATTATTTACTATATATACCACACTGGTGTTTTTACTTGAATTACTTATTCAATTCCACTGGCAATAAATCTACATCATTTGGTTTGAATTTTGGTGGAAATTTTTAGATAGATCATTGCGTCGTCGCTCTTTATCGTCGCACGTTTTGCAGTAAACCTCTGTTTAATAAAAGCCCTTCGATAGGCATTTCACCTACAGAAGTAAACTGATAAGTATAGCGTTATCTTTTGTCCGAAATATTTTTGTAATATAAATTTCTTTGAAAGTGTCCTTGGTAAATAGCACCCGCTTATCTGTCACATTACATACGGTGCTAAAAGCAGTTGAAGCCAGCGATAAAATCCTCATATATACTTAATAATACTTATATATACTTATAATACTTAATATTTATTCAATAAAATGTGCTGACGAATTTATTGTACACAAATTTCTCCAAACTCGCTCTCAACACAATGACTGCCATGCATCGTTCGCTTATCATTAAGCGCATTGGATTTATGGTGTGACAGTAATAACAGCTAATTTGCATCTTCAACGATCATACGCATTTCAAATTGCTGGCCTTTTGTTGCTCTTAAGATCACGTTTAGGTGTCATAATATGCATCGCCTGCCTAGAGCGTAAAACGCATTGAACGCGGGTAAATTTCTTTTGACGTGTGCAATTCATTACTTTACCGGTAGAGAGCGAGTCCTATTTAGTGCAGTAGCTAGAGGTAGCCAGGAATTGCCTGCTCGCTCCGCCCACTCTGCTCGCTCCGCCCACTCTGCTCGCTCCGCCCACTCTGCTCGCTCCGCCCACTCTGCTCGCTCCGCCCACTCTGCTCGCTCCGCCCACTCTGCTCGCTCCGCCCACTCTGCTCGCTCCGCCCACTCTGCTCGCTCCGCCCACCCTGCCTGCTCTGCGTATTACGCCCGCTCTTCCTACTCCTCTCGCGCCGAGAGGATACCCCTGTCGGTCTCGGAATCACCTAGAAACAATTTCGCCCCCGGCTACGAGACCCCGCATTGCGGGTATCAACTCACACACATTGGGGAGTCAAACCAAATATGGGATCATATTTTACGATAATTAATTCCCGATTTTTCTCCTTTGCTGTTTAAAATAATTTGTACAATTTGAAACCGAGAGAAATTGCTCCAGTGATTCAAAAGATGTAGTCAAAATACGGCACTCTCATATACAAGAATTTTTTTGCCGTCTGCCGTCTGCAGTCTGCCGTCTGCCGTCTACCGTCTGCCGTCTGCAGTCTGCAGTCTGCCGTCTGCCGTCTGCAGTCTGCCGTCTGCAGTCTGCCGTCTGCAGTCTGCCGTCTGCAGTCTGCCGTCTGCAGTCTGCCGTCTGCAGTCTGCCGTCTGCAGTCTGCCGTCTGCAGTCTGCCGTCTGCAGTCTGCCGTCTGCAGTCTGCCGTCTGCAGTCTGCCGTCTGCAGTCTGCCGTCTGCAGTCTGCCGTCTGCAGTCTGCCGTCTGCAGTCTGCCGTCTGCAGTCTGCCGTCTGCAGTCTGCCGTCTGCAGTCTGCCGTCTGCAGTCTGCCGTCTGCAGTCTGCCGTCTGCAGTCTGCCGTCTGCAGTCTGCCGTCTGCAGTCCGCCGTCTGCAGTCTGCCGTCTGCAGTCTGCCGTCTGCAGTCTGCCGTCTGCAGTCTGCCGTCTGCAGTCTGCCGTCTGCAGTCTGCCGTCTGCAGTCTGCCGTCTGCAGTTGACGCTATCGCCTAAACCGTTCATATGACTTCGATGGTATCATATCGATTCTCAAAAATCGATATTCCCCCGTCGATATTAAGGAACTTGTGGCCAAGCGAGTTTGAAATGGATTTTCATTTTTAGGGATTCTTTACAGGTATTTCATAAAACAACATTCTGAAAATTTTTTCAAAAATTGCTCCACCTTTTTTATTAAACTTTGTCTACGGATAGTTTAAATACCTCTTAAACACATGACACTGTTTTCGTATTTGTTGAAATCCCTGGTTTGTTGAAAATTTCTAGAGCTCAAACGTTTTTCGGCATCTTTCTACATCTACAATATTGAAGAGAGATTGTTTCCTTAATAAAATCTTTTTTTCACATACGAGATCTTGAAGTAAGGCAAGGAACAATTATGGAAAACCAAAAGAACTTTTCGCGCAATTTGGACTGAAATTTAGGCAATTTTAAAACAATTATTTTCTCAAAATTAGTTCCATGTTTTTCTTTGAATTTCCTCTTTTTGTGTCTCTACTGTAAAAAAGCGGTGCTGGTTCCATTTTTGGCGAATTCTCTGGGTTTTCAAAAATTACAAAATTAAAACAATGTACATAAAAGTACAATATTAAAGATAGATATGTTCATCTTCAATAAAATCTGTTCTAAAAAATCATATGTTTAAAATAGACGTACTTCAATTGTTTGAAAAACTAGCAATTTTCGCGTAATTTATGCTTAAAGGTAAAGCGTAGAGATTGAAGAAAAAGTTTAAGGAAAGTTTTTCTTAAAATTTTTCTTCAATTTTTCTTCAACAAAGAACACTTAAAAATGATGCAGGTTCATATTCGTTGAACTCTCTTGATTGTCTAAAATTCGCACTGTGATTAGAGATTCCAGGCGCGTCAACTCCTAAGATTATTTTGCCGTAAGTATACAGCAGATTTCATCGCGGTTCGCAGCGGTTGTATTACCCCGCTGAACAGTGAGATCCGGTGCCGACCTACCCTTAAGTTTGCGGGATTTTTTCCTCAACCAGGTATCTCCCGGGGTGTGAGGTAGTGTTGTACATGTACGTGTAAGAGTGTGGAAGGATACGACAAAGAAGAAGAAGGAAAAATCTCGCGCGGACATTGGCCAGCTTGTAGTGTACTGCTCCGGCATTCGCATGGTGTTGATCGGAGAACCCCCCGAAAACTACCGATCGGAGAAGCCGTCCGCTAGTATTCTTCTCTAGACAGCCACTGAATTCGACCTAGTTATCCAGCCAGTATCCAAAACCCTGCCACCGTCGACACTAGACCTCCGAGTCAGAGGCAGTGCAGTGACATCAGTTGACGCCCTGAGCCACCCAAGCCGGTGCACAAGTAAGAAATATTGCGATTAAGTTCGTGCTGTTGCCGCACCACTAGTTCCACGTCAAGCTAGCGCCCCGCGGCGAAGGCGCAGGGGCGGCCGCGCTGCGCTGTGCTGCGCCCGTGGCTGCGCGCGGCGGAGGGAGGCTGCGCCGCTGGAGCCGCGCCAAGCGCCGCCGCCGCCGCCAGTCGATAGAGGCGCCCTCCGTCGCCCCCGCCCCCGCCTCGCCCCCGCCCCGCCCGTCGACCTCGCCTTGTCACCTTGTTGGCGGTCGCCGCCTGGGCCCCTTCCCTCCCCCCCTCAAGGCCTCCAGAGCGCAGCCCACGTGGCCCCTCGAAGCGCGCAGCGCCGCTTCCGAGCCACTTCGCGCAGAAGGGAGGGAGTGCGGCTTGGGTTGCTCGCTGGGTTCAAAAAGGAGAACAACGCTTTGCTTCCACTTCGCTCCGAACGGACGGTCACTACGTCCAAAAGGGAGAGTCATGTGTTCAATCCATTGCGCGTGCAGGAAAGACGCTCGTGATATCACCTCACTAGGTCCAAAAGACAGGATAACACTTCCGTTCCACTAGTGCAGAGTGGCGGTCACTAGATTCAAAAAGGAAATAAATGTTTTCAATCCACGTTGCGCACGAAAGACGCTAAGCTTGCACCTCACTAGGTCCAAAAGGGAGGGTGATGCTTTCATTCCACTTCACGCATAACTGACAGTCGCTAGGTCTAAAAAAGGAGAGTCGTGGACGCCTGTACGCCAGGTCGCCAGGTCCTACATCGCCAGGTCCTACATCGATGGTAATCATCCGGTGCTTTCATTGCACTTCTCGCAGAAAGGACGGTGATGCTTCTACCTAACTAGATTAAAAAAAAGGGTAATACTGTTCTTCAACTTATCGTAGAAAGGTCGACGATCCTTGTCCCTCACCAGGTCTAAAAGAGAGAGAATGTTTTCCATCCATTTTCTGCAGGAAAAACGCCAAATCTTGTATCTCACTACATCCAAAACGGCGAGTGATTCTTTGTTCAAATTCGCGCTGAAAGGAGGATGATTACCAGCACCGACAGATCCTTAAGGCTCGATTGAACTGATTACTGGGTGGTCACATGATCGATCCCCACCCGAATGCCAAAACATGTACGTCATGCGCCTGCCACGGGGGCCGTCTCTGATCAGTGGTTTCTATGATCACTTCCAGGTGAATACCGAAACATCGCCCCTGAATACAGACCACAGACCGCGCTAGTGGTCCTTCCTTCCCTGTCGTGTCCACATTCCCCGTCCTTGGGGCCAAGCGATCACCCTCCCTTGAATGGCCTATCCGCCACTGATCTAGAAAAAAATCTCCGTTTAGTGTCGGAGTCAGGCCAAGGCAGAACTACAAGCACTGTTGAACCAGATAAAGAAGAAGGATTCTTTTACGCGAAACGGAGGATATTGCGTTCATTCTACCTCGCACACAAAAGACAGTGATGCTTGCTTGTACCACCAGGTTCAAAAGAGAGAAAGTAATTCCTTTTATTTCAGTTCGCACAAAACAGAAAACAATGTTGTGCCATCTCGTGCAGAAAACAAAAGTGCTCAAACCGCACTCTGCGCAGGGAGGTAGAAGGAGTAATGTTTTTATCTTCCTTCTCTGAAAGAGGATCATGCTAGGCAACAATGGACGTTCAGTTTTTATTGTCCGGTTAAAATGCGAATCCTTCAATTCATTTTATGGTTCAGTTAGCATACAGTTCAGCATAACGTAGCAATGTCAGGTGACGAAAGACAGATATGTGTCATTAGGGATGATAATAGAAAATTCAAGATTGAAACGTCCAACAGAACAAATACTCTTATTCAATATTAGACATTCCACTGGTGGAATAGCGTTAGTGAGCTACCGTGATTCATGTCAAATTAAATTTGACAAATTTTTTTTCTGTATATATGATAATATATTGCCCTGTTTTATTCCGTCCTCCATAAATTAAGTTTTAAAAATACATTTAATCGTTAATCGTTTTTCTAAAAGTCGATATCAGCGTAATACATCATTTTCAAAGAAAATACTGTATCCCAAAGTCAAAGCCTCTGCGCTCCCATTTGAGACTACTTGCGGGCTTTTATTTACAAACGCATTTAAGAACGCTTTTCAGAATGTAGTTACGTATAATTCTGATTATAGGAAATGTGCAAATACGGATACGAAAGATCATGTGTGAATCGCATGAAAAGGATAATATTAAAAAAGAATTGGGATGTTAACAATAGTGATTTAAGTAAGCATAAATATACTTGTTTTTATTCATCAACAAAATCATTGCTTTCACAAAGAAAAAGCCGACATGGAATCGATAAACTCTGACTAAAAGTCCTTCAGAGCATCCGCATCCCGGGCTAACGATGTGGTGGACATCAAATACCGTTCGGCTCACTAGGGAATTGAGAGCACGCGTTGCAGCGCTGTCGATAATGTCTCCCTGCGCTCCCAGCCCCATGCCGCCCGTCAGGTCGCGGCGTCAGGAAAGTCCGCTTGCGGCTGCTTGCGGACACGTCCCATCCGATCCCCACGGCTGACGGTTGGCTCACATATGTCTCTGGATTTGCGATAACCGGCATTGCACGTCACATGTAGTTCGCATTGTTTATTCCCTCACACTAGCGCTCCTGCGCACTTTCGGGACACCGGTTATTCTGTGAAGAAACGTATTTTCAGAAGGAGGATTTCTCCTTCTGAAATATTACTCGATCTATTTATGTTCAAATAGGCCGTTTATGAATTAATGCTTTTTTCTAATAAACCAGCAGTGACGATGACCCCAAATAGCACGCATTTTCTTGTTCCTCCGTACAACTCTTCACTGATCAATTAAGCAACAGGACAGGGAAGGGAGAACTAGGCGGCAACCGGGCGCAGGCGAAGGGGATGGCAATAAGCACGGGGGGGGGGGAGCGAAAGCAGTGGAGGGCGAGTGGGACGGGGGACAACGCGTAAGGCCGGTGGGGGAGGGGACAATTGATTGGTCGCCCGCCCTCGGCCGCCCGCGTCCGCAGTGGTGCCCACGGCAATAGCCTATCGATTGCATTGTTCGCCTTGCGGCTTCGGCTTCGACTACGGCGCGGGCGGCGCAGGGAGTGTGGGGCGAAGAGCCTGGGGCGCGGGGCGGGGACGGATGGTGGAGCCGCGTGACGGGTGCTCAGGGGGCGGGGCGGGGGGCGTGTCGCGCGTGGTTCTACGCCGAAGCCCCTAATCACCCCACTTGCACCCCGCAGCGCTTCCTCCGCCATCCACCGCTCCCCTCTCTTCTCGCCGAACAGCTTCACAAGTTACAGCGCTCCACTGCCTTCATCATAGTTACCCTGTGACCCATTCCCGGGCACGTTCAAAATTGACTTTTTGCCGGCGGCACTCTCTATTCTGCTGCCCTTCATCGATACTATTAGCTCTACTTTGCAGATAAGTTTTTTTCGAACTTAGGTGTCTGAGATGGCACGTCAATAGTGCAACGTCAGTTAACGTCATTATCTTTCGACAATTAAAATGTCACACAAAATAATGTTACTAAATTAAAAAACTCCACTGAGTATAACGATAACCACCTTCACACAGCAATATCATAATTATCACTACTCTAGTGAATTGAGTCACTGGTTCGTACGATTATTCACAAAACACGAAATTTTAATTCGTACTTAATATCCACTCTATTAATGTGTTTCTTCCTACCACACATTTCAGATCCATTATAATATGAGAAGAATCTTTTATTACTGGCAAGGAATGCAATTCTATAGTTCTGTATTCGTATTGGTCTCTTTTTACGTACTCGCTTCTTGATCGTAATATTTGTTGACTTGTCTTCTTTGCCGCAGATTAAGAATTAACTACCCTTTTTACCAATGATGGCAAGGAGTGTGACACATTCCACGAGTATTTATTCTTGACATATGAGAGATATCTCTCATATTATAATGAACTGTTTTTCCTAGATCTTCCTAGACACGATAGTAGACTCAATACAGTAATCAAAATTTATCCAGTTAAATTTTGGTTGTAACGACAAGCAGACAAAGGAACACATGTGTGACACGCCACGTCGCCATTTCTGTAAGGGTTCTTCAAAATGGATCCCTGCGGCAATGAGAGTAATGGAATAAGACTGTTAATGGTATTGGTATTAAATAACGAATAGGTTCAAAAGGTGAAGATCTAAACTTTACTGGCAAGGGACTTCGATAGCGCATTGGAATAAATAGAGGAATGATTTTTTTTGTGACAAAAGAAATGCATTTAGGAGCACTTCTATTTATAAAATTATAGACGTTTTAACAAATTTGATAGTGATAATGTTTGAAAGTGTAGTCTCCTTCTACTTTCTTCTATTTGTTAAGCCTGACTAAATGTTCCTTAATTTCCATATACTTCTATTAACAATTTTCAATAAAATCAAGGGGGAATTGTTGAATGTTCATTTTACTTCAGGAAATAACTGCTAAAATTATTGTTTAAGTCGTTTAACTTTGCCACGCCGTTATATTCCAACTAAGAGAAATAAAATGTGTACCAAAGAACTACAGCACATTAAATGTCTAATTATTGCCGTCTAATTCCCATACGTGTGCATTTTAACTGCTACTATTGGTGCAAACTGGTAATATCCTCAAATATATTTCACAGAAAACGAATAGAATGATTTTGGGGATGAATTTATAGCAATAAATGATAATTTCCGAGGCGGGAGAACTTGATATTTCGATCATAAAACTACAATATATTGAGAATTTTTTAATAGTGTTAAGAATTTACTAGCAAGCTCAAGTCGTATCTCTCGTGTTTCAGTCAACAAATAGTAGAATTGACATGGTCTATTTAGAACAGACCTGCACAGCATTTTGCACCTTCACTGACCTCAGGAGCTGCGTGCGGGCAACTCGGGTGCAAATGAGAAAATCGATGAAGGGTGGGGATGAGACCCAATCTAGGAGGGGGGATCACCAATCAGAATGCGCAATTCGAAAGATTGCGCGTAAATTTAAAGAGCAATCGGCAAGAACATGACGGTCTTGTACAGTTCAAGTAATATTGTCTTTTGTATTATATTGAAAATGTTTGTTCTCGGTATATGACAGGGCGAAATATGAAACTACAACGAATTATACATATTAGATTTCGACATCAAGTATTATAATTGCTTGTAGGGCTTATAATGTAATTCGCTTTGCTACCATGTAATCACAAATTTAGTGTTGTGCTGAACACAAAATTTTGATACTGAATTGTTTTTGTTTGATGATGACAGCAATAAACAATTTTTATTAACTATGTTTAATTGAATAAAACGGTTCTCTCAAAGCAAAAACGTATTGTTCTTAAAAAAATCATGATTATTTTCTGTTCTAATTTCTGACAATAGAGTAGAGTTGTGTACGAGATCGTATAAAAATTTAAAGCCTTTACATTCTATTTAACCAATACCCATGATTATCTTATGATTGTCCGTAACATATCGTCACAAACGTTTGCTCGTTGATCTCTTTTATTCAGTTTCATAAGGGGGGAAAATGGTCACAAATGTGCTGTTAAACATTACCCTTCTTGGAATTGCCACATATTCTATTTTATGTCAATCTTGATGTGAGAGATTGCTCTCATGATTTTGTTCATTTTTCTATGATTTGGAGATTATAACATTCCTGGTGAACAATTTTTTCTTATACATACGCATATATTTTAAAGCTATTGCTTTAAAATATTGCTTAAGAGTCACAATGAGCATGTTATTTTCTTTAAAAAAAATTAGAAAATGAAAATACATATAGTGGTGGATACAAAGGTAGATATATAATAGTGCACAGAACGTAAACAGTGAATTATGACCCTGGTAACTTGAAATACTAGACATAATCCATTTAAACAAATGGGCATTTAATTTTGAAGCATTGATCATTATTAGACGCCCAGGCATTCAATCTACCCGCCGCGTCGTGCTACGTCGAACTTCTCCCCTCCCCGCAAAGCTTCCTACTCCCCACTACTTGCATTTTCGGCGCTGCCACGGGCAGACGACCGGCTCGCAAGTGCAGAATGCCCGCGGGTCTGCACTTCGTGGTCCCGGGTCTGCACTGTAGTGCAGGTCTGACTTAGAATGATGCTCTAGCTTAAACATACGATGGAACAGGAACTGAAGTTCCCAAATCACAACCATGGAACGTGATGAATGGCATAATAATCGTTGATTGAGAAAGAACAGAGATGCAAGTGCATGACAATGTTTTATGGCTTCTTCCGAACGGTTCTAAGATGAAACTCAAAGTTAAAACGCCTGTTTACATCTTTCAATATTACTAATGGCCTGCAGTAGCAAACAAAGCGCTATCGAGATAGAGTCGTCGAGCAGCAAATAGTGAAAAGCGCACGTGAAAACTGAAGCTTCTTTGTTTCTTTCTCGTCGCATGAACGTCAAATGCGTTGGAAGCACTGAGTGTAAGAATTCACCCAAGACGCTCGATATGAAAATGTGTAGGATATCACAACCAAATAATCGCATTTTTCTGTCAAATTCAAAACTATTTTATTATTTTTGTTTTTCACCCAAGTTCCTGGTTATCTAACAAAAGTATAGATACCCCACACATTGCCGGCGTCACCACACACTGCGTAATGTTCTTGGAAATTATTAATGCATAGATATAAAAAGAAACAGTAGATTATGAAATAGTATTCCTAATAATAACGTCTGTGCTGACACAGAGTTTATCAAAGCTCTTAGAAAATTGCTAGGGAATAAACTGTAATATTGAAATATTAATCTGTAAATATGGCGAGAAGATCGCATTACAGAATCAAAAAATACCAGAATCTCTGTTTGCTGCATCTAACATGCAATTTACGATACCCTTTCGATTTTTGTCAGCAGTTAAAAAAAAACACATATACCGTAATACATTCAGGAGATGAAGAATAAACAAGCACTACGCCAGCCGCCAAACCCAAATGTTACGCCCTTCGAAATTCATAATTTCTCCTCCAGCAATTGTGTTGTGCACAATAACGATGTAATCAAACATCCAGAAAATGCGTCAAAATCTATTACAACGGGCCTCTATTATTTGAGGTTCAATCCGGGAATCCAATTATCAGGGGTCCGTATAGCAAATAGTGGGAATGCGCGCATACCGGAACTTTTCCTCCTATCAGTGTTATGAAATGCAGAATTTCGTTATTGTAATGAACAGTCCCGGATTAATCATTGCGGGGGATACGAGAGTGGCCTTCTTCTGGGGGCTCGTAGAATATTCCAGCATTATTAAATGGTGAATTTTGTTTAGACTCCATCAATTAATTTTTTATTCTTAGAATGCGAAGCCAAATAATACTACTTGTTAACAAAAATATTTGATGCAACTTACATTTTTCAAGAAAAATCCCTATATAGTATTTGAGTAAACTCTTGTGCCGTGCGTGTGTGGAGATTTCCGTGCCTCACGACTCGACCACTTCCCGTGCACCAATCGAGACATATGAGGCGTCAGTGAATGCATCTCGGTCCCCTGTTGGGGAACTGATAATTTGTTTTCCGATACGGCCATTAAATTACAAGAAATTGTCAAACACGTGTTTTTTCGTGTTTTGGATCTACGATCTTTGTGAGTATGACAGGAATTAATCCAGCGCCACCTAAATAGATCTATACAGGTGGCGTTGATTAAACCCCATTATTCCGTGGTCATTTTCAGTCCGCGACTCCTTAATTTTCTTCCATGAGGATGGCAATACTGATTTTTGACAAACGAGAAAAAAGTAAATGAATATCGCCCGGCAGAATGTGTTGTAAATTCTGAAGTATTTTAGTTGTAGTGAAGTGTTAAGTACAATTTGCAACTTGCCTTGGGACATTGAATTTGAAGAACGTAGAGTGAATAAGAAAGAAATAAAAACTGTAAATACTAAACAATTCATTTCTTAAGCGTGCAAAAATAGATTTTCAATTTAATGTGAGTTACAATGTATACATAAAACGTACAAAATATTAACCTTTTAATGCTTATATACATTTGCTTTCAGAACAAAAATCAGACCGAGTTTGTGGAGTTTTAAAATCTTAAAATAGGGGACAAAAATATGGAAGTGTTAAGTAACTCAGGGGAATCAAATGTAGTTGTAGAAGACTTTGCGTCAGAATTTTCCGAACTAATGGAGAATGATATTATATTAGCATGTGCATGCATTATGTTCATATTAGAAAACAAGACGTAAAAAATATAGCTGTGCTATCGCATCATTCATACACCTGTATTATTTATAGCGCTTATAATTTTGAAATTGCAATATGACCAGTTGATTTCCCGTTTGGAGTTAATATACATGGCCACTGACTATTTGGAATTTTTGAACTGGAGTATGACTAACTGATACTACGATTCATTTGTAAGTCCAATGCCAGATACTCTAAGAACATATTTGAACAAAACTACGTATGAAAGAATTGAAGTATGAAAGAAATTTTCAACACATGTATATACTTTTAAAACAGTTAACAACGTCGGCGACGTCTCATTCAACTAGTTGATATAGTAATCAAAAGTGAATATAAGGTCATAGTAGTAAGAGGTAGGCACCATAAAATAATTACGTAGATCATTCAATAATTAAAGAGACAAATTGGTTTGGAGAAAAAACAGTGGGTAGGACAAGTTTGGTAATTTTAGGACTTTAAGTTGGCATCACTGGGATGAGTCCTGACCATCTGGACGATCAGTATTGTTGTGTTCATCACCTCAAAATTAAGTTGAAAGATGGTGAGCCAACTTGAAAATTCCACATTGAGCAAGGTTCTGCGATTCATTTTGAAGTTACTGAAGGTGACAAACCAGCTAATATAGATTCTAGACTGATCAAAGTGTATGCTAAAAGTTGTAAGAACTGCGATGATTTTTACAATTGGGTAGAACAGTTCAAAAGTGGTCGAAGCTCAGTGACTGACAAACATCATTCATCAGCAAGATTGGGGGAAGAAATTGGGGACGCTATAGGTGCGTGTTTTGTGATTATCATGAAGAACAGTGTTTAGTAAACAGCCAATATTGTTTAGATATGTTTTGAAGAAGGGGAAGCCAGTCATGAGAGAGAAACTTCGTGGATCTCAGAGGAGAGGCATTCTCAAGCAAAACAACGCACGTCCGCACACTGCTCAACAAAGCCGTAAAACCATGGATTGGAAGGTACTGCTTCATCCCCCTTACAGCCTCGATTTAGCACCATGTGATTTCCATTTGTCTGGTCAACTGAAGGAGGCATTACGTTGAAAGAAGTCCCAGGAAAACGAGATTGTCAAAAACATTATGGGAAATTGGTTCAAACACCAAGATAAAGAGTTCTTTGCAGCCGTTATAAATAAGCTGGTAACCCTTTAGAACAAGTGCATAAATGTTAGTGAGAAATGTATTAAAAAGTAGAAGAAGTCCTGTTTAGTAAAAATAAACGTTTACTTGTCCAGACCAATTTCTCTTTAATTATTGAATGTCCCTCGTACATTAGTTTTGTACAGTATTTTTTTATCTACGAGTAGATTAAATCACAAGAAACAATGTCTAAACTTAAGAAACTATTATAAGGCTAAGCATTAATTAAAACCAAGAATACTGTTTTATTCAATTTTGTATCATTCTAAAAAGGTATAACTTTGATTCTTTTAGGGTCTCAAAAGCAATATTTTCGCAGACACCGCTGTTGAGAGTGAAAAATAAATTACACAGAATACAGAGAAAATCTTCATATAGACTTATCTTACGCACAGACCTTCCACTTGATCGACTTGCACAGAGTTCTTCCATTTGATCGACTTCCGCAGAGATCCTTCACTTGATAACACTCGCATACAGGTCCTCCACTTCATCGCCCTGCACAGAGATCCTCCACTTGATCGACTCGCGCAGACATCCTCCACTTGATCGACTTCAACAGAGATCTTGAGCAAAGATCCTATATATCATACACGACTTTTAATATCTTTGGACGAAAATAAGTCAAATGTTTCTATTTATGTCGAATTTGCTCAACTACTATTTTTTTTCCAAATTTGTTAATTGAATCATATTTTTTAACTGTGGCATTTGTTTTGAGAAAGAAACTATCTAGTGTTCCACTAAGAAGAATTCCTGCCTTTAATTTTGAAGTGATTTTTACATGTCCGAAAAATATTTCAACTGTCTCTATTTTTAAAATTCCAGAGGTTTCAAAACATCTTAAATATATCTTACTTATTAGTAAATTTCTGTATCTTGTATTTCTGTTTCCCGTATTTGAGCACGAAGTTGAAGCAGTCATTTTGCAAAAAATTGAAAACGTCACGGAGACTTCAAAATAAGTAGCCCCAAAATTTAAAATTTCATGGCACCAGAAGGGTGGAACAAAAACTACCTTCCGATGTGGACATCAACTTGCTTTTTAGAGAGAGGGTGCAGCGGGGCGGGGTGCAGCGGGGCGGGGTGCAGCGGGGCGGGGTGCAGTGGGGAGGGGTGTAGCGGGGCGGGGTGCAGTGGGGAGGGGTGCAGTGGGGGGGGTGCAGCGGGGCGGAGTGCAGCGGGGCGGGGTGCAGCGGGGCGGGATGCAACGGAGCGGGGTGCAGCGGGGCGGGGTGCAGCGGGGCGGGGTGCTGTGGGGAGGGGTGCAGCGGGGCGGGGTGCAGTGGGGAGGGGTATAGCGGGGCGGGGTGCAGTGGGGAGGGGTGCAGTGGGGAGGGGTGCAGTGGGGTGGGGTGCAGCGGGGCGGGGTGCAGCGGGGCGGGATGCAACGGAGCGGGGTGCAGCGGGGCGGGGTGCAGCGGGGCGGGGTGCAGCGGGGCGGGGTGCAGCGGGGCGGGGTGCTGTGGGGAGGGGTGCAGCGGGGCGGGGTGCAGTGGGGAGGGGTATAGCGGGGCGGGGTGCAGTGGGGAGGGGTGCAGTGGGGAGGGGTGCAGTGGGGTGGGGTGCAGCGGGGCGGGGTGCTGCGGGGCGGAGTGAAGCGGGGCGGGGAATGGAGGAAACGGAGCGAACTGTGGCGGGGCGAGGTGGGGAGGAGAGTGGTATGGTGGGGCTAGCAGGGCCGGGGCGGTGCGATGCGGGGGCGGTGACACCAGGCGGAACCCGCCCTTAGCCCTGGAGGCGCTTTAATATCTGCTCTTTGCCGCTTGAAGCGCCCGGTTCGCATAAAAGTTTAAAGGCTCCGGCTGCTTTCGGCGGCTCGTCCTTTCGCCGAGTCGATGCCCTCTTTGGAGAATCTCTGCCTCCTCTCTGCCTCGTAAGGTCCACGAAGAGCGCCTTCCGGCCTCAATTCTTAATAAGTCTGCACACACATACACATACCGCGGCACGTCCCTGCTACAGCGTTGCCACATAAAATGGGAGAGATTTCTCAACATTCCGCACAATTATGCTAAATATGGATCTCGGGGGAAAACCGACAAACTTCATGATTTGAATTAAACGGAATTAATTTAAAAATTAAAAACAACACAAAAACGAATAAAAATAAAAATGTAAATAAAACGTTCCGTTTTTATTAAAGTATGTACCATTATGAACTAATACAAAAATCAAGAGTTTGTTTTATAAAAGTAAATTGTAGAATACATTTATCAACACTTAAATATCCTCAATCATCGTAAATTATTAACAATCTATTATTGTATTACTAGTTGGAGGATAACCCGTGTTTTACTCATTTCAGTTCCTCTTCAGAAAATTAAAACGTTCATAATTTATGGAGGAAATCGCCAATGATGTTTTATTAGGAGTCTTCCTAAATATGCACGCGCCCACTCACCCACTCACTCATTCACTCATTCACGCATTCACACATACTTACATACACACACACACACACACACATATATATATATATATACACATATATATTATATATATATATATATATGTACACACACACACATTAAGATTCCCAAGACAGGAAATCTGCGACCAAGGGCTAGGTTCTTGCCTGCGTTAGTCTGCGTGATTCCACTTAAATAAAACACAAATGCATTTTCGGGGAAAACAAAATTAACAGCATTTAATGAATTAATTATAGAATACACGGTCATATCCCACTCTCCAGGCGCATGGTCATAACTCAATTCTCACTATCCCATGATTCTCATTAAAAAATGCATATAGGCTGATTGTGCCCTCGGTAACAAAATAATAAATACAAATTAAAGTTTTTTAGACTACAATGATCCAAAGAACCTTCGCCAAATATCTCAGATTAATAATAATTAATGTAACTTTGCAAAAAAACAAACTTCCATGCATTAAACATGAAGTGTGGACCATACTGACAAAATATGGTTTATTTCCTTGGACAAAAATCCCCCCTCTTGAAATTTCTAACAAAATAGAAACTTAACCGTGATATTCTTGAAAATAATAATCAGTATTCTTGGCATCATTCTTTGTATCACTGCATGTTGTAACCAAACAAATTCAATCTTCAACTTCTAACAAGATAGAAACTTAACCGTGATATTCATGAAAATAATAATCAGTATTCTTGGCATCATTCTTTGTATCACTGCATGTTGTAACCAAAAAAATTCAATCTTCAACTTAGTAACAAAACATAAAATCCATATCTCTAAGACATACTGACTAAGTTGCAGCAAGTCGATTATCAACCTCCTTGGTATCACTTGTATAATGTAAACAAATAATTACACAAGAAAACCTACACATAATAATAGGTGAGGTAATCATACTGACGTACACCTGCAAACCAACAAATTACACACAAATATGCTTTCAATTGATTACAACCTGTTGTCTTTCTTATCTTTTAACCTTACAAAGCCACATTGTGATCCTTATCACATGCTAGTTCTATGTGCTATGAAATCACATCATACAAATCATGATAAAAAAATGTATGGGGACATATTTTACTAATACCATGTGGCAGTAAAATAGCTATGTGACAGACGTACCTTCACCTAATTATCTACAATCAACAAAAACCCATTGATTTGAATCAACATAGCTTTCACAAAAGTGACATCATTCCGAAAACTTAGCAAAGATAATGAAATACTAATCTGTGATTATTGGACAATCTCAAATGCAGTGCTGCATTAATACAAATACTGTAAAATCCCTTCCCCAACTTAATATAAATTAACAAGTCTTTAAATTGTCGTAATAGAAAGCAAATTACAATACAAATTACTACAAATTAGAAAACATCTGTAAATAATACCAGTTAATGATAGTTAAAGTTCACCACTTCTTCAATCTCTCTTCCATTAACAGAACAAGTCAAATTTACAATCCAAGTACACATGCTTCTGACTGATAATTTGTTACATTAATGTGCACTGGTACATTTATTACTCTTTACTTCCTCAATTTAGAATTCTGCAACATAACCTCTTGTATTGCAAGAAAAATCACACATGCAATCAAAAATTGTCACTGGTCCCTTCAAATACCAGAAATTACACCAATAATACTCCCACAACACAAAAAGTATGTATACTTTCATGCTATTTACACTCGTATCTCAATTACAAACATCCAGAAATGTCTATCTCACATAAAAGACAGCACAGCAATTTTTATCGAAACAGCAATCATAAGGACTTTTCTATGACAGTAAGTTTTCCTTCAAAACTTCCTTTGTTCTAAAACAAATCCATAAAATGTATGGATTACTCTTATCAAAGAAGATACGACTTTGCTGGCACATTCAAAACGCTATGATCACAGCAATTTACCATGCCAAAATTAACAATTGTAATAAAGTAATTTTCGTTGTGTTTACATGATAAATGCCCGACCATTGATAATGCACGTACTAATAAGATCTTGACTACAGGATTCCGTATTAATTTAGAGATCCAAATCTCTAGTTCATGAAGACGAAATATAAGTCTGATGTAATAGACTCCCCGCAACTTCGAGCAAAATTAGATCGCTTGTCCAAAAATTACTCACAGTTCTGTCGCGGCGCACATTCCTCGCTGTAGCATTCTCATCACACTATTTCAAAAAAAAACTCTCTCATCCACTTCGTTTGGCCATTCTCTCCGTAAGTGCCCACGTGTCGTCGCCATCCAGTGACCGGCTCTCAGTCCTCACATCGTCTGCCGTCCCTTGTGGCTCTCATCAACCACTACCCCCTCATCTCCCCTTCCCGACCTCTCGTGACCAAGGATCGCCCGGGAAACACTGTAAGTCAGACTTCACATACGAGATGAATACTTATTGATATTTTATTATCAACAGCATATTACATGTTTATTATCAGCATCATATTTTATTATCACAAGTCCACCACAAATCCGTAGCATAGGTGGCGTCTAACGCGGTTTCTTGAGTTACCTCGTATACTGGGAGCGCGCTTCTGGCGCTTCTGTGTGCAGACGGTGGTACTTCGAATACAAATGCTTTCAAATCTTATTTAAATAGCCCTAATGTAGCCATCTCTTTAAATGATTATTCTTTTATTGTATCCCTGATACCGGGGACCGAATTCAATTTCAATAAGAGAGAAATATTCCCCGTCCAATATTCAGTTTGGACAAGTTTCTTCTAAAGCTGTCTATATAATTTACTACACATTAATAACAGATTATCTCAAATTATGGATTCTAATTTTAAATATTGTTAAAGTTCTGCATCAGCAATGTACCATGATTGATTGTTTTATGTTTATGAGCGTGTCAACTACGTTTGTTTAATATATCACTATAGTGCACGTTATATTGTGGGGGTGACGACGTTCCTCCCCAGTTGGAACCAGAGATCCGGAACCAATCAACACGTTAGCTTGCAGTGCTCCAGATATCTTCCCCCAACACGATACAGCCCCAACCGAAACGGGCTCTAAGCCAGCGATGGCCAAGTGGAGGAGAAATAACGTCAGAACCGCCTTCTCCTCCGTGCGCAGGCGCTTGGAGAAGCAGTGCGAGCACAGGGGGCGAGGAAGAGAGGGGCAGACGGCGGTCGCCGGTATCGAAAACCTTAGCGGTGGGCCCGTGCCAGTGTTTAGGGCAACATGACATGTTTCACACTCATCAATTTTCCACCCGTTAATTTTCTTTCTATTAGGGAATAAAGGTTTCCTTTTGAAGATACTGGGACAACGGCGAAGTTTTTAGGGCGTTCGAAAGAACATTAGTTTGTTAAAAAGTCCAACCTACAGATGCATTACGTAGATTTGCGACCCAGAGAAATTTGCGAGGTAAAAATAAATTCTGAGAATTGACATAGCCCGCAATAATGGAATGAGTAAAGGAATGTGCAGCTTGAAGATTATGAAAAAGATACTGAAAATCACGAGGATGGACTACATTCTCAAGCAAAACTGTACATCAAAAATAATAAAACCTGGGTGCCAAATTCTCTGTCACGTGACCCCAATCCGATACCTATTTGTAATTTATTTGTTAAAATTAATTATTGTTTCAGAATGAACTAATTCATTATATTATATAACATAGTGAAAAATATTATTGTCCTAAAATTTTAAAACCGTCTTTTCCAAAAATGTTATCTAATAGAAGAACGGAAGTGGAATTACAGTACTGGTTGCAATAAAGAATTGGATCTTGATTTGAGTTATGTAATACTGTTAGTTCTATTTGTTAGCACATTTTTGGTCGGCGCGGACAAGCTCCTGCAACTTCCGCCCACCTGGGCACTCTTTGTGGTGCTTCCCGCTAAATTATGGGAGTTCCATGCTACACCAGGGTGTCATGGGGCGCCAACTCCAAAGTTCGCGCGTCCCACTTAAAAAAAAAAGAAAAATCAATCAATCAACAATCAATTAATGATTGAATTAAGACGTTAATTGATCATTGTTTCCCCGCGCCTCGATGCGTGTGGCGGTTCTCCCGCCGCCCGGCCAGTTGCAACCAGCTACCCTCGGCGCCGACACCGATGACGTCACCGCCGCTACCACCACCACCATCACGCCGTCGCCGCCCGTATCTCCCCCCGCCTACGTCCGCCCCTCCGCCTGCTAGCCGGCTGCCCGCCACCCCTGCGCCCTGCCCGGGGTCTGAACCCGGGGCGAGGCCAGAGCCTGGTGGACAGCGGGAGAGATGGCAGGTGGAGGGCTGGTGGAGTGTGGGCCAAGCGGAAGGGGCTATGGTGGACCATGAGCGTGAAGTATCCACGGTGGTGAAAGGCATTTTCTTGATATCTGCATTTGAGACCCTCTACTAGACAGCTGTGTAATTTGGAGGAGCTGTGGTGTTGTGATAGTGGTCTGGGTTGGAAAATCCAGCCATGTGTGCCTCGTAACCTTTCAATACTTTCTGCAATGTTACATTAATTTGGTTTTTCTTGCTGTGTTAGTCAGGTAGCATCGCTTAGTCAGTGTGTGCCTTTAATTTTGTATTTTCGCAACAGTGCAAGAGTTTTGTGAAATTGTTAAAGTTTTTTTTTGTATTCTTTGACACTATTATATAATTATTCATATTGTTATTGAATCATAAACATTCTAAATAATAATTACCATCTAAAAAAGTAATTATCGATATTCCGAGCGAACGTTCCCACCCACCCCCACTTCCGTACCGTCATTTGAAAACTGTGCGCCCGCCGCCGGGCCTTTGCTCCGCGGCTTAGTTCGGAGCAGGAGAGCAGATTTCTGTGACGTCACAGAGCACTGATTTGGCAAGCACTGCTATAAGCGCTCGATTTGTCTCTCTACTTGTGTGGAAATGTAGTGCGTGTGAGTGAGTGTGTGTTGAAGAAGAGAGGATGAGAAAGTATAATCGCGCGCGGTCTGTGGCCCGTTTGGTACTGCGCGGGCATCCGTTTGTTATCGATCGGAGAAACCATCGAAAATAGCGATTAGAGCAGCGGAGTTCTAAAATTATCAACCCGAGAGCAGCTGAATTCGACCTAGCTATCAATGTAGAGACGAAAATTCCACCACCGACAGATCTCAAACCCTAGGAATACCTGGTCAGAGTCGCTGCAGTTGTTGCCATGGGCTAATTCAACCAAATAGAAATAGAACATGACGTTTGAGAGGAGTAAAACTACGTCAATGCAGATGAACCGTAAAATCCTTATCACTTTTTTTCGCGTATTCCCTAAATAAAGAAAATCAATTTGTTTACATGAATATAAAAAAGATAATATTTTGAAATATTATTCACACAAATTCAAAGAAAAAGTGAGATTCCACCCAGTGGCATAGCGTAGCGGGGTGGCAGGGTCGGCCCGCCCCGGGCGGCACTGTTAGAGGGCGGCAAAATTTCACAATAAATAATGAAAATATTTTATATAAATTTGAACCAATTCATTTCATCTTTTTGACGCACATTAGATTGGGATCTATTGAAATGAGCACGTAATTTTTCATTTCTTATTGTGTGATGATTTCTTTAAATGATTGTAGAGTGATTATTGTAAATTATATATACTTCACTCTTTTATTAGTCTTATTTATTACTTGTACTTCATTATTAGAAAGTTCTTTATAATTACTGCATATTTTATTTTTTTAATTGAAATACCTAAATAGGGGAGCAGCGAAATTTTCCTCCGCCCCCGGCGGCTGACACCCACGCTACGCCACTGCAGTTTGAAATATGGAAACCATATCTCCGCGCCTGAATTCGCACGTCTTTCATGCATTTCTGAATTCCACCACTCTCTTGCAAACTGCAAGAATTCTCAAGAAGAAGAAGCAGCGGGCGGATTCTAGTGGAGTCGTCAAGTATTTATTGCAACGGGAGAAGTATCCCGAGGAAATGGCTTTCTTTTCTTTTAGGAGGAAGTTTCCAGTCCCCAAAAGACAACAAAACTGGAACTCGCTAGTAAGTTCGCGTTACAGGTTAGAAGATGAACTTTGTAGAGGGATTTCAAAACAATTTATTTTCGACCAAGCAAGATTAATATAAATATAAAGTTAATATAATACGTGTCTGTAATGATAATTGGAATGCAAATAGTAACATACGTTTCCTAACATACGTTTTTTACAAGCATATACGTTTCCTAACATCCGATTTTTCACATTATGTACTGGGGCCAGTCCTCTCCAACAATCCTCTGAAGTTTTACCGTTTTCTTTTAGAAACTTTCCAACTGTCCCATTTTAAAATATTTCCGCATGATTCTTAATTAAAGAAATAGTATCGTGGGCAGAATGCGAATAACGTGTGCATTGATAGTCTCTTACTCATTTGTGAAGATTGCTTGTGAGGCCTGTTTTCCGAGGCCTCCAACCACCCATTTCGCACACGGTTAACTCACAACTGTCGCCGCTGTGTGTGTGTTTGTGGATGTGTGTGTGTGTGTGTGTGTGTGTGTGTGTGTGTCCGGCAGTCTCGCCTAGGAGCACATGGATGCCGATGCATTCCTAACCGAGAACACTTACTGTACTTCTTTATCGTGTAGTAAATGTTAAAATACAGAAATTAAAATAATATGCATCAAACAGAAAATAAATTTAGAAAAATATTTTCAGATATCTATAACTTGGTTTCCTCATAGCTTTTATTTAATACAAAGTCGTTCTAATCGATGAACGATCGTTTTCTAAGCAATTAAATAAACTAGGAAATACAATACATCATCTAATAGTCGTGGGGACAATTCCATTCGCATTACCATTAAATGTGTAAGGCACTTATTTACCTGTGAATGAAGTAACGTCTACTCAAAACAATCTTATAAGTAGATTACTTTCTTTTCCATTGTATTCCTTTATCTAATTGTTTAATAGTGTACCAGCTTTTGCTGAAACAGGCCACTTTTTAAAAAAATAAATTCATAATTGACGCAAAAGTACAACATTAAATACACAATTACAAACAAAAGGAAGGTTGTTTAAATAAAATTTAAGTGGAATTAGATAATTTAAAATAATTAATATGATGGTTAGATTAAGAAATTCTAGAAACGATACCTACATTCATATTGTTATAACGGTAAAACGAGTATTATTTCATATACTCGCAACATCTTAAGAGTCTCCATATGAAAATGACAGGACAGACTGTCGGTAGCAACTAAATCGTCAAAAAAGGATAGCTAGCAATGCATTATGCGAATGAAAATTCAGCCAATAATAAAAAACACAAGCAGTTGAAAAAAATTGGGACTATTTTTTTTCACCTGCTTAGTCTCTACGTCGCCCACATATTTTATCACTCACAGTCGCTGCGTTAAGTTAGAGGGTGCAAAACAAATGAAGTTAGTTCACCGGAACATCATTAAAAGTTAAAAGTGCGCCTGTCACAGAAGTCGCGCAAAAACAGCATTGGATTTATACGGCTTACTCGCACTTGGTTACTTTTACGAGTTTATTTTCCTCCGCGATTCCGTTTTCCACTTCCATTGTCACGTACCTCCTTGCTCCTCGTTAAAAAGAGTTTGACTACAATTATTTTTATTTTCTTTTGGAAACTCACAAATTCACAAGGTTTGCCGCATCTCACTTACTTTAACGGCGCTCTACAACTTTAGTAGCTTTGGTAACAATGCATTGCGTCACGATCCACTTCATTTTTCTTCAGCTATGTAAACTAAGCAGCATGTATTGTAGCACCATAATGAAAACTTGGAAAGAAAACTCGATTTGTTCTTACGTTATACATCATATGTTGTCTTTCACAACTATTGTATTTATATCCTTAGAAAAATAGTAACTCTTTAATCATTGTAAAATTTGAAAAGAACATGATTGTTTTCATGAATTTAATTTCAGTGTAAAGCATTCTTGCTTCAGACTACAAATGCTTCGAATGATGATGCTATTCGGAGAGCGAGGGGAAGCTTGTTAATTCGGTCTCGTGTTACTCATTCAAAATTATTGGGTGTTCTTTTGTAACCACAATTTATCAAGTATTATATTAGAGATTCACCCACATCAGCGTTTATTTCACGTCTTAATATTTTGTCTTTGAGGAAAACATAGAAGAAGGATTATCATTAATAACAATATCATTTATGGATAAGACTTCCCATTACATAACTATGTATTTCAAATTAACTTTGAAATAAACCATAGCATAAAATATTTACCAACTCGTAAAACCTTGAATTAATATATATCCTTACTGAAGACAGTATAATTTTTAGCGTACTAGGAGCTTTGATCAAAACGTCAGTTACAAAGGGCAGCACATGCATCGCAATTCTAGGAATTTATGAATTCAAATTATCAGAGAGTTAACGTTAGGCTTTCAGATACAATAGGATTTTACGCTGTTGACTCAATTAACTTTAGTTCACAAACCCTCAGGCAATAGGTCGTTTGCTTGCGTTGTCTCCTCAAACGACTAACACTGTTCCTTATCTCTGCGGTATCGATTATCCTGGATTCCTCAACTGCTTCCATTGCGCGCTCCGCAGCCGACAGACTCCTCGCTGCTGCGCGTTGAGGGGAAGGCGAGGACGTTCCCAGGAGACCAAGCCACCTCGATCGCGTCTCGGGCTCAGCGCAGTTGCCAGCGATGCTGCGAGCGAAGGCTGGGATGATCATTTTGAATGCTTCTGAACAACGACGGTATTATCAACGGGCATTTTCTTGAGCTCTCACTTCGCTAGATGCGAGAGGAGTGAGGTTATTTCCACGACAGATCTATTGCCCCAAATCCGTAGCTTGTTTTTCAACGCAAAATACTTTTTGCTTTCCCGTATACGTACGTATAAACGCAGTATAGGGAAAGTTATGTAATGCTGCAGAAAGTCGATTTCGAGATTTCAATGGAAATACACGTTTTGTGGTTCCCTGATATCGAAAAAGTTTTTCTTTTCAAAACATCCGTTCGTCCGTCCGTCTGTCTGTTCGTCTGTCTGTTCGTCTGTCTGTTCGTCTGTCTGTTTGTCTGTTCGTCTGTCTGTTCGTCTGTCTGTTCGTCTGTCTGTTCGTCTGTCTGTTCGTCTGTCTGTTCGTCTATCTGTTCGTCATTCTGTTCGTCATTCTGTTCGTCAATCTGCTCGTCAATCTGTTCGTCATTCTGTTCATCAATCTGTTCGTCAATCTGTTCGTCAATCTGTTCGTCAATGTGTTCGTCTATCTGTTCTTCTATCAGTTCGTCTATCTGTTCGTCTATCTGTTCGTCAATCTGTTCGTCAATCTGTTCGTCAATCTGTTCGTCAATCTGTTCGTCAATCTGTTCGTCAATCTGTTCGTCTATCTGTTCGTCTGTCTGTTCGTCTATCTGTTCGTCTATCTGTTCGTCTATCTGTTCGTCTATCTGTTCGTCTATCTGTTCGTCTGTCTGTTCGTCTGTCTGTTCGTCTGTCTGTTCGTCTGTCTGTTCGTCAATCTGTTCGTCTATCTGTTCGTCTATCTGTTCGTCTATCTGTTCGTCTATCTGTTCGTCTATCTGTTCGTCTATCTGTTCGTCTATCTGTTCGTCTATCTGTTCGTCTGTCTGTTCGTCTGTCTGTCAGAGAGTCTGTGAACAATCGTAGCGCGGAAAGCATAAGTACGATTTCTTCCAAACTGAATATTCTGCAGGAAATCTGGTTCCACTCAAGGCGCCGTGATTTTGTTAAAAATTCTTCAAAATTTGGGGGTACTTTACATGAAGCCCCCCGGACATTTTCAAAATTTTCTCAAAATGGCTTCAAATTTTTTCTTTAAATTTCTTGTCAGAATAGAATAAAGTACACTTATGAAGTTGGCATATGTCACATTTTCACGGTTAACTCTGAATTTTCAAAAATTGCAAAAGCTTGAAATTTTGTCGGCGTCTTTCCAGAATTACAAAATTGAAGATAGAGATTTTTTCCTTGAAATAAAATTTGTTGTCCAAAGTAAGTTCTTTCATTAAGGTCATGTACATTTTTTTTAATCTTAGTAGTTTTTTGGCAATATTGCATGCAATATTTGCGATTTTAAAAAATTACAAAAACCAGATTTTCTCAAAAAGGACGCCACATTTTTTCTTTAAATTTTCGTATGGTTAGTGCTAAATGTACTCTATGAGATGACACTAACACCATATTGCTCTATTCTCTGTTTTTTTTTTCAAAAATTACAAAAAATTATTTTTTTACTTGTCTCTCACATTGTTAATATTTACATTAGCGGCGATTTGTTCACATTATTATATTTATGAGTACATGTGCTTTAAATAATGTCAAATAAAGTTTCTTGAAAATTGAATAATTTACTGTGAAAAGTAGCTCAAAATTCCACATTTTCAGAAACGCTCAAACGCCATTTTCTCAAAAATGGCTCAAAATTGTTTCTTCAAACGTTTCGACGGTATAGTGCTAATTACACTCTTTAATATGACGTAAAGGTCAATTTGGTGTATTTTTTGGGTTTTGCAAAAATTACACAAATGTAAGTTTTATGAAAGATCTCTCACAACGTTAATAAACACATTTCCAGCAATTTTTAAACACTATTGTATTTGTAAGTTAAATTGCTTCAAATGACTTTAAATGAAGTTTTTCGAAAACTAAAAAAATTTATGTGAAAAAGTGTGTCAAATTTCGCATTTTTAGTTGCGCTTAAAAGCCATTTTCTTAAAAACAGCTCCAAATTTGTCAAAGAAAATTCCCATTTAGGTCGAGGTTTTAGTGTTTTTTAATATTCTAAAATTAATATTTCGTTCTACCAATAGGAAAGCGAAAAATTAAGAAAATGTCAAAAAAATGTAGTGTGCGTGATGATACTTAGCAGCTGCCAAGAGTGTGTGGCAAGTATGAATAGCTAGCCGAGTCCCAAGGAAATAGAAAACCAAAACGGGAAAGTCTGTGCCATTCTGCAGCACCACTAGTTAGTACTTGGGAGCAAACATTTCTTGTCATCAGATTTTGTCATCAACGCTCGTTCCTATCATTTTTCTGGATTCTACTAATGT
This sequence comes from Acheta domesticus, assembly GCA_031308135.1. Taxonomy (NCBI): domain Eukaryota; kingdom Metazoa; phylum Arthropoda; class Insecta; order Orthoptera; family Gryllidae; genus Acheta; species Acheta domesticus. The sequence goes on from JAHLJT010003656.1 coordinate 63,923,245, forward strand.
TTGTAAAGGAGTGGGAGTAGTTATGGCAAGGCAAAAGAAGACGTGCGCGTGTAATAGCTTCATTCCTCCCACATTATACACACGAATTACTTTTTTAGCGCAGTATATTATTTTAGTACTAGCCTTTCGAAATTTAGGCTACAAAACCGGCCATTTCAGTTGCCTAAAATAGGCTCTTAATAGGCGAAAATTAAATGCATATATTTTTCAAACCAAGCAGTTTAAATCGACTCCAAAATAACTTTTTCATACAAAATTTAGTTTATTTGCTGAAAATTTCAGCTCGGAAATGATGCTTCCTAGGCCCTTAGAACCACAGGCGTACAAGTTTTATGTGAACAGGTGAGTTCTTTGCAAATACGACTTTTGGTAGAACGGGTTGAGGGCATACGTGGACAGATGGGGACATATGAAGAAATAGGAGGGAGGAAGGTCGTGGTGTTCGAGTCGTTTATTTAGCTGCTTAATAAGCGATTCCAAAAATGATATATTTTTGAACTTTCTGAACATTTATCTGAACATTTCTCAACATTTATCTTTTTTGGCTGCACCCACTCCATAGCATGATTGGTATAAGAAAAGTATTGAAATCCAAAATACATGTAAAGAATGGGAAAACAGAACTAATTCTTCACGGTGGAATTGAAGGAACTGCTTGATTTTGTATGCGTTTTAATATCAACTCTTAGCAAAATTAGAAGGGTTTCTCTCGCACAGTACAGCCCGAGAATAAATGCTGTAACGCAGTTTTATAGGCTGGCCATTTAAAGTTGAGATCTGTTACGAAGTAATTTTCATTTTTAAAACAATTAATATTTACAAAGGGAGCAGTTTTCGAATGGGACAGCTTTCTGTTTCAACATGTGACTAGTGAATACATTAATGCTGAAATTATAAACCGTACAATATCACTTTTTCTTTTGATGTACGGAACAGTCTTCACAATCCAGAATTTTTATTTTATACATATTTCAGCTTTTTTCCGATATTCTGTTTAGGATTGAGTTCATCCTGCTGAGTTTCAATTCCACCTCATAAGAAACTCTGTTTTTGCAGGATGGATAGTCAATTTAAGGTTAATGATTCAATAAGAATATTAGTCTCTAAAAATGTGCGTCCTTATCAGGGCGTGATCATAAGTGATTTCGTGTATTTTCAGTGTCAGAGTCAGTGTTTCGCCTAAGAGATACAAAACCTGGCTTCATAATACAATACTGGTCCGTGTGCTCCGTTCCTCTCTTATTGGTAGCGTGTATTCATGCAAGGCGCCCTTTCGCGTAAATATAAAGTGGCTCACAAAGGGGCGTATTAATAGAAGCGCCCTCTCTCAGACGTGGCCAGTCAGAATAGATGCCCTCGATGCGCGCGCTCTTGGTCCACTGATATGACGAGTTCCCTTTATCCCTTTGCTCGATTTTCATATATGAACCAGAGTTCAAAACACGTAGTGTTAAAACAACTTGTCGATCAATATCCCGTCATTTATTTCGAGCGTCAAAAGCTTCATCATAATTCAAGTGAATGAGAGATTGCTACACATACCCACGTCCACATTTTTAGCAAAATTCACATTGTACTATTCTCACAAAAGTTCATACTACGAAGCTTTTCTAAAATATATTTTATCCATATGCATTATCTAAAAGTCAAATTTTTCGGAGATGAGTATTGTAATAAGAGTCATTAGAACACAAGAAAGTAAGTCACCTTTTGCTGGACGAATAGTCCAATTTAGACAAAAATTATTGCACATAAGAAGTTTAACGAAGTGTATAAAACATAATATTTGTATTACGATCCTCCTTGCTTTATCAAACTCTATCTAATGATTCTATTTGAAAATTCTCCAACCTCAAATGGAAATAAGTTTTACGATACTTATTCCGTAATATATGAGATGAATTCCGTAAATTATAGAATTTCTTCCAGACGCAAGCCATGGAACACAGAGAATTGGAGATATTTTACTGATTCGAACGGTAGGTTCTACTAAGTAAAATAAGTAGGTTCTACTAAGTACGTAATACTTAATAGCACCACTCCGTTCGGAGCGAAATTATTGCTCCGTGGTGAATCGTTCTGTGAGCGTAAAGTAAAATCGCTGGACATAAATCAGCGATATCAAAGAATTGTGTTGGTAATGATATATTCGTACGTGCATTACTAAAGAGAGTAAGGTAGTTGCAAGTCTGTAAATTAATATTTAAATTATTGTTAATTATGCTTGCTATTTCAATACTCTTTAAGTACAGAGTAAGACATTCCTTTCAACAGGAAAGGCCTCTTCAAAGACCTTATAGTCACCTCTAGCAAGTTAGCCAGCCTCCTGTCACCCAGTATTTAGTGCTACAAAGTGTATGGAGTTATGGAATGGATAGTATCGTTTGATCTCCTCGGAATTATAAAATGAACTATTTACTGAATTTCTAACTGTAACAAATATTAGTCAACTCTTCAGGATCAACAAACACTTTTGTCGATCAGGTTTTCCTTGAATTTCTGTTTAACTATGGTAAGATTCTGAAATGCTGAGATTCTCCCTCTTCTGTTTTTTCGATAAATGAAGCATTTATTCCTCCCTCATAAATTTTTAAACACTGTAAATAAACAGTAAAAATTAATGTTTATAAACTGTTAAAGCAATGTGTCTTGCGAGCTTGTGATTATTTATATTAATCTCCTAGCGTACGAAGATACAACTTAACTTATTTGATGTTTAACATTATTTTCAGATCATTGTCATGGCGTGAATAGTCAAACAACACAATTTACCTCATCAGGGTTTTTAATTTTACGAAATTAAATTATTTTCATAATTTTACATGCATCAATTATTTATCCACGAGAAGAGATTCCCCTTATTATACATAATTAGAGAGAATTATTACGATAATCCTTTAGTATACTTGTATACTTTTCATGCTTTTGGCTAATCAGTTTATCTACAGGAGCCAAAGAAATACTAGGAACGTACTCTTACTGTTTATAACATAAATGAAAATAAATACCATGGCTCACGCCACAGACGATAACCAGTGGCGCACCCAAAGGGGCGGCTCACGGGGCTTCAACCAACAGCATCTAGATATCTAGCTACAAGCGCAATGGGGAATGATGAAGAATGTGAGTACAAACAGAGGCGAGCAAGTGCCGGCGCCATCTGCCCCATTTCTGTCGCAAGCGGAAGACTGGTTTGAGTACATAGAAAGAGTAGAACAACATTGGTTCTGTTATGGAGTTGAGAGCGAGGAAAAGAAGCGCGCGGCGTTCCTGAGCACAGTGGGTAGTTAGACAAATGCTTTATTAAAGAAATTGTGCAACGAAAGAGAGACTAGTAAATTAACTTGGTCACAAATTAAGGAAATATTAAATAAACATTACGAGAAGAGACCGCATGTAGTGGCCGCAAGGTATGCGTTCTTCCAATGCAGAAAGAGTGGATAACTACGGAGTGGATAACTGAGTTGGGAGGCTTGGCAAGAAGTTGTGATTTCAAATGCCAGTCGGAGAAGTGCAAAAAATCGTACGCGAAAACTTTAATATGAGACGCAGTAATTTTGAATACCCCAGAGGATAAAATAAGATTTGAGGCACTCAAGAATAGTGATCCCTCACTCGAGGAAATTCAGAAGTTGGCCACAACATACGAAGTGACGTCACACACGGCAAGACAGATCGCCAGCGGCAGCAACGTATTTGACATGGCTATCGATCGAGAGCGGCACCGTAAGAGCCGCGTTAACACCGATAAGCAGCCGGAACGCAAGATAAGAGGACAACCGCACCGGCGCAGACCGGCGCTGAGGCCGCGCCACGACTCAGACAGCGAGGCCGAAGGCCTACCGGCTTTTACCACAAGAAGCAGGCCTGGCGGGTCAGGGGCAACAGCGATAGCGACGAGTGCGGTGCCAGCAGTTGCAGTACCAACAGAAGTAACAGGAAGTCTTGCAAGTTCTGTACTAGATATCACGAATGGTGGGAGTGTACATTTAGGCAGGCAAAATGTTTCAAGTGTGGAAAAATAGGACATATTAGAGAAGTGTGTTGCGGACTCAGCAGGAAGATCAAGAGAGAAGAAAAGCAAGGAAAGAAAAAGAAATGAAAATAAATATTGTGAACCAGTTGTTAAGTGAAAAAGGGCAGAATAGGTTGTTAATAAATCTACGGTTAGGGAAAAGTGAAGTGAAATTTTGGGTGGAAACGGGTACATCAGGGACATTGATAAATTTGGACACATATAGGAAGTTAGGAAACACACTGGTTAAAAGTTAGAAAAGCCGGTGGATGGTTTCGGCAGAGACCCCATAAAAGTGTTGGGAAAAATTAAAGTGCCAGTAGTTTATAAGAACGCTATCTTGGATGTCATTGTTGTGGACAGGTATGATGTGGTGAACATTTTGGGGCTGAACAGCTTCGAGAGAATTGGGTTAGGTATAGTGGATAACGTGTGCATGTTAGAACAAGATAAAGTGTCAGCATTAGTGAATAATTTTGAAGGAACAATTTTCAGAAGTATTCAAACCAGGTCTAGGTGAATACAAGAACTTTCAGGCAGGGCTGGTGCTAAAAGAGAGTTGTAAGCACAGATTTTTTTAAAGCTAGGCTGGTACCCTGGGCAATCAAAGATAAAGTTGAAGAAGAAATTAAGAGACTAGAACGTGAGCAGATTATCACAAAGGTAGCCACGAGCAAGTGGGCTGCACCTTTAGTTGTGATGTCTAAGAATAATGGTGGCATTCGCCTGTCGGATTGTGGGGATTTCAAAAGCACGGTCAATGAACAAATAGAGATTGAGCAATATCCAATTCCTAAAGCTGAAGATTTGTTCTACAAGTTGGCAGGGGATCAGCAGTTTACTAAAATAGGCTTAAAGGATGCGTACCTGCAGATTCCACTCGACGAGGAGGCGAGGAAAATATTAAGTGAACACCCCGTTAGGACTGTATAGGTATAACAGGTTACCATTTGGAGTTTCTTCAGCAGCAGCTATTTTTCAAAGAGTATTAGAACTTATTACGTCAGGTTGATGCTTGCATTAATTATTTAGATATTATTGTGACAGGGAAAAATAGTGATGAACATGAAACGAATTTGAAAGAATTGCTGAAGTTGTTAAAATAATGGGGGTTCAAAGTGAACTTACACAAGTGTGAATTTTTCAAGTAACAGGTTACGTTTCTAGGTCATGAATTAACAGAATCAGGTATCAAGCCAACACAGCAACATGTAGAAGCAATTAAGAATCTACCAGCGCCTAAAAATATTAAAGAGCTACAGGCCTTAGTGGGTAAGATTAATTATTACAATAAGTTTATTAAGAATTTTTCTGCAGTAGCGGCACCACTTAATGCGCTGAAAAAGAAGGGCACTAAATTTGTGTGGTCGTCGGAGTGTGAGAAGGCCTTAGCAGTTTGAAGACGTCGATAATAAAGGCAACGCAGTTAAATCACAACGTGTCTGGTAGAATTACATCAATTGCGACAGATGCGTCGGACTATGGGGTTGGGGCCGTATTATCGCAAAAAGACAAAAATGGTGTTGAGCGCCCCATTGCATTTGCGTCCAAATCTCTAAACAACATCAGAGGAATTACTCGCAGGTGGAAAAAGAAGCTTTGGCTGTCATATTCGGGGTCAAAAAGTTCAATGATTATGTGTACGGGTCTGAATTCCGTATTATTACTGACCATAAACCGCTATTCCATATGGGGAAGAAATTATCTGAAGGCATGGCGAAAAAACTGCAGAGATGGGCTCTTGTTCTATCAGATTATAATTATCAGATTCACTATAGGCCCACGACTCAGCACGGCAACGCAGACGCCCTGTCCAGGCTCCCGGCGGGGACGGATCTGGAATTTGATGAATCTGAAGAAGTGTGCCAATAGGTGGACCAGGAAGACTGGCAGGTTCTGCACGAGTTGCCGGTTACAGCAGCTACGATAGCGAGGGCAGTGGACCAAGACCAGGAACTAAGGGTAATTAGGGAGTATGTGAGAAAAGGGTGGCCAAATAAGCTATTAAGAAGCAACGCCGCTTGGTTTGATAAAAAAGATAGTTTGTCAGTGAAGGCGGGAGTATTGCTACTGTCAGGTGAACAGGGTACGCGAGTGGTGGTGCCTAAAGCGCTAAGAAGGCAGGTGTTACAGTTATTACATGAAGGACATTGGGGTACCGTCAGCACGAAGCAGTTAGCGAGGCGCCACTGTTACTGGAGAGAAATGAGCAAAGATATCCAGGACATGGTGAGAAGGTGCAACGCGTGCCAGTGAAATCAGTCGGCGCCACGTCAGGGTTGGCACTGGTGGCCCAAGCCAAAAGCTCCATGGGAGCGCTTGCATATAGACTTTGCGGGTCCTTTTTGGAGATGGTTGGTAGCAGTGGATGCATTATCTAATTTTCCATACGTAGTAGTAATGGGAGTAACAACAACTGGAGCGACAATAGAGGCGTTGGAAAAGATATTTGTTACTGAGGGGCTGCCACACACTTCAGATTCAGACAATGGCCCACAGTTTACGTCCGAGGAGTTATTCAAGTTCTGTAAAGCCAACGGCATCAAACATGTGTGCGCGCCGCCATTCCACCCCCAATCCAATGGTGAGGTCTAGAGGTGCGTCCGCACATTCAAAACAGCAAAGAAAAAGGCGAAGGATGCTGGAGCTACGAGGAGCCGCGCGTTGCTGCGGGTGTTGGCAACCTACAGGACGCTGCCAGAGCCGGAGGGCAAGAGTCCACCAGAGGTACTCCACGGCCGGCAGCACAGAACGCTGCTATCATTACTCAAGCCAGGTCACCATCGCAGAGAAGAAGCGATGGAACATAAATTCCAGGTAGGAGAAAAAGTGTACTGCACGAGTTTTAAAAAGGATCCTGCTTGGTGGCCGCGAGTGGTAAAAAACGCTATAGGCAATAAGATGTATGAAGTACAAGTGATAAACAAAGTGGTAGTTAGGTACCAGGGACAGTTGCGCCCAAGATACACAGTAGAGGAAGTAGACAAGATGGGCAGAAATGTTGAGCAAAAAAAAGAGAGAGAGCGATGAGGAATTTGATAGAATCGACTCGTTTTCAGGAACAGCAAGGAAGTCATCAGGGACGACCGGAGGAACAGCCCGCAGCGCAGCAACCGGCGCCAGACCTGCGCACGGAGGCGCCGTTAAGGACAACAAGACGCTGTGTACGTTTTGCTCCGTACACGACGTTTTCGAGAGGGGAGGGTGTTGCGGCTGTAAACACCCATTTGAAAAGCGCGCCGACCAGGCAGTGCACTGCGGCGGACGAGGCAACGAGGAGAGGCATCAAACCGGAGAAAACACCCGCAAACGGGCAACGAGCGACCATCCAGCGAGCCTACGCCCCAGAAGCGAGTCTGCGGCGTCGAGGACATTATAAGGCGGCGCCGCCGCCACCGCCACCTTCAATTCTGATTGAAGGCCCTGCTTAGAGTTTGTGACTACGTGATTAAGTGTACGACCCGGCCTAGGTTTTGTTGTCTCATGGTATATTGGTTAACTGCGCTAGTTTTTTGGTACATCTCACGGATAAACGGTAACTTTGCTTGGTCTATGGTACATTCTTTTGGGTTACCGGAACAATACATATTGTGTAAAACTCTGTGTGAAATAAAAATCTTGTTCACGAAATCTGCCTCCTTCTGAACATAACACATATATTAACTGTTTACGTGGTAGTATAAACTATATTGTCTCTCAAATAATCACAAATAAATTTTATATTCAGAATAAATTTATAGTTCTTAATAACAAAATATCAAGTCGCAGGGTAGTAGGTCTAGAGCATCCTACAGAAAAACCCCGGGTACGCCTGTGATGATGATTGTTTCTGGTAGATTAGGTGGCGGAGCCGGCGGGGCCTGGGCCTGGGCCTCACGCACATAGTGGGCGCAAAATGAGCCTACTATACTCTTTACTCTCTTCTCTTTCGGGAGGAATTCACACAAATGTTTGCTGTTTAAGCGGATGCCCCCATTACGGAACGCAACGGTATCTCTCTCCTTTGCATGTGGTCCAGGAAAATTGGGATTGAAAATTATAGCACAGTTGCTCTTTTAACCACGGAAAACAACTCTATATACCTGGGAGGGGTGAGATGAGTGTGTGTGTGTGTGTTTGTGTTTGTGTGTGTGTGTGTATGTGAGAGAGAGAGAGAGAGAGAGAGTGAGAGAGGGGGCTTCAAAAGCCCGGTTTTTTAGAACTGTTTTTAGAATGTTCTCCTGAGAAAGAAACTCCCGAGTTTACATCAACTATTTGCAAAAACTTAACACAGGTGACATTCACCCTCCTCTCTCCTACGCCTGAACTCATTCCCACCCGAGCTTTATTTAGTATTGTGTTCCATACCTAAAACAGCAACCGCGACAATTTTCAAATCATCAGGAATTTTTCCTATTTCATCATCATTTTGGACCAATTTTTCGTGAACAATAGGGCATACGAGCAAGCACATTGAATGGCTGGCGGTGATCATAGGTATGGTAAAGCTCGTTTTACATCATATAACTTCAAACGGTTAATAAATATACGCAGTCATGTTATGTACTAGCGAGCCCGCATCGAAGACTTCGAACTCGGATATCTTAAGAGTCTGTCCCGACGACGATCGAGCGATTTTCCACAGCAGCTCTGAAGCTGGATCGAGCTTGGAAGTTTCAGAGGTCGTTTCTCTCATTGGTACATTTGCTTCCCTTCCTCCGATCAGTTCCTGTCAGAGCAATATTCTCCGTGTATTTTCGTTTTATATTTAATTAATGTTGCAAAGAAAGAATTTTTGGAAATATGTTTTAAGAACAAAACTTCCAAATTATAAATAGAACATTTACGAAGGTGGCTTATTTACAAATAAGCAGGGGAATAAAAACCTGCGATTTTGCTTTGAGAAAATTTTAACAGTCGTCGTAAAAGTAGAAAAATTTTAAAACCTGTATTTCGGGAAGCGAAATAATTACAATAACAATTATTATTTATTTTACAATATATTATTTTATTTTTATAGTTGGAATTTACGTGGTATACTTTCAAGCAGAATGGCAGTCGCCGATGCGCAGCAAAATACCGACAACAGTGCCCTAAGCTCGGGGAGCCGCTCTTCAGTATTTCTGTCCTAACAATTACATTTTTCAATGTAGTTCCAATTGGATTACATGCAATTTATATATAACGGCCGCACCTTCTACGCAGACTTCGTACGAAAACATGCCTCAACAATGCAGAAATTTCATACGAAACTTGCGCTCGGGACTATGCCGAGCAGCGTCTACTTCGGGATATATTCGTCACTGAAATTGTTCCGAGCGGCGACCTGAATGTGTTAAAATACCCATTCATCGCGGGATATCCTTCCTTCCATATCCTGTCCCCATTTTCCCTTTTACTGCCGGGTGATGGTAATATCCCATCCTCGAACTGTCCATGCCCCTTAATATAAAAATTCTCTGTCAAGGGTCGAAGATTCGAGATGTGACAGTTGCATTAAAATAATTGCAAAGATAAAAATGAACATTTGACAATTGTTCGTACTGAATGGTAATGAAGCAAACTTAACAATTACACCTACAGTAAACAATATTTTGCAGATGGCCGGAAACACTTTCTCGCTATCCGCACTTCCCAAAACGTGTTTTACAATTAAAATCTGAAAAGAGATTTTCAGTTCATTTCAATGATGCCTTATATTACGTGGCAAGTATTTTCCTCCTCCTTACATAAATTTCTACATATTTCTCCCTAACTACATACATATATGATAAATTTACCCACAAACACACACACTTCCTAGGATGAAACCATTCCCAGTAAAGGCCCGACTTGGTTGCTCCTCGCACCTTTCTACACTGGCAGCGGAGAACGAAAAGCAAAGATAAAAAAATTACCAACAGAGTTAGAGTGACATACGAGGAATTCCTCTAGAGTCTGAGAAAATATCTTCACCAATTCACCGCCTAACACCCTCATTGGTGGTAGGCTCTGACCTTCACAGGTCTCCTGCAGCAGAGCACCCAGATCCCACCCTCTCTCCTGATAGGAATCACAAAATGTCTGTCCTGTCCCACTTCAATAATCCTTTCAAACAAATCTTTCCATATATGTATTCATACAATACAATATGTATTCATATCTAATTATTTTATATCGAAGAGTACGTAAATATAAATTTAGATGCATGTTATGGTGTAATATGAAATTACGTTATGTAAATGATGTTAGAAATCCGAGAACCTCATTCGTTAGGGAAAAATAAGACGAGGGCAAACATGTGCAGGATTTTTCCTAACGAGTACATTTGTGACGATGTTGTGACGATGACAATTTTGTGATGAATGATAGCAGGAATTTTGTTTAAGTAATAATTGTCAGTAAGTGATAATTTCCAGATGAGTTTGTTTGCCAGTTGCAATTTGAACGTTCAGGTCTTATCGCGCAATACCTTTGTTACCCTCCGCAGCTCTCTATTTTGAAACCATTGAATTGTGTGCGGAGGGCGCAAGAAAGGGGCGGTGCGCGAGGAGCGAAGCTGCGTGGCGCAGTGCGGCGCCGCCGTCGCTCGTCGTGCGTGCCCCGCGCCCCGCCCCGCGCCCCGCCCCGCGCCCCGCCCCGCGCCCCGCCCCGCGCCCCGCCCCGCGCCCCGCCCCGCTCCCCGCCCCGCTCCCCGCCCAGCCCCGCACTGCGTCGCCCGCAGTCCCGACTCCGCTCCAACGCTCTCGAAACGACTGCCCTGCTCGGTCCACGGCTGGAACCAATGCGGAGGAGGCTGCCTTCCTCCTCCTATATGTCTTCTTCCTACTCTTCCTCACAATTTTCCTCTTCTTTCTTCTCTTCTTCCACTTCTTCTTTGTCCTCTTCCATTCTTCCTCGTCCTCTTCCCCGTCTTCTTCCTGTTCTACCTCCTCCTTTTCCCATTCTTCCTCGGCCTCTTCTCATTCTTCCTCGCTCTCTTCCCATTCTTCCTCGTCCTCCTCGTCCTATTTCTCATCTTCCTCGTTCTCTTTCTCATCTTCCTCGTCCTCTTCCTCATCTTCCTCGTCTTCTTCCTGTTCTTCCACGTCCTCTTTTTCGTTCTTTTCCTCTTCTTCATCTGACTACACGTACATCGAAGACTGACTAAATGTCCTATTTTCCAATGAAAAAAGTTAAATTATAGTTAGTTATATTCTCTTTAAAAGTTCTCAACACACATATTTTTTTCGCACAGATACGAAAAACTTCTGCATTGCAACATAGTTAACTAATTCACGAATACCTTTCTTTTCTGTATCCTCCTCCGCCGAACAAGTTTTTAAAATATTACATTTATTTCTGGCAATGCCTTCTTAAAAGAAGTAAAAAAATATATACGGTGAATCCACTTAGTACTATAGTGTTTACGTTCTTGTCATAGGTTGTGATTTCATTTAAAAAGTTGAATGGGCACCTTGTATTAGCCCTTCGAATTGAGGTATTCATGGTGAGCTTCTCCCGCTTCTTTTCGATGCCTCCTTGTTCAGTGTCTCCTGGAACTGATCAGTCACCGAACGCACTGCACATTTCCCCTCGTGAGCCCCTCCTTCCTTCACTAGGCCAGTAATCGCCTCCCTGCACTTCGTCTTGATGGCAGTAGAACGAAAGTTTGATTTAATATCATTTGAGACCGGGATCAAGACCTGGCGTGTTGGGGCAGCCGAAGTATGAAGTAACAAGTTCCAGCGCTTCGGAAACTTTCCTGCGGACACTCCGAGCGGAGTCCATCCCGGGCCAGCGGCGGCGGGGCCACGCCCCCACACGCCGCCATTAGCGAGATCCCTGGCCTCCGAGTTGCCAGCCCCCATTCGTCTCCGGGCGGGGGCCAAGGCTTTCGTGACTCGCATGAGCGAACCTCCTACCGCCCACGCGAAAAAGGAACAAGCGCTGCCCGCAGGACGAAACGCGGAACGGCGCTCGTGTGGGTGGCCGAGGCTTACGCGCCTTGTACTCCCTCAGAGTCTCCGAAACATCGCGTGTTTGCAACCTGTTCAAAGCACGGATGTAAATCCCTCGTAGCTTGTGTGTGTGTGTGTGTGTGTATGTTGTCACGAGGGCCTTGAGTTGTGCTACTGGCGCCATGACCGAAAGTCTGCGAGTGTGTCAAGACCCCAGTTTAATGACTGAGAAATATCTAGTAAGGAGTATATCGAGTACTATTAAATATCTAGTATTATCTACCTGGAATAATTAAACTTTTTGTACGACAACCGAATAGATTCCAGAGTTAGTCAACAAAAAAACACATCCAAATATATTTTCATCTCTATTTTCTAAGCACATCTTTCAAAAGAACCGAATTAGAAAAAATTAAGTATCTCTGAACTAGCTATCTTATCTCCTAAAACCACATTTTTGAAATGTCACTAATAATTGAAGGTTTGTACAACAATGAGGCTGATATTTTCGGGACGAACAACCGAGGATAGAAATATGATATTGCCGATAATACCGAACATCAATAAGCAATTGGTATTCCAATAACGTCATTGAAGTTGAACGAGATGTCTTCACACCACTCTTATAAATGCTTCAAAAGATAAAATGATTTAAAACATTAAAAGCTCCAACTTGTTGCAGTGACTGTTTTACCCAGCATCTGGGGTTAAATCAACAGACTTCACTTTAAAAAGCGTAAAATCAATTATTAACTTAAATTTGATGTCTACAAAGTATATTTAAAAAAAGTGCCGCAGAAAACGTTATCAAGTTTAGACTTCATACTACACCAGTTACCTGATCGGACAGTGCATTGTTTGCAGTGAACAACAATTCATTAAAATAAATTACTGTATTTACGCGAATCTAATGCTCACCTTCTTTTTATCAAATGTAGTACTCAAAATTGTGGTGCGCACTAGATTCGATGCTGCATTAGATTCGAGTGCAAATCCGTTCCCTAGGGAATAATGGTGATTCACGCTTGTAACTTCTTGTATTAATAAATTCATTGTGATTGTGTACTTTCCTTATTTCATGTTCACTAATTTTCTTCTTTAACAAAGCGTCTCCTAATAGGAAACTTTCATTTCTATAATCTGGTGGTTTATGTATACCATAAATTTATTGTTATATTACATAAACTGAAATCAAGTGGCGGACCTATTATTGTCATTGATGAGCATTACATTCAATACAAACACTTTTCTCATAATTTTAAGTTTCAAATATGGAGTGCACATTAGAATCAATGGCACTTTAGATTCGCATAAATACGATACTTCGTCGAATACCCTTAGTTACGTTCAGTCTGATATTTTAAATCTTGTACATACCTCCACCGCTTTCGAGAACCTCACGCCACAGACTTTCAAATTTGCCCCAACTCCATGGAAGTCAGCGTCGCGTGGTCCCTCAACTCCTTTTGACGTGGAAGGGGGAGGGGCGAAGCGAGAGGAGAGAAAGGGGTGCGCGCCGCGCAGAACGGCAGGAGAAGGGAAGGGAAAGGAGGGGAGGCCAGGGCATTTTAGCCCCACCCCACACCCCACCCCACACCCTACAACACACTTCTGTTGAGGCCCGTTCCCTCAAGGCCGCCTGGCCGCGTTTCAATAGGTACCAATTGCCGTGACATGGAAACAGCGCAATGCTCCAACCTGCATTCGACGCCGTATTGACGGGCTGTGCTCACGCTTCGATTACATCATACGTTTCTAAACACTTCAAAGAATTTCCCTAATCAATTAAGACATACGCGTAATTAAACTGGTAATATGATCAGATTTCGTGGTAGCAAACTCAATATGCTCGCCTTTTTCAACACTTCTTGAACCTGTCTTCTTCCTTGGTCACCTGCTGTTGCTTTCTTTGTAATACATTCGTATTAAATACATTCACATATTATTTCTCTAGACTTAAATAGCGCTCTGTGCAGAACAGATTAAGATAAAATGACCAAATATTGTTTGTTCAATCCAAGACAAAGGAACACGTGCGATTCCATTGTTTCACACGAACGAGATACTACAATCTCTGAACAGACTGCAGTTTACATACCAGAAAACGAACGACGATAGGAAACATAACCTTAAATTGGCTACTAGTTCGGGAAATGACTCAGTTCTTGTTTCCCGTAATGTTCTTAATATGTTTTATCAATACGTAACACTAAATATTCAATTCAAACTCACCTCATCTTTTGCCAAGGAGACGAAATAACGTCTCTTCGAACTCCGATGTTTGTCATTTCAATTTCCTCAATACAGCATTCGAATTCTGTCCATTTTTGTGCTATTACTGTTATTTTACTCATGTTAATTGTTCGTGGAATAAATAATACATCACATTCGAGAATATAAACGCACCTAAACCAAATAAATACACGGTCAAACTCAAATTGACGATACCTAAACTTCCCAGCGTAAACACGAGACTTGCCAGCTTACCACAGATCTTACCAGAAGCAGTTTTCAGCGGCCCTCGGATGCGCTCTGGAGAATTTCCTGTTATGCTCAGATCACAGGCGGGTGTTTTGAAAATCTGCAAAGTAAAAAGCTTTTTGTCGCATTCCATTGATTTTGTGTATTGTTTATAGAAGGATTTTCAAATGTTAAAATTGTCATTTATTGCATATATGCATTACTCTTTACATCTGCATTACATATACATTGTATATGCGATGTACCCTGATTACTTACTTATAAAACAATTTAAAAAATACCTCAATACCTCAATTATTGCGGAATTCATCACAAAAAGAAGTCAAAATTATCCCAAGAAATTACGAAGTAAGTAAACATTCAAATCATTCACTAGTCAACCTACGTGACAACATTGAACCTGCAGAAAGAAATGCGAACACATCTTGAAACAGCCAAACCATTACAGTGGTCTCTAATTAACCTAAATAATATTTATGCAACATATTAAATATTATGTAACCACTCTGTCTATGAAAATATTGTTGTCATTTTAAACCATTTCTATACGCGTTGTTAAATTTCTTCTATAAGAACAGATTGTAAATTTTACAGATGTGAATTTAAAAAAGTTTATTCAATTTTATAACTTGCCGAGCAACTATTATTTCATCCAATTAATATATTGCTGACTAAAAGCTCTCCTTTACTATCAATAAAATGAAAATATTTTTTTTTCTTTAAAGATAAATTCAATTTAGAATACCTGCTAAAATCAACATATTCGTAAACTTGAGTAAATGTTAATTGAAAATATTGAACTCTTAATGACAATGGTCTTTATTTTTATGACTGACAATAAACTATTTTCAAGACATTTATGAAATGCAAAATAAACGATCACAATAAATTTTCTAAACATCACCGCTCATTAGCATTACTACATATTGTTTTCGTGATTTACATACTTTTTCTTTCTCTTCCAATAACGGAAAGTAAATTTCCTAGTCTGATTACGGCCGATGGCTTAGCAACCAATAAAAATCTCTTAACAAGCTTGTTGAGTATTTCTTGTGACGAATTGCTATGAAAAGATTCACAAAATCATTAGTATACGATACAATGTGGTATATTACACATGGCTAAAATACCATTATTATGCTCGTGAGAAAATATGACACTCGGCGCTAAATTACCTCACGTTCATAATTATCTCAGTTGCAAATAATGGACCACGTTTAGCGGCTTGTAATGAAAATAATTACACTGTGAAGTCAATTAATATTTGTAAAAACAACTACCGCCATTACGTCGAAGCAAAAAGCTCAGAGAAAGGTAATTTCAACTGTGTAAACTAAATGTAATGTAACTCTTTCTTTCATCGGAGCTCGTGTGAAGAAATTGACTCAATACCGGGAAAACATGAAAACAAAATGGAATGTTAAAACCTAATACTACGGTGTAAAAGAATCTCCTACACCGTGCTTAATATTTTAGAAGTCTTTTGACGCTTTACTACACGAGTCCATGACGAGGTATTATGGCAGGACTCGACGTCTGAAGTCAATTCGTAAATGGGCACAGGTTTAGGAATCAAACCAAAATGCATTCTTCCCTCTTATGTTACGTACGTAATTTATGAATAGCCTTCACATCTTGGCTTACATATTGGTAATGCAGCGAACTTCAGGTTACGCTGAGGGTCAATCTCCGTCACCAAATCCAAGTTTCAGCCTGTCTCTCGCAGCTTCATTAAAATGCGTCCGGCGCAGTGCGTCATTTGCAAGTTTCCACCGTGGACAAGAATTTAATAGGAGAGCTAGAGGTAGCTCCCCCCTCCACTGACTCTTTCCCTCCGCCCGCGGCGCGATATGAGCGCTCGTTTGTTTTGCGTCGCTGGTTGCTCACGGCGCATGCGCGGGACAATGCGCTTCGATTTGGAATTGGCCCCCGCGCGCCTCAATAGAGGTGCTGCTCTGTAGTCGAGAGCGGCGTCGCGATACCTCCATTGCACATCCCAAACGCATTGGGCCGTGATTGTGACATTGTTTCAACGAGGCCTTCGATTTGCAACGGGAATAGTTGCGCGTATGAACGAACAATGCCGGTGTAATTTATGCAACACAATCACAATGTTGTAATGTTTGTATGTTTCTCGTAGAATAATAAAAATAATAGTTTATAATTTCCAAAGCTCTATTTTTCAGTATTAAAAGAAAATTATTGTTTGCAATCAATAAATATTTCACTGAAAAAAAATTTATTTAAGCTATTTATTGTGCTGGTACATTGATTTCTGTAAATGTTTTATCTCTTGCTTGTGATGTAAGAGCAGAAATATACGAACGAATTACGAGAAAAAACATTAAAAATGTCTGGTAGTAATATATGAGAAAGTAAAAAAATTTCGAATATGACAGAGTAAAAGGAGGCGTGGTCGCCAAACTGAATTTTTAAATCGACTTTTAAAGGTCTTTAAAGATCAAAAACGCAAACAATTTGTACTGTAAAATTCTACTAATTATTGCAAATTAAATTTCATCAAAAACAAAAAAATCTCTTTTTTCATCCTTTACTCGTTCAGGTATCCAAACCATGGGTAGTAAACTGCATCGGAATTAACGGCTTTTCTTACCCTAAAGATAGGAAGTGCAATCTATTGTCTTTCACATGTAGTACTTAACTTATGAAGTTTTTAATTTTCATTCACTCGATTACTTACTTGCCCTGCTAGTACAGCCGGTTGACTTGCCCTTCCTACGAATAGGCAAAGTTTCTGGAAATGATTGTCTGCTTATCCACATCTGATTGCACACAAACATCAAATAATCAGCTTTACTCAATTATGGTTAATATTTACTATTCTTCACTACATATCATTCTGACATTCATCACAAATTCTCCTGGTCCTTAACCCCCATTAACTAATTCTATACAATTATTGGATTGTTCTTACTTCATCATGCTGATCTTCATGCGCTCTTCTCAGATGTGGTTGTGTTACAACAAATTCGTTTAACCTCTCCCGCAGATGAGCGCTGCTCCCGAACACTGTTCTTCTGAATTCTTCTATTTACGTCCGTCGCCAGCAATATTCATTCACTTCAGCATTTCCATCACCGTCAAGAATTCAACTCGCGTTATCTCCCACCAAACAAAATTCCCATTTCCTCTTCTCGGCCACCTCTATTCGATCTTCTTCTTCTTAGTAACAATAGCCATCCCCACCTCGTATCTTTACAAATTACAGATTAATATATTACTAGGTAATCAGCAAATAAGCCTGTCAAACAACGACACACATTTTCTTCGCCGTCCAAACTGTGAGGTAAATAATCCCCAATATTTCCACTATTCGGTATGTCACAGAAGTGACACAGGTAAATGATGGGAAGCTTGCGCCCAGTCCCTGGCATATTTTTGAGGATAGTGCCGAGCAATTTAGATTCATGATTCTCTTTCAGACAGAAGTCGGCTTTGACTGAGCTACTTAACAGATATAACATCTGCCATCGTCTGAACTTATGGCACAGTGGTGGCACAGCGAAAGTAGTTGCAAAGCCAGTAGGCTTATCCTAACATGATTGATTGGTATCTTGGTCACGACAATTGCTATGGTCATTAGCCCCATTTGTGTTGATTTATCGCTGGAGGTGGCTGTGTTCCTACCCCACTGGACGGCGAGATCCGGCGTCGACCTACGCGTTGGTCTAGAGAGGAATTCCCTCATCAGGTATCTCCCCCAGTGAGGCAGCGTCACAGCCGGGACAAGCGCTAAGCTTCCGAGTGGTCTCAACTAAACTACACCTAGTATTCCTACTTTATATAATCGTTTCGTTGCTTTTTATAACCAGTTATATGTTATCTGTTTCACATTCACATAATTGATGAATAATGGCATCTTCCCGTTGTTGTAAGCGTAATCCAGACTGTTTTTGTTATGTGTGTGGCATTTTCCTGAGATCGAAAGCAGTAAAGCATAGAATAAAGGATCCTAACATCTTCTGCTTAACATACAGTTCATATTTTGGTATGCATGTGGGAATCGAAGACAAGAACTGGGCACCACACATCAAATGTGGATATTGCAGATCCACTCTTGAGGCCTGATATATAGGAGAAAACAGAAAAATGAAATTTGGAGTGTCAAGTATTTGGCGAGAACCAAAAGATCACCTCTCCAACTAAAACACTCTCCAAGAAAAATACATGACTAATAAAATGGAATATGGAAATAGAGAATGCCCTAAATGGAAAGAAAAAACATATAAAGAATATTTACAAAAGAAAACAGAAAAATCTGCGAGCAAACTATAAAGAGGAACGTAATTAGGCTCGTAAAATAGTAAGACAAGCCCACCAACAATCTTGGGACATTAATATCCAACGTAGAAAACGACATAGACAAGAAATAGCTTATAAATGTGTATGTAGAGGAACAGGGTGGTGAAGGGTTCCATCAGGACTTACAATTGTTTAAAAGAAGGTACCAGGGCGACCAGTATAATGCGGGAATGCTTGGTGATTAAATCTGGTGACTGATCAGAGAGAGTGATGCAACGTACAAGAGGAAATGTAGAAAGACAACATATTTTTAAGCATACTGTACGTGATATGCGAACATTTTCATGTACTTTAACATTTTTTCATACATATTTACCGCATTTACGTTTTCTCAAACGTTGAATTAAAGAATTTCTTTTGTTTTGTTTCACGGGTATATGTAAACAAGTATTCATTGTTTCAAATATATGTTTTTCCTCTAATTAAGAAAATCGATGCCATTTCCCTAGAAACAATTTCCCATATGAAAAGTTGTATTTACGTAGTGTTTTGAAACATATTTCATTAGAAACAACAAAAAATTAACTTAAACAAAATTTTGTTGCATGGTGTTATCCTCCAGACAGTTGCTGAATTCGACCGAGCTGTTTAGCTAGTAGCTACAATCGAGCACCGTTGGTACACGAAATGTAACCCCTTCCCCACCAATCAGTTACATAGCTGGCTCTGAGGTAAACTCAGCCATATTGTAACATGATCGTTGTGTGCCACATACGAGTTAATGTTGAAGGGTGATGATGATAGTGATGAATATGTATCATGATGTAATGAGAATGAATGTGGAATGTATGAAAGAATAAGAGTCAGAGAAAACTATAGAACTCCAACATAGCGCGATTTCGCTTTGCCCCTCACAAATTCCACTTGAGGTGACAGGAATTTTAAGGCCAGACGTGATTCTACGGTCTCTACTTGAAGTTCAGAAAGGTCCACCCAAAGAACGTCCAGCCTTTTAGCTCTGCTTGATGAGGACCTATGTGGGAAATTGCAAAGAGCATCAATGAGCGTGCTTCCTCTCCTCACAGCCCTGATAAATAAACTCCTCGTGGCTTGAAAGCGCGCCGCGCTGGCCGGCGTTATGAGCCGTTTCGCTGCAGGAAATGGCCACGTGCAGTTCCGTAATGGGTCGGCGCCTTCGGACAGGACATTAGGGAACGTTATCAAGTTTACGAAAGTCGCTTCAAATGGTGATAACAATTACCATCAAATACTTTGAAATGTCGTAAAGAAAGGCAAGAAATATAAAATTTTCTTCTTCTTTTCCTTCCTCTCCTTCTTCCTATCACGGTCTTGGTTGAAGTTCCTCATGCGTCTTCACCTTGTTACATTCACATCTTTTGTCATATTTGCCCTTCTCTGTTATTATTGTCCCATTTCCACATTTTAATCATATTTATTTACTAACAAACAGAACCCTACACAAGTAACATGACGTGTCTTTTCATGATATTTACGTATATACAATTTCCTAGCGTAAATTAGTTTTGCACCTACCAAAAGTACTCGAACTTTGGTCCAACATTCGCGAACTCTCACAACCGTTGCAATCTCTGAAAAAATACTCAGCTGAGGAAGGAGGGTCTGCCCATCGTCCAACTCTAAGGATGGAGACGAGGATGAGATGAAAAATTCAGTAAACAAAATAAACTTTTACTATTCCAAACCTGGCGACCTCTTGAAATATTGAAATATCAATTATGTAAATTGCGAACCTAAACAGTAAAGAGTGGGGAGAGAATATTTTTTCTCTAAAATAATCTTGAAATATGCTTTTAAAAATATGCATTTATGACCCCAAAATTCAAAAATATTCATTTTAATATGCAATTAAAATTAACAATATTTAATTTCCTGTATAAACCATTCTTGACAAAATTCAGGAGGAGTATGCTTGGAATGAAAATATATACTTTTGTGCAAACAAACGAGGGTCGTTCTGAAAGTAATGCCTTCCATTTATTTCTATTGCAACTACAGTAAGTAAAAAAACAATCTTAACACAACGTGTTACAACAAAGTTTTTTTTAACGCAACTCTATTTATCAAATTAGCCCCTTTTTTTCTATGCATTTTCTTCACGGATGAACAAGTTCCCGCATGCCACGCATGTAAAAATCTGTACCAACCGAGGTGACCCGGACGGGGAATTCTTATGCCTCCATTCCATGGAATGTCTGTTTGTCTGTTTCTTGCTCATAATGGTGACACCATATCTCGTCACCAGTAATTATTCGATCCAGAAAACCACCACTTTCAGTTTTGTATCGGGTCCAAAATTCTTCACAAACTTCCATTCAATGGTGTTTGTATTCCTGTGTGAGTGATCGCGGGATTCACCTTGCGCACAATTTTCGCTTAACTCTATTTACTCAACATTACCTCTAATGCATTGTAGCCAACGTTTAGCGCCGTACACAGTTCCCTGGTCGTGATGCGCCTATTCACGCGTATGAGCTGATCGAGGCGCTCCTCATTGAGCTGTGCGGCAGCTGTGCGTGGATGGTGGCAACGCGGTTTGTTTTTCACGTCGCTGTCACCAACGCTGAAACGCACTATCCATCGTCACACTGTACTGGAAAACACTGTATGTTCGCCGTAAAAGTTCATCAAGCGTTTGTGGATGTCAATAAAAGAAATTTCCTCCGAAGTGAAAAATTCAATCCCAGATCTCTCCTTAAGTGCGTTTCCGTTAGGCGTTATTTTAGCACACTGCCACTGTACTTCTATGCGACAAATAGCAATGAAATTAAACGAACATTAACGGGAAGGATCAAATTCCACTATGACACCTCTCACATTCGTTTTTCAAGTCATAAGCCAAGGTAAAAAAATGGAAGGGATTATTTTCCGATCGACCCTCGTAATATAAACTAGCTTACTTCCCGAGAGAAATAATTGAATTAAATAGTGAATCAACGAACAAAAATACGCAAAATCATAGAAATCCGCTCCCTATACATGAGGAAGGAAATATCCTGTGCGGCTACAACCCCGTGCAACGGACGAAAGCAGCCTACCTCTACAATGTCCCTACAGGAAGTGGTTGGCGCCGACCGACCAAGCTACTTAGCTGGTGTTGGCATTCCGCCTCTTTCTGAATTTATTGGCTGACGTGGCTCGGGCGACAACTATTTCTACGGTTGTTGCTACTGTTTCAACTGCTGTTACGCCAGCAGAAATTCAACACTAGCTACATAGGTTGAATTCAGCTCTTGCCTGGATGATTCTAACTGCTGGCTACTCTGGGCGGTATTTTTCCGTGGCCCCTCCCATCAATATTAGGGGTACTGTTCCGGCATTCTGAGCTGTGCCCTTACAAACGAACCACTGAGTGCTTGCGAACGTCCTTTTCATTTCCTTGTCCTTTCCTTTCCCCTTACTCTCACATACAAGCACTACACTATCGCACATGTCAGGAGACTAGTCGAAAGCTTAGAGCTTATACTGGAGTTTTTATTTCTTGGCGCGTGGGGGATTGTCTTCAGAATAGAATATCTCACGGTATTTCGCGTCGTTCCCGATCGCGTCGCTAGGAGTCGCATGATCGTCAGCACCACTCGATACAATCGCTATCATGCGACTTCCAGTGGCACGACTGAGAACGACTCGAAATACCGTGAGATTTTCCATCGCGAAGACACGCCCCCATGCGCCAAGAAATAAAAACCAAAGTATATCGGGGGCGGTTCCGCGCCGGTGGAGGCACCTGGAAAAGGAAAACGCCTGCAAGTTGACGTACAGGTCGGAGCCGGATCTTACGTTCTAGCGGATAATCAACACCACCGGGATATAACATGCACCACAATATTGGGGTTAATAACCATACCAGTTGATGCTATCTGAAAAACAAAATAATCAATCAATATTTCGGGATTTGAACTAGGACCTCCCAATCTCTGGTTCTTCAGCTGCGCACTCGCAACTACATCCGATTTGGTTGTCAGCTGTTATTTCTTAAAAAAAAAAATAAAAGTCCTGCGTTGCTCACCCCAAAGCGGCCTTCGCCAGGAGCTGAGTAATGCGCCCCACCTCCAGTCTCGGTCTGAGACCGGACCGCCACCGCCGCCCGGACGCCCTAAGCGGTTCCGCCCTTAAGGGCCGGAGGACAGCGCGGCGCCGGGAGGGGCGGCGTCGTTAAGGGACTTCCTCCTCTTAACGCGCCAGGGGCTCGTCGCCGGCCGAGAACGGCCCCACGACCGGACAGCACAGGCATCGCGTCCGGCGAAGGAAAGATTACGAAAGCGACGACACGAAATCGAACAAATAACACGCTGCTTGACAGTTATGGCCCATTCACAATGCAAACGTTAACATTAGCACAACGCATAGACATAAACGTTATCATATCAAGTAATTTTATCAAGACTTCGAATTGGGGTTTTTAATTTGAGTTAAGAGAAGCTATAGGCAGAAAGAGGAAAATAAGAAGTAAAAAGGGTCTGAAAATTTGGAACAGTGAAATTTGGAACAGTGAAAACCTAGTAAGAAACAAACAAATAGCCTATATTCAGCACCTACAACAAAACACTGAGGAGAGTAAAGAAAGGTACAAGGAAAAGCGTAATTTGGCAAAAAATGGTATTCGACAAGCTCAACAACATGCATGGGATACATTTATAAGCCAAATAGAAAAAGATACGCTGACGACGCCGTAATACTACAAGAAGGAGAGGATGACTTACAGAGATCAGTACACCACTTAAACAATATATGCAAGGGATATGACATAAAAATCTCAAAAGAGAAAACAAAAGTTATGGCCTTTTGTGGAAAATCACCTGTTAGAACAAAGATTGTAGTAGACAACAAAAACATTGAACAAGTTTCTTCTTTCAACTATTTAGGGTGTGAAATAGGACATGATGAAGATACCAATAAGAAACTGTCAAAATTTCAATCAGTATGTGGTATAATTCATAGGACAATGAAAAACAAAACAAGGAAAGAGACGAGAATAAAGTTCTATAACACAATGGCCATCCCTGTCCTCCTCTATGGAAGTGAGAGTTGGGTCCCTAAAAAGAGCACTTACACACAATTACAAAGTGCAGAAATGAAATTTCTTAGAAGAACTAAAGGTTGCACAAGAGAAGATAGATTTAAGAATGATGAAACAAGAGAAGAACTGAATGTGAAGAGCCTCAATGAAAGAATGATGGAGTACAGGAACAAGTGGCTACAACATGTACAAAGGATGGATAATTCTCGTTTACCGAAGTTGGCCTTCCTATATAAACCAAGAGGAACAAGAGATATAGGGAGGCCGAAAAAGAGATGGAGAGAAGTTCTCTGAGGCCGGAACAGGCAGACGCCTAATCCTGGAAGTGAAGAAGAAGAAGAAGAATAGAAAATGATATGCACGGAAGACAGAATTTTGCTTATAAGATTCTTAAACATCTTAACAAAGAAGAAAAAGATACAGTGAGAATAGATGTAACTGATAGGACAGATTGGATTAAACTTATATAGAAATATAGACTATAGACTAAATATAGACTATAGAAACTTATGGTATAACGAAAATGAAGCACAACATGAAACATGTGAAGTAATATGCAGTGAAGTCAATCCCATAACAATAATCGAGATCCAAGAGGCTTTGAAAGAACTTAAAAATAGGAAAGCAACTGGAGCAGACAACCTAAATGCAGAACTATTAAAATACGGCGGGGTGATGCTCCACTCGTAAATTATTGTTGTCAAACTAACAAAATACCAGAATCATGGAAAACTGCTAAAGTAATATCCATATTCAAGAAAGGCGATCGCAAAGATTGTAATAATTACAGAGGAATAAGTATCTTAAATGCTGTGTACAAAAATATTAAATAAAATGCTAAAATATTAAACGCTAAAATATTAAATAAAATGCTAAAATGTATCTCAAAAACTCTCATTGGTGAAGAACAGAATGATTTTAGAAAAGGGAGATCGACTACAGACAATATATTCATACTGCAACAAATAATAGAAAAAAGAAAGGAATTCAATCAACAGACACACATAGCTTTCATAGATTTTGTAAAAGCGTTCGATAATGTAAATAGAGTGAAACTCTGGGGTATAATGGAAAATAATGGCTATCCTTAAAAGTTAGTAGAAGGAATAAAGAGTTTGTATAAAAACTCTACTATTGTTATAAAAGTAGGAATAAACGAAACTGATAAAATATTCGTAAACAGAGGAGTGCGGCAAGGATGCCCAGTCTCACCGACACTTTTTAATATTTATATTGATGACATTATCCAAAATTGGAAGCAAATAATGAACAAAGGTATTAAGATATCAAAAGAATATTTTTTAAATATTTTACTCTACGCAGACGACGCTTTAATATTCCAGGAAATTGAAGATGATTTACAATATGCATTCTTCCACTTAAATCATTTATGTAAAAAATACGATATTGAAATATCGAAAGAAAAAGCAAAAGTGATGGCATTTTGGGGAAAACATTTAATAAGATTAAAAATTATTTTGGACAAAATAATTTTTGAGCAAATTTCCAGTTTCAACTGTTTAGGTTGTCAAGTCGATCAAGATACCTATAAAGACATCAACATTAAATTGGCAAGGTTCCAAAGAATTTGTGGTACGATACATAACACACTAAAAAACAAGACAAGATACAAGAATAAAGTTTTATAAGACTATGGCTCTTCCAATTCTTCTAAACGTAAGCGAAAGCTGGGTACCCACAAAAAGAACCTTGAGTAGAATTCAGGCCGCTGAAATGAAGTTTTTGAAGAGAACGCTGGGCTGCACGAAAGAAGATCATATTTGCAATGGGAATATTAGGGAAACACTAAATGTTGAAGGAATTGGAAGCAAAATAACTAAATATCGAAATAACTGGTATCAACACACGCAAAGGATAAATGACTCAAGACTACCTAAATTAGCTTCACTCTATCAACCGCTTGGAAGGAGAGACATGGGCAGACCCAAAAAACGATGAAAGGAAAACTTGTGAATACGGAACAGGCTCAAGACTAATCCATGAAGTACAGAAGAAGAAGAATTTGAGTCACTGTTATATATTCAAAAAGACAAATCCAGATACATGCCCAAATTGTGGTGAAAGTGTATCTACATCGCATTCATTAGTTGACTGTCCTTTTACAAGTGATCTCAGAAAAAATTTAAAACTTGATACTAATACCCATTTCCTATTAAATTGTACTTCAGACTGTGAAAAAATTATTAAATTCCTAGACACAATATGTGACACAAAATTATATATATATATATATATATATATATATATATATATATATATATATAATAGTTCCTATTTGTTACAAAAAAGTTCACATGCTTGTAATATTGAATGTAATCATTGTTGAATGTTTTATATTGTTTAAAGATGTTAAGAAATATTGCATTGTAAACAAAAATGTAAATTTTATTATGTAAAAGTAAAATTGGTTTTTGATCGCTTATGACCAAGATGTTTCACAGCGATATACAATAAATTAAAATAAATAAATAAACTTTAACAGAAGTGATAGACTGAAGTATTCACAAAGTCCAACATAAGCGTAAGCAATCATTTTCTTCTGCCTGTGGATCATTCTGGTTACAATTGATTGGATGTGAGAATCGATATTTGTTTTATACATATATTTATGTGTCTACGTTCTAGGGCGGCGCCCTTCCCAGAAAAATGACCTTAGGAAAAGTTGCAGAAAATATTACACTTGCAATAAATCGACTCGTTTAATTTGTGCATACCACCAGTGCAATTTTTGAGGACGAATTTAGTTTTAAGTCCCGATTAAGCGAAAGATAAATGTTTTTGGAATGGGTCGAATCGTGTACCAGGAGAGATAGCTGAGTGCATCAACTGATGTCACTGCAGTCCTGACCGGGAGGTCCTAGAATCGAGTCCCGACGGCGGCAGGATTTTCGACACTAGCTTGTCAGCTACGTCGAATTCAATGGCTGTCTGGAGAAGAATTCTAGCGACCGGCTGCTCTGATCGGTAGTTTTCCGTGGTTTCTCTGATCAGTACCAGGCGAATGCCGGAGCAGTACCCTAACAAACGGGCCACAGACCGCGCGCGATCTTTCCTTCCTCTTCCTTGTCCTATCCTCCCCCCTTACACACACACTTACACTAACATGACTACACTACCACACATGCCGGAAGACCAGTTGGGAGCTTAGAGCTTATTCCGGCTGGGGCGGTGCCCCGCTGGTGGGAGATACCTGGTTGAGGGGAAACCCCGCCGGTAGGTCGGCGCCGGATCTCGCCTTCCTGCGGGGAAAAGATCACCACCACATCCCGAGGAAAAACACACACTACACTTACGGGACTAATGACCTCTGTTGACGCGCCCGGAATCACGAATGAATCAAATCAAATCGAATCGTGTATTACCGCGAATCTATCCGCAGCTGGTGCGTGAGAAGCAATGGACTCATGAGGAATGGAATCATGGATTTGGGGGAGGGCAGCGTGCTGCCATTAGGGTTTTGTTTCACTGTCAGCGGCTAATAACTAAGGTTAAAATACCAACCTTTCATCTGATTTCATAAATTACTGTTTGTTTGCAGGAAATATTTTTTTTAATCTCTTAATTCTGCATGAGCATAATTATTGTCTCTTCCGTTATCAACGTAAACGTCTTAGACATGGATTCAAAACCCGAAACGTGCAATTCGGTTCTACCATACATGCTATAGCTTTCTTCGGTCAAGAAATATTTTGAAGAGGTAAAACGTATGTGATATTTCGTACATACACGATGTTCCTCCCAACTCGCTACGCACCGTCTGCCACTGGTGTGGAGGGACGGCGTTGCCTCGAACTACGCGCTCTGCCACTGTACACTGATTTGATTTGATATATTGATATTTCTGTGAACGTCAAATGTTACGGTCATTAACCCTGTTAGTGTATGATTTTCTGCCTGTACGTACTTGTGTTCCTTCTTCGGTGGTTGTGATATCCGCAGCACACCACGTCGACCTGTGGGGGTATTTCCCTCTTCAGGTATCTCCCCCAGAGGGTCCAATCACCAGTCGGAACAAGCTCAAAACTCCTTACTGCTCTACCGACATGTGACAGAGTAGTGCATGTTAAGTGTATGTGTGAGTAAGGGGAGATGTTAAGGCGAGAAAGAGGAAATAAACATAGTTCGCGGTCCATAGCCCGTTTGTTAGGATTCTGCTCAGGCATTCGCCTGGTGCAGATCAAAGAGACCACGATCAAACCAGCCGACCACGAAAATTCTCCTCCAGACAACAGCTGAATTCGACCATGCTGTCTAGCTAGAATCGAAAATTCGCCACTGGCGGGACGCAAACCCTAGCAGCTTCCGGTATAAGTCTCTGAAGAGACAATGACAATGCTGCCTCTGAGCTAAACTCACCCACGTACCACAGTATGATATAGCAGTGGCGAATCCAAGGGGAGGCCCGAATACTATGTGATGTAGAATACATCGCATCCAACGCAGTATTTGATGAGACGATGCTGAATGAAGTCGTCGACGACGTCCCCCCAATATTGTTGTGCTCCCCGGATGCACTGAAGGATAGTTGAAGGGGGTAACTAGGTACGTGTTTCTTGATACGTATGGAGTCAGATGATTTTAGGAAGTGTGTGTATTTTATGGAAATAAATTCCGGTTTGTTTGTTTTTATTTTCTTGCTGTTCAGCAGTTTTGCCTATCAGGGGTTTGTACATTTTTATTTTGATACATAACATTGAGGTATGCAACACCTTACTATTGTATCTTACTACTAGCTAATTTACAGGATTTTGTACTTATATTTCTAACACAGGAAAACAATTTGCAGACAATACACAAATTTTGCGATACTTTATTCATTCTTAAATCTAGATACTTTTACATACATTCAAAAATTATCTTTATATAGGAGTGAAAATTTACTCATTTTAAAAATGCAATATTATAGTGGGTAGGTATTTTCATGGGGATTTTAACATATCTTTCGGATATCGTGAGCGTATTCTCTTGGAATTATTTAATGTTTTCTGATTGTTAATTTTATACTGCAAGGAGAGGATGGAAGAAGTGTAAAAAAATTGTCACAGTTATTTTTTGTATGCTCGATTAGGGGTTCTATTTGAAGTTCTCTTTGAAAATTATTCGAGATGAACGAAGGAGCCTTTGCACATTTTCTTAAAAATTTATTCTGTATTATCTGAAGTTTTTCATTGTTGCTTTTAGCTCCGTTATTTCAAACTGGACAGGAATATGTGACCGATGGCCTACCAATAGATTTAAATATTAAAATAGCACATTCCAAATTTAAGGCTGAGTGGAAGTTAATTAATGGATACAGTCTCGATATTTTGCCATATGTTGCATTCATTATTGTTTCAATGAACTTTTTCCAAATTAACCTGCTGTCAATGTGGACCCCAAGATATTTCACTGGTGTATCAGATGCAAGCCATGGGATGATAGTATAATTTACTACTAGTGGGCAAGGTAACTTTGGTTTACAAAAAGAGTAAAGATTTTGGCCTGTGTATTGATTGTGTTTATTTTTATTCTCCACTGTTGAGTCTACGTTAGAAAGCATGAGATATCTGCCTCGATGTTATCCTTCGCTACATTTATATCTGCATGTGTTGTGTAAATTGCAGTATCGTCTGGGAATAGTGCAAGATCTTAGTCACCAATTTAGGAATATCAGAAAAATATACTTTGAAGATGAGCGGTGATAGTGTGTAAACTTGAGGTACCTGTTCTTATTGTTCTAATTTGAGAAAGTGCACGATTTACTTTAACTTTGTACGTTCGATCTGTGATAAAACTATTTATAATGCCCTGTAAATAGAAAGGTTAGTGTGAGAATAATAATGTGTCACTGCAGTGCCGTCTGTTGGCTAATCATCCTACAAGGTGAAATGGAGCTGTTATATGCGGTTTTCGATTTATTTACGCGAAAAAGTTTGTTTTTAAAAATTTGGCTTAGATCTATATCGTTTTCAACGCTTCAGATATTCAATTCACATCATTAAATAGTTTCATATTTTTATTGAGAAGCTATAGAGGCAAGAAGAAATATGAATTTACTCGTGTTCTTTGCTATTTAAAAACACAGATTATGTAACGTGTGTAGTATTTTAATATAAGTTTGGATCAGTAACCCCATGTATCGCACACATAAGATAATTTTTAGTTAGTGTATTTAATCATATTACACTTTTTTTTAAATTTGTACCATTTATATTAGTAGTAAATAATTTGAATTTGGCGAGGAGGTTTTGGCTTTTTGTTTCTAGGTTAAATATAAACGAGAAATACAGTGCACTTTAATTTGTCGCTTCATGATTCAATTAAGAATCACTGAACTAGGCAACTCAGAGCAGGTTTGTTAATGTTGAATGGTGCACTCTCTCATTAGCTCACTCATGCATATCGCTTTATGCCTTCCTTTATATCATGCCCTTTCAAGAGATAATATCTAATTTTAACAAGTGCTTTATAACTATTTTTTTCTTTTTGTAAAACAAAGAGATGTTGAAATAATGAAATTTCTTCAGTAATTAAAGATAAACAACCAAACATGCAGCACTGCTTGCTTTCCGCAGTCAGAAAAAGAAACGACAGAACCAAATAGGCACCATTCATCAATAAGGCACTTTACACGGAGAGGAAAATCTTTCACTATTTATTTCTGTTACAAGAAACCAACGTAATTTTTAATAAACAAATAGTTCTCGACATTACAGAAATGCAGATAACTGTTCGCGGACATATTCGTTCTTCTGTTAAGATTCCACACAGAAATTTCGTAAAGGATAAAAATTGTAATTCGATATTTTAACGGAGATACATGTACTTTTGGAAGCTGCCGTATCTGAAAGATTAGATTACAAATATTTACTTCATCTGTCCATCATATTGATTTTGGGCTTCCACTTTACCGCTAGCATTTCTTTATCGATGCATTTCATTCGTGGATTTGGCTTTGCCGCGAATTTGAATTTCCTGAGCGTTGTGTCGAGAGTCCTTGTTTAAATCGATCGTGCGTTGTTTCGATCGGGGCATTGTAATAAGGGTTTGTGGTGTGTAGCAAGAGACCATCAGGGAGCTGAAGGCACCATTAAATAGATCGTGCGTTGTGTCGAGCGAGGCCTTGTCGTAAGGGCGTGTGGTGTGTCGCAGGAGGCCACAGGTCCATTGAATTGATCGTGCGTTGTGTCGACCGGGGTCTTGAAGTAAGGGCGTGTGGTGTATTGCAGGAGGCCATGGGTTCATTGAATTGATCGTGCGTTGTGTCGAGCGGGGCCTTGTAGTAAGGGTGTGTGGTGTGTCGCAGGAGGCCATAGGTCCATTGAATTGATCGTGCGTAGTGTCGAGCGGGGTCTTGAAGTAAGGGCGTGTAGTGTATTGCAGGAGGCCATGGGTCCATTGAATTGATCATGCGTTGTGTCGAGCTGGACCTTGTAGTAAGGGCGTGTGGTGTGTCGCAGGAGGCCATGGGGGAGCTGAAGGCGGCGGTGGCGCTGCTGGGCGTGCTGGCGTTGCTCCTGCTGCTGCTGCTGGCGCTGTGCCGCTTCATGGGGCTGTGGACGTGGGCCGCCGCCTGGCTGTTCTCCAGCCGCGAGGAGAAGGTGGGGCTAACGCGCGCCAACGGACACTACAACGCCAACGGATACCTGGTGAGTGCACTGCGCCCCCCCCCCGCACACACACACGCACACACTCCTCGAGGGCTCGGTCTTTACCCAGCATTCGTTACTTATGTTTTCTTATACAGTAACAGTAACCGTTTACACCAACCTTTTACAGTAACCGTTGGTTGATTAAGGTTTTTTAGTATAATTAATAATTTCTTTTCAAAGTATTAAACACGAATTTATTTTCGTGTGATACTTCTTTCATCAATCAATATTTATTTCTTGTGAATTCTGAAATGCTGCGGTTTGCTATAGTTTTGGACTGAATAAATTCAAATTTACACATATTACAGTATTATTTTTATTACTGATATTTACAAAAATATACACAGAGATTAGCTTGTGTTGAATGGATGAGAATTTAAAAGCAGAAAATCCTTGCCGTGTTTTACCCTTGGCGGAGAGTAATGAAGGTGAATGACTGACAATGTTACAAAATCCTAGCGTGTTCGTTCCTCCCTTTCCGTGTCCCGCTCTCGCTCCCTCCACCTATCGCAGCTTGTTCGCCGCCGCAGGTGCAGTCCGACTCGGACATCCACCTGGACGTGTCCGGCGGCTTCAAGCGGTTCGAGCCGCTGGACCGCGACTATCGCGTGGCCGTCACCACCAGCAGCCTCATGGGCGGGCTGGAGGCGGGCGCGGGCGCGGGGGCGGGCGCGGGGGCGGGGGCAGCGGGGGCGGCGGAGGCGCAGGTGCCGCTGGGGCCGTCGCCCGCGCCGCCGCCCCCGTCGCCCGCCGCCTCCGCCTCCGCGGGCGCCATCCCGCCGCAGCCGCTGCGGCCGGCGCCGCCGCCGCCCGCGCCCGCCCGCCCCGCGCCGCCCGCGCTGCCGCCCCCGCCGCCGCCGCCCGCCGCCCCCGCGCCCACCCCCGCGCCCGCGCCGCAGCCGCCCGCCGAGCCGGGCGAGGACCCCGACCGGCCCGGAGAGCGCCTGCCGCCCCCGCTGCAGCGCGCCGTCTCCTGCGACTCCGTGTGCTCCGACACGTCGGTGGTGCTGGGCGACCTGGAGGAGCCCAACGTCACGGGCTACCTCTGCGTCGGCCTCGAGTACGAGAGGTGAGCACTTCGCCTCACTTCTCGACACGTCGCTGCTCTCCCTCCAGTATTTTCATTTTGTCTGGGAATGACAATGTAAATCATTACAGATCTCCACGCTGCCCTTTCACATCTTTACGCTGATTGAAGTCTTTCTCCTTTTAAATTAAACACCATTCTACCATCCTATTTATGTTGTTGTGTCATTTTTACAGTAATGGAGATTCTCAAATATCAATACGTTAGCTTACAACACTCATATTTGTAGAAATACGTTTTAAATCCCTTCATTTTCAATGTATTGTGTATTCTGCTTTTGCTATTTATTGCCTAATTATGTTTCATCTACTTAAGGATATTATTCATTTTGTTTTTGTTCATTTTAGTTGTGAGAATTCCCGCAAACAATATAGTATACGGTACATGTCACCTGGAATCAGCAAGGTTTCGTTTCTAAAATCAAAACCCAGTTAACCAACCCCTACGCTACAGAGGGTCTTTATTTCTCATGGGGCAAAGCGGGATGATTGAAATGATACTGATTGGTATGAATCTGATTGTGGTTAAGCTGTTTGAGGTGAAACTGTTTGAAGTGAAGCTGTTTGAAGTGAAGATGTTTGAAGTGAAGCTGTTTGAGGTAAAGCTGATTGAGATGATGTTGTTTGAGAAGGTTCTGATTGAGGTGATGCTGATTGAGGTTAATCATATTGAAATAATAATAATTGAGGTTATGTTTATTGAGTTGATGCTTATTGAGGTGTTGCTGATTGAGGTGAGACTGATTTATATGAATCTGCTTCAGGTGAAGCTGATTGATGTGAAGATGATCGATGTGAAGCTGGTTGAGGAGAATCGGGTTGAGGTGTTACTGATTGAGTTGAAATTGATTTGATTTATTTAGTTTGATTTATTTGATCAAAAATAGTAAAAACTGTATGTCGCGTATGGGGGAGAAGATTATCTGCGCACATTTTCTTGAGTTTCAGAATCCCTTTCCCAACATTTAAATTGTAAATACTATAGTTGAAAGATAAATAAAAGTTAAAAAAACAAACAAAATAATGATAAAATTTTAAAAAGCGCGAGATTAGCATAATTTGAAAAACTAGACATTTTCGTTCCCGAGTAATAGAAAACATATTTGGAACGAACTTCAGAATTGATTTTTCTGCCTTGCTAACAAAATAGTACGTCACCCCCAGCTCTACTCCTACCACTACAAGCAAAAGAAGTGCTCAATAAAACGTGCGCAGGGTGACTGAGGTGAAAATGAATGTGAAGCTGATTGAAGGGAGGAATAAGGGGACGAGGGCTGAAGAGATGAGTGAGGTCATGTTGACTGAGATCATGCTGATTGAGTTGATGCATATTGAGGTGTTGCTGATTGAAGTGATGCTGATTTATATGAATCTGCTTGATGTGAAGCTGATCGAGGTGAAGCTGGTTGAGGTGAAGTTAATAGAGGTGAAGCTGATTGAGGTGAAAATGAATGTGATGCTGATTGAAGGGAGGAATAAGGGGACGATGGCTGAGGAGATGAGTGAGGTGATGAATGAGATGAGGGAGTTGCGGTCGGGCGTGTGCGCTGCGACGCGCTGACTGCCAGCAGGCCCGTGTGCTCCAGCGACGCGGGCGGGGGCGATCTCGTGGTGAGCGTCCTGGAGGCCAAGGACCTGGTGGGGCCCGACGGCTCCGCGTCGCTCGACACCTACGTGCGCGTCTACCTGCTGCCCGACAAGAGCACCAACATGCAGACGCGGGTGAGCCCTCACACACACACACCCTTCCTCCGCAGTGTCGCAGACAGATGTTTTGAGATCCCGGAGCACGCAGTGAGAGTCGACGGGACCGCCATCTCCCGCGCCTGCATCGAGACTCGTAAACAGCATTACTCCTTGCGCAAGACGCTCTCCTCCTAAACGCCTGGGTAAGGGCCCCTTCACACGGCACCACTCAGTAGCGCTTCTGGCTCTAGTTGGCGCGTCTGCTGGCAAAGCATTGGTTTAAATGGAGGTATTCACACGAGCGGTGTAATTGCGCTGCTGTGTCACTCGGTGGCGAACTCCTGCCACCAGCGGCGCAGAAGCGCGTCCGTACCACCGCTCGCAGAACTCGGTTCTAAATGACATAATTTATATGAGACGCGCCACTGAAACGGTCTTTGCCTGCTGCCAGACTTTGGGCCGCCTGAGCTCACAATGAAGTGACTCACGAAACCTTCCTCTCTCCGGTCAGTGTCGGTTGGCGGTGGCTGGGTCTGGAGGGCTCTGCCGCTTCTCGGTGGCGCCACCGAGTATCTCCGTGTGAAAGCACCCTTAGGTTTTCGCAACGGTTTCAACAGGCTGCCGCTCCAAGTTTCAGCGAGCAAACGTCCTGAGCGTCAGTGCTTAGGATTCATGAAACTATAGTGCGTGCTAACTATTCTTTTTGTTTCGGGGATTACACCTATGACCAAACCTTTGGTTTAAAGGTGTCTCAAACTTTTGCCCCCCCCCTCTTAAATTAGGTTTCACTTTTTTGTTGTTTTGAAATTCGTTGTTTGTTTATCAAATTTCAGATTCAGTAAATGTTAAATCACTCTGCGGTAATCAACATATTAATAGGTAATCATGGCTTTGCCAATCAATTACAATTGAAGACGAAACCTTTTTTCAGACGTTTGAAGACCTACGTTTCCTATTGTGCGATTTTGCTAACTTTTCCCCTCAAGGCCCGCCTTCACGATGCAATATGTCATGTATTTCGTGTCTTTCTCAGTCTTGCCGCTGGATATCGCATGATTGCGACCGTATCAAGCAGTGTTTGCGATCATGCGACATCTACTGGCACGAGCTACAAAGAAGCGAAATGCCGTATGATATTCCATCGTGGCTACAGGGGCTTGAGGGGCAAACTTATAAAAATTGCACCATAAGAAACTTAGGTCTCCAAACGTCTGACGCAAGTGCTAGTAGCTCAACTCAATGGCAAGATTTCTGGCCTGAGATATCCATTTTAATTCCTGTTTTTTCTTTCTTCCTGGTGCTTTTTCTAGCTTCAGGGGATGTTGATTTCGACTATCCGCATCGCATACCCGCTATGACCCTAATAGGGGTACATATTAACCTTTACACTAGACACTGACACACATGCGGACTCCTCGGCATAAGTTCAGCTGACCCACAAGGCTTTGAGCGACAAACACATACATGAAAGACGGAGGCAACATGCCCACGACGGTACTCGAATCCGCGACCCTTCCGACCAAAGCGCTGTGTCGGTACACGCTCTACCCACCTCGATCATCGAGTTTGGCACCCACTTTAATTCCTTTTGAACTGCACAAATTGGAAATCTTTCCAAGGGAAACATTCAGAAGGCCAAGTAACTTGTCATGCTGCCATAAAGTGGAATGAGTGAGAGTAATTTCTAATAAACTAGTGCTGCCCACCCACAAGAAAGGTTTCGTCTTTGATTGCCAAAACCATGATGACCGAAGAATACCTTAATTTCCGCACAATTATTCAAAATTTATTGAATCTGAAATTTGATAAACAAATTACGAATTTCAACACAACAAAAAAGTAAAACCTAATTTAAGGGAGGGCAAAAGTTTGAGAACCTGTGATCCCCGGTAAACCAAAGATTTGGTCATAGATTTTAGGTCCGATCCCCAAACGAAAAAGAAAAAAATAGTATTGAAATTAATAAGTGTGTCAGTGAGTAGCATTGTAAAGAAATAGGGTGAATACGATTTTTGGTGAAAATGACCTCCAGTGAAATGGACATCCCTCGACAGATGTGTCTACCTCTGTTGAGGAAGCCCTCTCTGGAGAGAAAACCCACGCTTTAGAACTAACTCACTTAATAAGATGGTCACACTTCAGAAAATTGGACCAGAACCTTAGCGAACTTAGTGGAATTTACTGGTCTTAGGACCCAGTGTTGCCCTTATGCCATCACTTGTCTCAGGTTAATAAGCACCAGGTTTGCCTTGGAAACCAGGGTCGCGTTTCCAGACTGGACGCCTGGAGCGTAGACGCAGGTAACGGAAGGGCGCGTGCGTGTGTTCATTTCAGGTGTACAGGCGCACCAACTGTCCCAGCTACAAGGAGAAGTTCCTGTTCGCGCTGGAGCCGTCGGAGTACGCCAAGCGCGCGCTCACCTTCTACGTGTACGCCAGCGACAAGCACTCCAACACGCTCATCGGCGAGGCCGAGCTCAAGCTGTGCGACGTGAACGCGCGGCAGCCCGTCACCACCTGGCTCACGCTCACAGACACGGGGCAGGTGAGACACGCGCTTCTTTCCTCCTTCGAACACGCTCTTCGAAGCCAGGGCTCCTATTCTTAATATCATTCGTGATATCTTGCATTCGTGATGTCTCGAACGGTCCAATTGCGAAGACCACAAGACCGTATTCTTAAATATCCTTCACGATACTATTCGCACATCACGAGCGGTAACGTTTGGCAAAGCAACACTCGCTGCTCGATGGTCTCTGCTGAGGTTTACTCGCGTTGTATGGAAAGACATTGAATTCGGTCCAAGTTCAGTGGAATTCTGTCGTATTACATTTTGGTTCGAGTTAGTTATTTAGTTAATTTTCATTGTTCACAGGCTTCTAATTTCTTTTTAGTTCATGTTATAGTTTGTTTTTAGTAGAGTTAAGCTACAGACTTCTTTCGTAATTAGTGTTTAGTTTTGTGTATTGTATACCTGCAATTCTGAAGTATTACATTTTGGTTGGAGTTAGTTATTTATTTATTTTTCATTGTCCACAGGTTTCTAATTTCTTTTTAATTCATATTACAGTTCGTTTTTAGTAGAGTTAAGCCATAGACTTCCTTCGTAATTAGTATTTAGTTTTTGTATTGCATACTTTGTTGTAAGCATGGCTTCGAAAAAGGTGTATACTTCAGAAAGGCAAAAAGAACTTATGATAGAGTGGTTGAGACAGCCCGAGAATGAGGAATTAGTGTCTGCAAAGTTTCCAAAGTCATTTTCTACGAAAGATGCAGAAAATAAATATAAAATAAAAAAGTACAATGTATGTTTTTTTAAGTCAAATATCTATTAACTAGTAATGACCTTGTTCTTCTTCCCTCCAATAGCTCATTGTTAACATGGCTCATTTCATCATAGAGGTCAGCATTGTACATTCAAAAATTAAAATTATCAGTCACAAATTCATCTTCCAGTGGAATATTGTGCATGATACAAAGGCTGTGTAACACAGCACAGACATTAACTATCATACATGCTTTTTCTGGTTTATAATGTAAAACCCTGTGTTTTAAACAACATCTAAATCTAGTTTTCAAAACACCATTACAATTATTAAAAGGTATTTTTAGCTCTGGATTATTAAAAGGTACTATTAGCTATGGCATTAAAGCATACCCAGAATCTCCAATCAAAAAATAATCTGCGTTTATGAGCATGAATCTTATTAAGTACTGTGTTTAATTTGGAATTTTGCCATATAAATGAATCATTTGTAGAATCAGAGTATTTAGCATTAATATTTAAGATTTTTAAATTTTACATATATTATTAGTAAAGATTTATTATAAATGTTATTTCATATAAAAATTGTAGTTTATATAATATTTAGTATGAGCATACCTATGAGCATACAAAGTTGTTAGATAAAAATACGATAAGTGATTACTATAATTTGCTATGCACTTTCCCTCGGAATGTGAAGATAATGAGGTTATGTTAATGCTGTATACCATTCGTGATGAATCTCACTGCTCCAACCCCATTCGTGATAATGCGAACGGAAATCACGACCACTCGAGACGGGTCGAGCGGTTAAGAATACGAAAATTCGCGTTTCATTCGTGATGACGTCAATCACGAACGTTCGAGATGATCACGAGCGGTTAAGAATAGGGCCCCAGATCGTCAACTGAATACCTGCTGGCGTTGTAACCCTCAAAATGCAAATTTAGAGAGACACGACTTTCCTCCTAAATTATTACGTTGATGTACCCGTGTGACTCGTGGCAAAATTAAAAAGAAGAAAAAAAGAGTATAATGATTATGTTTGCCAAAATAGTTTCCTACATGCCTCGCTCAGACCACATATGACCTTAATGCGAGGAAACCCAGCATTTCAGAAAAGTGAGGGTTACAACGTTTTTGCCGGCAGGTATTCAACAAGACCAAGGTGAGCTTCTCTTCTGTCCAAAGCGCTCATCGGCGAGGCTAGCGCGTCACTAATTGGCTGGAGCCGATATGGGACACATGAAAAATCATAGCTTTCCTTCCATTGCCACGCGGACGTCCTAACATTCCACAACCCACATTCTTCTTCCTGAGGCGCTGTTCTGCAATTTCAGTTTTGGTCTAAGACCTGCGCCAAGACACTCTCTCCCTCACTCCCTCCCTCACTCCCTTCCTCACTCCCTCCCTCACTCCCTCACTCCCTCCCTCACTCCCTCCCTCACTCCCTCCCTCACTCCCTCCCTCACTCACTCCCTCACTCCCTCCCTCACTCCCTCCCTCACTCCCTCCCTCACTCCCTCCCTCACTCCCTCCCTCACTCCCTCCCTCTCCCTACCTCTCCCTCACTCTCCCTTCCTCTCCCTCACTCTCCCTCTCCCGCTCTCCCTCCTTCTCTCCCTTTCTCCCTCCTTCTCTCCCTTTCTCCCTCCTTCTCTCCCTCTCCCCCCTCTTACCCCCTCTCCCACCATCTCACTCCCTCTCTCTCCCCTCTCCCACTCTCCCCTTTCCCCCTCTCTCCATCTCTCCCCCTCTCTGTCCCTGTGCAATCTGATTCACTCAGGGAAGTTTATTCATACAACGATATTTATTTCACATTTTCCCTTCAAAGCGCACAACTCTCACTCTCTTGTCTCAGGAACGCGCGTACATTCGCAGTAACACTCATTACTCCCATCCACGGTTTTCATCTAGGCATGCTGTCACAATACCAATAAATTTAGTTATGAAAGCGACATATCATTTGGCGCGTTTTTCATCTCGTGGCGTGGGGTCACTGGCAATAATTCACCGAATGAACCGTGATGTATTCGCGCCGACGTCACAGAATGGTCTGCGCGTTAATGACCTCCGCTAATGGACGGGTGGCGCGTGTCTCCAATCAGTCGCTTTGACAAATGAATCCGCAAAGAGAAAGGGAGCAGGCCACTGCAGCCACGCGCCAAGACGGAGAATAAATCACGACGGAAAGGAAATAAAGGCGAGTGGCAGAGCACTATGTTAACTGAATGCTTTTGACCATGGAGTTCCAAGATTGGATTCAATTAAATGAAAAAAATACTTCAGTTACATTTAAATTTACGCAAATCAGTCTCTAATTTTTACTTTCTCACAACAGTGTAGAGAAAAAGTTACGTAATGCTGCACGGAAACAAGGCGAATTTTCGGCAGAAAAACTCTTATTACAAGGCTCTTGT
Source organism: Acheta domesticus (assembly GCA_031308135.1). NCBI lineage: Eukaryota > Metazoa > Arthropoda > Insecta > Orthoptera > Gryllidae > Acheta > Acheta domesticus. The sequence continues at coordinate 63,963,069 of JAHLJT010003656.1, forward strand.
AACAAAAAATAGATAAGTCCAGTTGCTAAATTTAGCAAAAAATTCTCTAAGAAGTGGTGTAGCCAGAACCCATGTTGTGTGGGTCTTTGATACCGAAAAATCGATTGACAGCGAAACATCTGTCCGTCTGCCCATCCGACTGTGAACAACGCTAGCGGATAAACTGTTCAGCTGATTTTCTCCCAAATTTACATTTCCCAATCGATCTAGCTGATGTCGTGGTCCCTGGAATTTGAAACCGATATTTTAATTTTGGGGGAACTTTACGTGAATCCCCTGGGACATTTTCAAAATTTTCAAAGAAATTACTCCAACGTTTTTGATTAAACTTTTGTATTGGCTAGACTGAAGGACGTTTAAGAGAATGGTACAGGTCTCACGTTCACAACGAACGTGAGACCTGTACCATTCTCTTAAGATACCCTGATTTTTCGAAAATTACAAAAGTTCAAAAGTTTTTCGGAGTCTTCCTACAACTAAAATATTAAAGATAAATATTTTCCTTTAATGAAATCTGTTCCTTAAAAAGATAGATTTTAAAATAATATCACGTACAATTTTTCGAAAATTTAAGTACTTTTCGCGTAATTCTGCGTGAAAATACGGACGAGAAATTACGTGCTGTTCTAGCACAACTAGTTTCTTATAAGCAGATGGTATTACGGAAAATATAGAACGACACACGGCCGAAAAGGCAAGGAACAGACGCGGCTGAGGTTTGTAAAGTAAGGTCCACAACCAACCGGGTCTATTATTCACTTTTTACCGGCCTTATGATGCAAATGACCCTTTCTATTTCGTCAAACTCACCTTGCTGAGCGCGTTGTGTGTCCGCAGCGCGACACGCAGTTCGGGGAGCTCATGTTCTCGCTGAGCTACCTGCCGACGGCGGAGCGCCTCACGGTGGTGGTGGTGAAGGCGCGCAACCTCTGCTTCCCCATCGCACGCGACACCGGGGACCCCTTCGTCAAGGTGAGAGGCCACTTGCTTGACTTAGGCATTAATGAACAGTCACTTGTATAAAAACAATGTAGGCTTTCACGTCCGGAGTTGGAGTCAACGTTTTCTTCCGGGCAGGAGGGCCGTGGTCCTTTGGAAAACATATTTCCTGACGTTTCGTCCGCAACTGCGGCAGACATCCTCAGTGGCGATGTGATCTCGGACGACGAATCCTCTTTGATGGTTTCAAAATGACATCATCAGCGAACCATCAAAGAGGATTCTTCGTCCGAGACCATATCGCCACTGTTGCGGACAAAACGTCTGGATATGTTTTCCAATGGACCACGGCCCTCCAGCCCGGAGGAAAACGTTGACTAGTCACTTGTGTTGTTCTATTGAAATAATATGTGACAAAAATTACGAAGTCAGTAATGAAAATTTTATAACTAAGCTAAAAGAGTGTATTTATTATTAAAATTACACTTTTAGACAGCTACTGGTAAAAGCGGTTACTTGTCGGGCATGCGTGCTAAAAGTTCAATTTTTAGCGCTAGTATTAAAACTGAGATGATGCTCAAACGTTCAGATAAAACACTGAAGGCAGCAATGAAAAGTAAATACTTTTATCTGATCAACTACCACTTATCTCAATGTAACAAGGTATCCAATTAAGTTATTTGTATATATAAATTAACTGGAAAGTCAAAGTTTGTCTAAAAAAATAGTGTATGACACACGTTGTAAAAGTAAATTTATTTTGCTCGGCCTTTCGGCTGATTCACTTGACCTATCGGCCTTTTGTCGTAACTTTTACTACTCCCAAAATAAAATAACATTTTTACCACTCGTATCATAAATTACAATTCTTTGTTTCGAATTTTTACACTGTTTTTTTTGTTTTTACTATTATTTTTAATGTAGAGTTTGGTAATAATTTAACTTTCTCTTTTTGACTCTTGTAACTTTTGCACAATTACTAAGAAAGTAAGTGAAAACTTTATCAAAATACATTAAGAAACATGTGTTTTTTTAAATTTGATTCCACTTCAAATTCGTTGTAATCAATTATGACAGAATAAAAAATGTATTATTTTTTATTAATTTTTTTATTTAATTTAATCAACGAATTGTTTTGCTATCTATATTTTTCCAATTCTATATTTTAAATTAAATTCTTAACAAAAATTATAAATTCAAAAATATGAACGTTGATTCGCAACAAATTTTAATTGAATGTTCCTGAAAATCAAGTTTTTTAATGTATCTCTTTATTAATGTATTTGTTCTGATTTATTTTATTTATAAGTATTATAAAATGCTCAGTATCATCTGCAAATTTTCAATAATTACGAAGTCCAGTTTGATTACTAAAATCCCCCAAAAGCTAAATTCCCCCAATTCCAAAAATACCAAAAGACCAACACGCGGCGGGTAGGGCGAACGCCGAATGTTTGTCACTCGGCAAATACCAAGAAACTCATCCACACTACTCGGAATTCGGCAAGAAATTGCTCGCTGTTCGTCGAATAACGAATGTGTGGAACCGCCGTGAGAACATTCTCGAAGACGCTCGCCCACAAGTGCGGGCGGGCCGCGCCCAGATCAGGCCGTTCGCTTGTGAAGAGAGCGAGAGCGCCCTCAAAGCGCAGCCCTCATTAACCTCCGCGCCGCTAACCTCACAGAGGCCTCTCCGGCGACGAGCCTCGTGCCTCCGCGGCGGACGGAACTCGATACAAAGTGGCAGCAGCGGCGGGGGAAAAGAGAGGCGGAGCAAGATGGGACTGAGTAGCGCGGTACAAATTGGAACGGGCGGGGGCGGGTTGGGACGGGGCGGGGCGGGGTGGGACGGGGCGGGGCGGGGTGGGACGGGGCGGGGCGGGGCGAGACGGGGTCGAGTCGGATTGGAATGGGACGCAACGGACTGAGGGGGTGGGGTGGGACGGAAGGAAGGTCGGTGCGGAGCAGGTCGGAATGGAAGGGGGCGGAACACATCGGGTTGGACGGGGCGGGACGATCTGGTTCGGGAACAAGGCGGGTTAGAGTGGGCCGAATCGAAATTGGGCAGGTCGGAACGAGGTAGGTCGAAATGGAACGGGATAAAACGGAACGGAGCAGGTCGGAACGGGGCAGGGCGGAACGGGGAAGGTTGGAACGGGGCAGGTCGGAATCGAATGGAGCGGTTTTCAACGGATCGGTGTGGCGTGGAGACCAGGTGAGTGAGAGCGGCGTGGTGTGGAGTCGCGTCGGGGTGCAGAGGTGTGGAGCGCAGCGGAAGAGGCGGGTGAAGGGAGGGAACCTGGAGCGGGTGCGGCCAGATTCGGAGCAGAGCGAGGCGAGACAGGACGAGGCCGGGAGGAACGGATTCGAAAGAGGCTGGTAGGTGCATTTGCGAGGCGAGGCGAAGGGAAACGGTTTAGAAGGGAGCGGGGTAGACGGGTTAGACCTGGGTGTCTAAGTGGGTGTGTCGGGCGAAGGAGGCCGGCGGGGCGGGGCGGGGAGGAGCGCGACTGGGGAGGAGGGGCGGAGGCGCGGAACGGGGGGGAGCGGGGGCGAGGGCGGGAGCTGAGCCTTTGATTCGGGCCACTGCGCTCTACACTGAAGAGGTCGAGGTGCAGCGCTTGCTAATCTCTAGAGGGATATGAGTTTGCAGCTGCAGAGGCTTCTTCTGATCAGGTCCTTCGCTCCCAGACACTGGCGGAACGAACACTGCAACTTAGCTCAATTTCTTTTGCTTTGGGGACCGATACTCATTCTTGAATTGAAGGGGAGTTAATGAAATGAATGGTTTTTGCGCGACTTATGGATTACTTAATAAAGGAAAAGGTTTTCTTGGGATAATGTTTTCTCCTTCTACTGCCACAAACCTCACAAAAATCGCGATCAAAGATCTTGTTCTTGGTTGGCACAATTAAATGGCTGAAGTATGAATGTCTTACTTATGCGGGATTCTTAATGCAGAGCAGTCGAGTGTCTTTGGCTGTCGCTCTTATCGAGAGCGCCCTCTCCCACAAAGCGTAATGTGCTCTTGTGTGGGCGCAGGTGTACCTGCTGCAGCATGGGAAGAAGGTGCACAAGAAGAAGACGTCCACAAAGAAGGGAGAGCGAAGCCCCATCTTCAACGAGGCCATCATCTTCAGCGTCCCCGCACACACGCTGCAGGTGAGCGCTCCTCTCCTCTGTGTCTCTCGTCCACTAGCGCCCGCCTGCTCCCTCTTCCACTCTCTCTCTCGCACTCGCCCACTCCCTCTCACATTCGCCCACTCTCTCTCACTCGCCCACTTTCACTCACACTCTCCCATTCTCTTTCACATTCGTCCATTCTCACTCATTCTCTCGCTCTCACTCACACTATCTCCCATTCTCTCGCTCTTACTCCCAATCTCACGCTCGCTCGGTCTCACTCACACTCGCCCACTCTCTCTCTCACTCTCACCCGCTCACTCACACTCGCCTGACTTCACTCACACTCGCCGCCTCTCTCTCACATTCACTTCCTTTCACTCACACTCTCACACACACTCGACCGCTCTCACTCTCACCCACCTGCTTTCACGCACTCTCGTCCACTCTCACTCACACTCGCCCACTCTCTCTCACCCTCATCCACTCTTACTCACACTTGCCCGCTCTGACTCACACTCGCCCGCTTTCACTCACACTCGCCCGTACTCATTCTCACTCGCACAATCTCACTCAGAAGTTCTCGGTCGCTTACCCCCTCACTAACATCACGCTAGTTTTTCATGATCTGCGAGAAAAGTGCCCAAATGCAATAATCCCTTTTTCACGTTTAGTGAGTGATGATCTGAGTGGGGCTTAGTCAACCATTCCGTCTTTTGAGTGGAAGGTCTGTGATGCTCCTTCAACGTAACATCATCTTTCCTTTTAATTTTCTTTTTGGCAAATGGACTGTTTTTGCAAAGTATGAAACGTAAAGAAAATTACAAAAACATTAAAACTTCTTTTCATCTACGAGTCTTTCAAAACCTGCTTTATTTTTCTTTGTTTGTCTGCCTCTCTCTCTCCCTCTCTCTTTTTCTCTCCCTCCCTCTGACTGGAGATTGGAGTTTCCCTCTGTCTCTATTTGTCTGTCTGTCTCTCCCTCTCGGAGCCTGGTTTTCGAAATTATTAGCAATAATAATGCATTAAATGTATTCCATACTGTTCATTGGAGATATTAATTATATATTTTTGGCAATATAAATTTTTTCTCGAGTGGTTCAACCGTTACGTAGCCACATCCCTCTAAGCATCATTCTAGGCTGACCTTGCGGGAGGCAGCGGGCGCGGGCAGCACGTCATTGGGCTGCGCGAACAAAAGCCGAACGCGGGCGGCGCTCCCACCTGCCACTCCAGCCGCCGCGCGCGCTGCCGTCGCTGCCCCTCCCCTTCCGCCACCCTCGCTGGCACGCGCCGCAGCGGGAGGCGGCGCCACGCGGCTAAAAATACCTTCCGGAGCGCCGCGCGCGCCGCGCTTACAAGCACGTTTTACGCTCTACGACTCAATTTAAACTACTTTCTCTCTCCTTTTCAAACATTCCGCTCGCCTTCTGAAACGTTCATGAGCCGTGTGCTATCCACATGCTTCTCAAAAAACAAGAGGTGAGAATAAATTGCACAGAGCTAAAAGGCAGAAAGCCAAGTAACAAGTTGTAAAGTTCCGCTCTCAATACTCTGTGATTTTGAGACGTTTAGGTGCTCCAGACGAGAGGTAGTTACCGCAAAATGGGAAGTTAGCCAACTCTGTAAGTTAATAAAAATAGCACAAAATGACTCGAAAGAGCTTCTTAATGGCGAAAAGTAAGCAATTACGACATTTCAGGATACTTTTTAACCCAGGTCCAACGTCTGTAGACTGAGTCCAAGGCCCAACTCTGACTGGAACACTCTGTGAAGTGTTTTCTCATTCTTCTCCAACTACAGTTACTACCTTACGCCTACGCAGAATTGTCTGTAAAGACGGATCTAGTAAATTACATCGTTACATCTAAAATCTGTTTCAAATCTTCCAAATGAATATTTAAAAATCTGCACAAAGTTTTCTTTTATCGCGAAATATGTGTAGAACAAGTTAGTAAATAACTTATCCATTCCAGAAAAAATCAGAAAACAACTTATTACATTTTGAATTTTAAGTATTTGAGTATCGCGTTGCTTTGCTTATATTAGGAGCGAGCCAAACCGACTAACAACATAACTCAAGCTAAAAAACAATGCCGCGAAAGCGACAGCCATGTTCAGCTACGGACTCACAGTCGAAGATACATAGATTGGTAGAGCCGAGCCCTACCCGCAACGGATTCGCCAGCAAAAACACTGTCAAATCTCACCGCAGCACGAATAACAAGACGGCTACTCTAATCAGCTATCTTCGTTATTTCCTCCGATCAATTCCTGGCGAATGACGTCGTATAACCTTAAACAACGAGCTACGGAATGCGCAGGGTCTTTCCTTTCCCATTCTGTTTTTCCTCCTAGCCTCAGAGCAGTTTGCTTACCAATGGTGTTTTGTAAAAAGGGTTTTCGTAAAATATTACAGGACAAACTAAAAACACATTAGTGGTGCTACAAAATGACACAGACTTTCCTGTATTAGTTTTCTATTTCTGTTGTTCTTGGCTAGCTATTCGAAATTGGCACATACTCTTGCCAGCCGCCGTCAATCACCATCCAAAGTACAGTTTTTGACATTTTCTTAATTTTTCGGCTTTCTAATGGAAGAACGGAAATATTAATTTTATAATATTAAATAAAAGTAAAACCGAAAAACATTAAAACTTTGCAATTTTGGAAAATTCAATTTTAACCATTAACATCTAGCCTCTGCCACCTTAATAAGGCATTTTACTCTATTCTTACAAGAAATTTAAAGAAAAAATTTTGAGAAAATTTTGAGAAAATTTTGAAAATCTCCGAGGAACTTCGTGTAAAGTACCCTCAAATTTTGAAGAATGTGTTTCAAAATCGCGGCGCCTTGAGTGGAACCAGATTGACCGGGTAATATTCATTTTGGAAGGAATTGTACTTATGATTTAGGCGCTATGGTTGTGCACAGACTGACAGACGGACGGACAGACGAACGGATAGGCGGACGGACGTTTTGAAAAAAGAAACTTTTTCGATATCAGGGGACCCCAAAACGTTTATTTCCGTTGAAATTACGAAATCGATTTTCCGCAGCATTACATAACTTTCCCTATACTACGTATATTACTCAGTATATACGTACACATATGGGAAAGTAAAACAAATCTACATCTGCTGATATTCCCCTTTGTAGTTTCATTATTTCTCATGTAATGGCAAATGTAGCCCTTTTTTACACTTCGATACTTAACTTCTTGCTGAGAACAATGATATATTGTTATACATCTAATAATGTACTAGAAAATTGTTGATAATCTATTTTTTACAAAACACCATCGTTGTTCTCCATCAGGATTCGTCTCATCTCCCGTAATATCGTCTGTCTCCCGCAGCACTGTGAGTGCGAGGTCAGACCAGAATCCGACTGTCGCGGGGAAAGAGAGAGGTAGGGAAAAGAGATAGAGAAGTAGAGGGAAAGATAAAGCGATAGTTAATAGGAGAGAGGTAGAGTATAATAATAAGAATAATAATAAGAAAAAGAAGAAGCACCCACTCTTGCACGGTCCCTTCAAACTCGAAAGACTCCGACAGTGCTACAGTACAGGGATGTGAGGCGAAAACCCGACCTGGACCATAGCGTGTTAGGAAGGAAGGCGACTCCTTTTAGCATTAGCCTCAGAGCGTCGCTTGTGTGCAGCAGCGGGTCTGGCAGAAGCTGAAGGCGTTCACCCTGCGAAAGCGTGCGCCCTTCAGGCTGGCAACCGGGCGAAGGGGGCGGGGCGTTGACATTCAGGGGGTGCGGTGAAAGGGTACACTCGCACCCAGCAGCGCGCTCTTCAGCAGACAGAGAGGGTGGCTCTAAAAGGGCGCATCTAGGAACACCCGACTGTATGAAGGGGCAGTAGCAAGATGAACCACCAGCCACCGCGTTTCGTAAATGTTAATATCTCGATTTTAGTCAAAGTATTTCTCGCCTTGTTCTTCCCCAAGCTCTTCAGAAATATGAACAAGGCATTGAAAACATACGTTACACTTTCTCCACAATCGAGACAGTAATTTTACGAGTAGCGGGAGGATTGCCGTGGCTGATCTTGTAACTGTTTCCAAGCTCTTCGAGGGTAAACACGATACAAAAATATTTTTTATAAACTATTCCACAAATGAAATTATGTCCAAGAGAGTTTCAAAATGCGCCAAATATTAAAAATAACTGAAAGCTATGTCAAAATCAAATGTTATGTTATTGGACATCGGCATAGATATCGATTTATACCGCCTCCTAACATAAATGAGTCACAATTTATGATTGGACATAGGGAGAAGCGGTCAGAACAATCGGATAGAAAAAGCGATAAACTTTTTGAGATACACCACCCTGATTGAGGCATTTATATGTATAGTTACACACTATTGGTTTTAATTGCACGAGTGACATTGACTCACTAAACACACACAGTTCTTGTTAATTTCTGAGAAAATGATCCACATATATCGGATGCAAAAACTTTGATCACTTAATTTCAGTAAGAAGAAACAGTGTTTTAAAGAGTAGGAAAACAATAGAAGAAAAACGGATAAAACAATGGCTCAAAAATAAGAAGCATAACATTGAAAGCCCGGTTACTACTTTTGATAAGACGGCTTTGACATGCTAGAAAAATTAGAACTTGCAATGGAAATCCTGCTTTTGAAGCATACGCGTATATGTAACAGCGGAACACGTGCCACAAAAGCAGCGTACTTGCGTCCTCTCGCCCAGGGGCATCGAGGGAAAGAGGAACAAATTACGACGCGGGCCATTGTGCCTTTGCCTTCACCATCTTCCGCTCGCGGCTGCTCCCCAGTTCCCGCCCATCTCGTTCCCTTTTTCCACCCCGCCCTCGTCACCACCCTCGCTCACCCCCGCCACACTCTGCCCGGTCTTGCATCCTCGATGATTTGGTTAGCAATTAACGAACATTATTGCAAGGACTAAAGATGCGAGAGCACGTATGAACACACTTCTAATTATGAATGCAATTTTAATGTATAGTTTTAATTGTTGATAATGCACAAAAGCTCTCGCTTTTATTTCTCAAAGTTGATCTGTTAACGCCCTCGTCAGTCGCTTCTAAATATATCGTGATAATAATTGATTGGTTGATGTTTCCCGCAACGTAATCTGCCACGATCATTAGTTCTATTGATGGCGGTGACTTTTTTATCTCAGGAGGTGGCGGTGTTCCTTTCCCGCTGCTTGGTTAGATCCGGCACTGACCTACACGTCGGCTTGCGGGATTCCCCCAACCTGTATTTCTCCATCCAGGGATCTTCCGCCAGCGGAACATCGCCCCACCCAGGACAAGCTCTAAGCTCCCGACTGATCCCTCGGCGTGTATGGTAGCGTAATGCACGTGAGTGTATGTGCGAGTAAAGGGTGAGGGTAGGACCAGGAAGAGGAAGGAAAGATTGCTCGTCGCCCGTAGCTCGTATGTTAGGGTGCTGCTCCAGCACTCGCCTGGTGTTGATCAGAGCAGCCAGCCGCTAAAATGCTACTCCGGACAACGGCTTAAGTCGACCCAGCTATGTAGCTAATGTTAAAAAACTGTCTCTACTAAGACTAGAAAACTAGGAGCAGGAAACCGTGGGATCTCCCGGTCTGCGTCCCTGCATAGACAGCGGCAATGTTGGATCCGGAACGGCTTTTCATGTCCTGCTGGAAAACAAATCTTTATAAAACGGAATTCCTGTGAATTTAATGCAATTGGTAAGAGACGAGCGAGAAATGAAATGAAAGCATCTGCAAGCTTGTTTTAAATTCTCTATCCCTGTAACACGCGATTTAGTCGTGGCAGCCGGACATTGAAGAAGAGGGCTTCAGTTGCCAGCGTTGAATTCAACCTTGAGGTTGCTTTTCTCTCAAGACGAAGACCTTAGGGGAATTCCCTCTCTCCCCACTATCAGAGCATGGGAAGTTGTACATGCATGGCTTCTATTCTCGTGTGTCCCTGACCCGCGTTGAAAATCATAAACCCTCAACCAGGTACGCATTGCTCAATGCCATGCGAGTGTATCAGAAAGTCATAGTATTGGATCGTGACGCATTGTGGGTTGGTAGAGTCAGCAAGCAGTCTGAATACAGTCAGTAAAGTGTGTATTTTTCAATTCAGAATCTGTCAATGACGAGTGTTTAATTTTCGTTTACTGGTGATTTCTTACATAAATACTTGTATGTTAATGTACTTTGATGATAATAACAATAAAGTCACGTAATTTACTACTTTCAGGGCAGAAACGTCAATATCACGTGTCATAAAATTGACAACATTGCATAAAACGGAAACCTCCCTAAACCGGAATATTTTGTGTCCCGGTCGATTCCGGCCTAGACACATTTTACTGTATATGCATCGCTTTCCATGGCCTGCTGTGGTGCCAGTTGGGGCTCTTGTGAACGGCGGGGCTGCCCAGAGACTCCGCTTCGCGCTGCGTCGCGTTAGAGTCCCTAGATACAGAGAGTAGCGCAACCGCCGCCATTTAATATCCTCTCACCCGATAGTTCCACCAGGCAGCAATCAGGAGCTGAAGGAAAATTATAACAATTTGTAACGTTATGAAGATTTTCAAGAATATTAATATTGGCTTGGGATAATATATTCATGTTTCTCAACACACAGAATACCACACAGTTCCAACTCTCCGGACAACTGGATATAAAATGGCGGGATTGTTGGAACAATGGAATGCGTTACTCGCTGTATTTTGGGACTCTACGTCGCGTGTCATCGAGTGCCAGCGCCTTGCGGCCATGTTGCTTTCCTCGCCTTCCTCTTCCCGTTTGCGTCATTTCAATGTGCGCGCATGCGATGTCAATCCCACTTTCTTCTTGCGACAAGGGCGCTCGGGTTGGCGTCTTGCTTCACAAATGAAACCCGTGGCTCTCTTTGAGAAACTCTCTGCTCCAGTTCCGTGAAAAATAAATGTTTCAAGACCAAAGCTCATAATCACGGTAGCAAACAATTGACTAGCACACACATAATGAGAATTTTTTCTTCTTAACTTCTCCATTGTCAACAAAATGGGTGGTTGTGATGAAAAATTACTTTAAATTTAAAGTTTGTGATCAGTAAAGATAATTATATATAACAAAACATGTCTTGCTCCTTTTATACAATCAGAATTTGAACTTTCACTTTCCAGAATATTTGTATACTGTATTGTAAGATACTTGAACTACCATGTCCATTATGAACAGGCTGTAATGGCTCAGTGATAATATCCATTGTCACTGCAGAGTATCTTACTGGGAGGTCCTGGGTTTCGTCTTCCGACAGTGAAAGATTCGCGGCACTAGTTAGAAAACTAGGTCGAATTAAGGCCTTGCCTGGAGGAGAATTCTAGCGGCGACTGCTCTGATCAGTAGTTTCCGTATTTTCTAGTAGTACTCTTTCTCAAGTCCATTTAGATAATTTTATTACTTTTCAAACAAATGTTTGCCCCTAATCATTTTGATGATAAGGGACAGTGATAATTAAGAACTACAATCGTAGTTTTAATTCATTATTAGCATTAATTATTTTTCCTGTAGTCTACAGTCAGCCCCCTTCGTTCACATCAATATGTTGCTTGCAATACCCAACTGTTTAGCGGGTTGCTTGCAAAAGCCCCTACGTTGGAAGTGATTCAGAAATTCCAGGCAGATCAAAGATTCCTTAGCTTCATTAGCCATCTTTCCCCTTTAACAGTAAAATAGGTGTTCACAGGTGCTCAGTGCCTTGTGCTTTCAGTAACCCGGTACCGACTGTAGTGCGATTTATATAACTCTGCCCCTCAAGCCCCTATGACCACGATGGAATATCAAAAGGCATTTCACATCTTTCTCGCTCGTGTCGCTAGAAGTCGCATGGTCGCAAGCACTGCTTGATACGGTCGCGATCATGCGATATCTAGCGGCAAGTCTGAGAAAGACGCGAAATACTGTGACATATTCCGTCGTGAAGACGGGCCTTGAGGGGCAAAGTTACAAAGATCGCAGTACAACTAAAAGTACGTGACATTTTGCCTCGTCAGGGTCTTGCGGTGAATAGCGTGAAAACAATATAACCAAATTGTCTTTCCATTAATAACTGACTGATTTTACTGTGATGCGTGGGTATTTACTTGCCATCTCCATCTGTTCTCTTCTTCTGCCTCTGTTCTGTTCGCCATCCATATCAGCCTCCCCCGCTCTCCTCGTCTTGCCCGCCGCTTCGCTAGTACCGGCCATTCAGCCTTGTTGACCCGCCCGCTCCGCGCCCGGCTCCGTCCCCCGCACCCGCTCCGTGCCCGCTCCACGCCCCGACCCGCGCCCCGCTCCGCGCCCCGTCGCGCTCGCTCCGCCCCACGACCAGCATCCCGCTCCGCGCCCCGCACCGCGCCCCTCACCGCGCACCGCTCCGCGTCCCGTTCCGCTCAGCCCCTCACTGCTCAACCCGGCTTCACCCACTCTTTCAATTCCCACCGTTCATACCAACCGCTCCGCCCTCTTGGGCGTCCATCCCGCCCTTCTAGCTCTGCTTTTCCCTACCATCCCTTCTAGCCCTGCACGCTCCGGCCTTTCTCACTCCTCTCACGTCATCCCACCCCTGTCCCACCCCTGCCCCACCCGCCACTCCAGTCCTCTCTTGCCCGCTCTGCCCGTCCCTCCCAATTAGGTCGTTCCACCGGGCTCGACCCATTGGTCTCCGCGGCGCTCACCAAAACCCGGCTACAAAACCGCCGCGTGTATACATAGCGGATTGAGTCGTTTATAGAAACACAATTCAGGGTGAAACGAAGTTTGGAATAACGTGGATTGCAGATGTTTTTCTCGTATTTCACAAGTGTTCGACCACAATTTGGGATCAATCACGCCAGTGGTTCAAAAGTGTTTATTGAGTAGACGCACACATAGACACCTCTATTTTTTATATTTAGTATTTTAAACAATAAGAAATACCAAGAATTCGAATATTTAACTAATTAACATATTTGACAAAATAAATCTAAAAATAACTGCGAAAACGCACTCAAAGCATCGTTTAAAAAGTAGGCCTGTTAGTTGCATGAAACATAACACGGACTTTGTCTTAGATATTCTGAAAATGTATTCATTGATGATACAAGTCATCATATGTAGTACCATTAGTGGCTTGAACTAGAAAGGTAATATGATAAAGCAAAAAACAATGTTCTAAAACGTTTTTAATGGATTTGATATCATTGGTGTTTAAATATTTCATGAGGTTCGCTCGGACTGTGCCGCGAATAGGATGTGTTCAGAGGCGGGGGTGCCCTGTTGGTCGGCGCTCTCCACGCCAAGCGAGAGTGTTTTGTCTGGGCGGTGGTGACGCGCCCGTCCCCATGGCAACCGCCGCCGGTAAAGCGAAGGGGGAGGGGCAGCGGCTACCACGGGCGGTCTGGCAGCTGCGGCCAAGTACACAGCTCTCAAGGTGACCGCACGAAGGACCAGGTGCTTCGCAAAGCTGGAATGAATGTGAACGTTTGGAGGTGGATGATGCTATTTTGAAAACACTTGGGACGGTTTGTAGTTATCACCAAATATGAAGGGCAGAAACCATTAATTCGTTTTATATTCTAGTACTTAAAAACAACACTTTTACTTCATATAAACCAGTGCAAAATCAGTATTGAGTCATATTGCCGGATAATTACAAACAAATACAAATACTAACCTCAAGAACTTAGTTCAAAAGCAGGGTAACCAAATCCAGTTATCCTTCATTCGCTCTCAAACAACATCCACTACATCACAAGCAGGGTGGGGCAAAATACTTTAAACTTAGTATTTCAATACTTCGCCAAAATACTGTGAAAATAAGTATTTGAATACATTCTCAAAATAATTATGTTTTGAATTGCTAAATACATACGTATTTAAAATACTTCAAATACTCAAAATACAGTAAATACAATAATTTTACATAACTTTTTATTGAAATAATATATTGTAATTGACAATTAAAATAAAATACTAATTGACAGTGATAACTTTTTAACAATTACTAAAAACATTCAAATATAAAACACGTTCATTTATACGTTTACAAAACACTATCATTTACACTTATCAAATGTAAAACACTTTCACTTATATTCTTCACCAAATATAAAATTTCAAAAATATGTCTAACTCAAATAAACAAAATTAACTTTTAAAACAACTAGCTTTTCAAACAAATCATCAGACAATAAAACCCTATTTGATTAGTGTATAAAACCCACAAATGAAAACAATTGTTGAACTGACGCTGATGAACATAAACTAGTGTTATAAGGAATAAGCGCTTTTTTACTGTAGGATAATTGTTCATAACTTTTAATGATTTAGATTTATCATTTAAAAATGACGAGAATTCAAGTTCAACTCCTGAAAGGAGCTTTTATTTTTGTTTCAACGAGGTGCATTCACTGGCAGAATCAAACAAAAAGAAACTATCCACGTTAACTTCATCTGTATTTAAAGTATTTTAAGTACTTATTTTTTTAAATATACTTATTTTATGTATTTAAATACTTCTGAAAAATACATTTCCAACAAACACAAAGTTTTTTAAATACAAAATGTATTTAAAAAATATGTTTCAAATACAAGTATTTAAATACTGCCCAACTCTGGTCACAAGTCACTACTCCACACCCCTTCCAGGTGAGCGAATTTCATAGATGTCTTCCTGATTACAACTAAGGGTATTAGCCTTAACGGTGATTTGTGGGAGATGAGAATATGATTACAGAGGGAAAATTTATATGCGCAAATATCTAAGCCAAAGGTGGGACTCGAATTCAAGACCATTCGGACTTAAGTAGATAAGCCGCTAACGACCTCACAACGCTTCGGCCGGAAGATAGTTTCCGCTGTGTCAGAAGGTTTCTCGAAATCAATAAACTTTATTATATTCACAAGGTTAAATATGTTTCTTAAAGGCTAATAATATATTGAGTAAGCGATAAAGAGCATACGTAATAATACTCTTTATTGCTTACTAGTGATACATACTTTCTGCCTATTCTCCTGGGTAAATTATTTGTCCTCATCTCACCTAACCTATTTTTGTTTTGTACTTTTCTAAGTGTTGGAAATTTCCTAAGTAAAATCAAACGTTACTCAAAATCATAATGACACTTTATCTACTTTTGAGAAAGACATCCTATTTACGTGGATGAAATATCTTTCGATCTACTGTTTTCTGGGGTACTCACATCTATGCCACGTTTTTGCATTCACATATTACTATCAATATCTCTGTTTGACTGATTTTGCGACTTGTAATTGACGTCGAACACTTCTTCCAATGTTTTGCACGCTTGGCCATAATTCCTCACATCCTGATGGGCGATCAGACCTGAGCAAGGTCCCGTCTTTACGAAGGAAATTATTCTGACTTAAGTGTCGCTTTAGTGCAGGGCTGTCACACGGAGCACGTGCGTGCTCGGAGAGCGCTTGCGTTCTGCAAGGACACGCAGTGCCCGCGACGAAGGAAAGACAGCGCTCCGATTTCTCAGGGATGTAAGTGGTCATGGCGGGACGCAAGAAGACGTATAACAAGTTTCAGTCCGAGTGTGCTCTTTGATTTCTTGTGCGGTGAACGCCGAGAGAATGCAATTTGTTTAATATGCAGAAAGTATTTAATAACAAAAAAGAGTAGTGTTAAAAATCCATTACGAAATCTTCTACGGAAACTATAAAGTTTTCGTTAAGACGCGATCGTATTTTCTTACAGTCCGGCGCGCCTGATTCAGTTATGTCAGTGGCGGGAAGTGCGTGTCAGCGGTTGAGATTTTTGTTACCTTTAGTCGTGAAAAGTATCACTGATACTGGGTTTCGTGATCTTTAACCTTCATTTCTGAGAAACTTTGGCGATCACCTACTTGTAACATTTCGATGAGAATGCTGCACGCTGCAGTGATTGTTTGCTGGTCGTAGATACCGTCAGTGACGGTTTCTATTGCATCTAGTCTAGCTGCTGAACTACGGTCCTGGATAGCAATTGATGAAGCTTTGATTACTGACGGGATAGCTGTATGGTGCAAAATGTGCATCAACTTGTGCTCTCTAAATAAATTTTAAAACGTTTCTATTCTTTTTAAAATTTGTTAGGAAATTTTGGATAAATGTCCTTTTGTATTAGGTAAATCGGTTTTATGATTAGTGTTTTTTAATATTTCATAATATATACAATTTTACACATATATTACGTATTCTCACTTTTTTCATTAGAGATTTGTGAACACATTTTGACTTTCATACTACATATTTTTTCAGTCTTTATTCATCATTACTCTATAATTTTTGAGGTTCTTTTATTACGTATACAGGTATTTTCACACGAAAGATATGCGCATCGTATTTCTTTAAATGTTTATTTTCAATAATAGTGTCAATGTTTGTTTAAATAATAGTTTAATAAATGTTTCAATAACAGTTTTTCTGAAATTATGTTACACAATACTTATCTTGATTTAGTATATAGTTTGGTTAACATTTATTTACTTAAAAATATTAATTTAACTTATTTGTAATTAGTGTTAATTGTTCCCATATACTGCATTCTCTAAGTTGAAACGTGCGTTGTTTCCTTGGTGTAATGATCAATGCTCGTATAATTGCAGTGTGTGTTTACAAATTAATTTCCATTAAAAGTTGATAAAATTTAGTAAGTATCTCTTTATGATATACCAACCCGTGTGTTTGACCCAACCCGCCGCACCCTTCGCAACCCTTCGCACAAAGTTTTCTCACCCCTGCTTCCCGCCTGTGACACGAGTGACTTCGCTAAGCTGATATCGCTACGTGCGAATACCTTTGCGAAGGCCATTCGCATGCTCGTTCGTCTGCTTTAGTGTCATCACAAGGTTTTCAAAAGGGCTGATTCTCAAGATTAAGCCTCTAGCAACTTCATTTGACGCTCGTAAGCGAACCAAATTAACGCCGACAACGTTTATTTTGTCATTGAGAGCTCTTATATTTCGGGAAAAGCCACGTTACAAAACTTTTATATTTCTTTCCGGTTGAAAGCACGACTTACTGAGACATTTATCTCAAAGAGAATGCCTTATTCGCAATAGAATCCGTGATCTTCAGGTTAAAACTAGTGTTTTAGTCACAAGACTCATTAGTATTGTTCATGCTTTTATTTCTATATTCGTGATAAAGATTGTGTATTGAATAATTCAAATAAGTGATGTTCCGTGGGTAATTTTGATATTTTAATTTTATGCACATGAACCTTGTAAGATGACACTTGGAATTATAATTTACGAAGTAATGGAGATTACACGAATACACCGGTATCTGTTATAAAATCCATAACAATCCAATAACATTGCGTTACTTCACATTTCCATTCTGTACGCCATTCGTCGTCAATCTTTCCGCTCAGATGAACTCAGTAAATAAAACTTAACTCTTTCTCTCGCACGCTAGAAACTAGTATCAGCAAGTCACAACAACGTTAGTAAACTTAGAATGATCGTTTTTGAATGAAAAAGAGAAATCTTAGGTTGAACTGATTCCTGGTCAATAGAATTCTATGCACAGTTATGTAATAAACATCCACGTTGACGCAACGAACTGAATACCCTGTTAGGACCGTTTTTCACAAACTGCCCGAGTGTAACATACAGGATTCAGCGAACAAGTATTTTTTAGTGCAGTGAAGCATAACAATGAGCTAATTGCAGCGCTGTTGAACCCGAAAAGAGCTCTCTGTGGTCCACGTTCCTTGTGCATTATCTCGGCTAGCGCGAGCAGTTAGCGAGCAGTTTGCATCTCTTGCTTCCTGTGCGGCGGGTTATAAAACGAAGCACCTCCCGCGGGGCTCGTGGCCTGTTTGCCGAGGCGCCCGCCACCACAACCGCTCCCTCCGTTTGCGCGCGCCTCATCAGCTTAAAAGCCGAATTCTTCCAGAGATGCAGCGCTCGACCACCTAAGGACGGCGCTTCACAACTTCCGAAAACAGGACACGGAATATTAATTGCTTTTGAATACACGGCGCTTATGATTATCGTCATACTAATTAGCAAACCTCGTAACTCCATATTCCCTCCTCTGTTTTCTGTTTACTTCACGATAAAATATAATTATGAAAGAAGAGTAATAAATAAAAGTAAATAAAAAATTAAGCATCTTAAATAACTGAGTTCCCTAGTATTGATAAGTTCAATGAGAAAGGAAATGAAAATTCTGCTTCCCGGCTGTTTATTCTCTACATTGCAAACCTTTCCAATCTGGGGTTACGAGGTAAGCTTTTATTAGTATGACGTTATATTTTGGTTAACAATCGGCGTTATATTTTAAGTGCCCTGCATAAATGTACGAATCAAAATTGATTCTTATAAAAAATAAAACTGCACTCTAAAACAATGGAAAGACGCGCAAACGACACTTATTACGTAACGTTCTTATGTAAGTAAACCTTTGGGGAAATGTATCTAAAATTACATTCTCTCAAATCTGTCTTGCCATATTAGGAAGCTTTTAAGTAACGTGGTGAAATTAAGCTCAAATATCATATACAATCCACCTAAATCATAAAATTTTGTCATTCAAGGAACATCATTGTATATACTCGGCTTGGCTTGCATTCAATAATATGTCGCAATTAATGTTTTCTGCTAATATATTCTCAAGAAAGATTTTTCTTGACGCGATGTTCAATGGTTCCAAACGATGTAACCTATATTTAGAAAACAATGTAAATGTTTTTTCATGGAAAAACCAATGACTGATTATCTCAGTATTTCCATTTCGGGGTCTTGTCTCCTAAACGTATCCCACGAACGAAATCAATCCTTAAGCCACATGATTGGAAATCCGAAGCGTAGCGCCGTGTGATCGGAGAACAAAGCATTTTGGAATAAAAGGCGTAGGAAATTATACATTTCACAGAGTCAAGGTTGTTTTATGTTGATTGCGAAGGTCGAAGGTCGACAACTTCGAGCCTCGTCACTAACTTGGACATGCGTAGTAAAGCGTCAACTGTACTCTAAAGAGTACTGCCAAAACGGATGAGACAAAACTTTATGATTTTATCTTAAATTACGCTATTTCGTTCTCGGATGAATTCCTACATGTGATCTGCGATAAGTGTTAAGCGCCCCAATAAATGACGTAGGCCTCATAATTTTCGCAAAGTATTTTACGAAAACAGTTTCTGATCAGAATACCGCAAAAGCATGGAATGAATTTGCAAGTGGAATTTTTACAAAATATTTATTAATCATTGTCTAATACAATATCTTTCAAGGCGTCAATACAATAACAAAAATAACTTATGAAGGAAAAGTACAAAACTAACCTCAGAACATTCTTCTATAACGTAGTATCATAATTAGAGGGAGGATTTGGGTAATCTAAAACATCGCCAAAAATGATCAATAAAATGCCCTTAAAATGTTATAAAATGTCCTAAAAGCAAAGTAAAATGATGTAAAAAATTTATTACTAATTTATCACAAAATAATTTATCACTAAACAACTCAAGCTGTTGGACATGTTAATGATGTAATGGAGGCTTTTTCCTTTCGTTCAAGTGAACTCAGTTTGCAAACTTTTGGTTTGGACCATTCTTTCCCAGGAAATCTCTATCTTTAGTTATCGCAAAAGCGGCCGAAACTACAATGACGCTGATAGGCATCACAGGAACATTATATTACATACCCACCAAGTCTGGCATCGCAATTTCTAAGCGAATAGGCTAGTCAGGAATTCTTTGAAGAATATTAGTTGCATCGTCTATATATTATTTGAAGCAAGTTCCATTCAAACGACATTAAAATCAATGAAATTGGCGAAAAATTCTTTAAAGGTTATGGAAAATAAATGTAAATTATTAGTCGAAATTGACGTAAAATATTTTTAAAAATGTCATAAAAATGAGTAATTTCCTTTTGTCAAAAAATTAATGTCTGTACTAAAAGACTTTGTTCTAAAGTGAAAAGAAAAAATGACATTTCATTAAAATCGCCCCCTATTAATAACTATAACATACCATATAATAAGTTTGAATAATACCAAGTGGAAAATCGCTCTCCATCCTCGTAGCGGGTGGCCTGCGGCGCACGTCACGGCCCCATTGACGTCCACGGCCGCCTGCGAACTTCGCGAGGGCTCCTTGGCGGTTATCGCCGCTGCGCTGGACGCGGCCGGGGCACTTCGCCCGCAGCCTCTGCCCTGCTGCGGCCGGCGCCCGCGATAGGGCCATCAACGGACACGGAGCGGGCCCTTTCACAAAACCACGCGACTTCCTTCCCCCTCGGACCACTTGCTCGGAATGAGGAGTCAAGTTTAAAGCCAAGGCGGGATTAGATATCCTTCTCCTGATCACATGTAAATCCGATGGGAGCATTAGTCGAGTCACGAAATGCGAAACTTGAAATCAATATTCTCCTATAATCGACTTTAGTTTATTCAATGACAGTACAGATGTATTTCACCACTTAATTACTGCGGATTGTGTGTGACATTTAGAACGATCACTACCACCATTGTTATTTTCTACGCTTATCTTCAGAGCAGCGCCGTCCGCTGCCCTTCAGTCCCTCCACCGGAGCAGACTCAGCGAGAAACAAAGGGCAACGCCCTGGGGAGTGAAGGCTCCTACAGCACGTGAATACTCCGGTTCCCTCCTCAACCCCTCCCTGCCACTGCGCGGCCCAATCGTTTCTCCCAATGCCAGCGGCGGATCCACGCGTTCCAGGTCTGGAGGGGGCGGGGACGACAACAATGAGAAAGTGGTGCTACAATAGCATATTCTTTCTCACATTATTTGTAACTTTTGCAATTTTCGAAAATTAAGAGAGTTCAACGAAAATGGGCTCTATGCGACTTGTAAGTGAACTTTTCACTATCGGAGAACATGTTTTATTACATTATCTTCAATAATTTATTGAAGATAGAATATTAATATTATATATAATTAGAAAATTATCTTCAATAATGTCATTGTAGGAAGACGCCGCAAAAATTTAACTTTGTAATTTTAGAAAATTCAGAATTCAAGGAAAATGGACCATGCGTCTTTTTTATTAGCGTTCTTTGCTCTATCTGCGAAAAAAGTAGAGAGAAAAATTTGGAGCCATTTCAATGAAATTTTGAATACGTCCTTGAAGTTTCATGAACTGTAAATTCCCCCCAGAATTAAAATATCCGTTTCAAATTCGAGAGGCATGATGCGACATCATCCAGATCTATTGATGATTATTCATATTAGTAAAATATATTAACGGTTTAAGCTCTAGCGTTGTTCACAGACGGACAGACAGAAATGGGCAGGCAGACCGAACGACGTTTTGCCGTAAACCTTTGTGAAGCACAGAAGACAATTCAATTGAAATTCTAAGAATCACTACAATTTAAAGTAATAAACGCATTTTCTTAGAAATGTCTTAATAAATGTTATTACTAAATTCTTAGTAAACAGAAATTGTTCTCTCGGTTACTTACAGGTATTAGTGTAATCCAAATAGGAAGGTAATGATTTCGTCTCTGAAAATGGCGGAAATGATCGGCATGGAAATTAAAAAGGAAACAGTACTGATCTTGTCGAAATGATATTGCCTTTGTATTTCCACAATTTGGTTGATAGAATTAATTTTTTTTTCCAACATTCTATTTCTTTTACTCACTTTTCACACATCAGACATCGAAATTTCCAAAAGTGGAATTTCATTCATACCAAACTTACTTAAATACAACTGAACTGTAAATTACTCAACCTAATTCATCCGTAAATTATAATAATTATTTTTACATAAGGTTAAATAACCTTTCGAAAAAACGTGGTTTCAAAGTGTCTGATAAATCAGTTAATGCTTTCTTTTGTTTCTACGATTCAGACTCTTTACCCTCTGCTTTCGTTACTTCGTTGGGGGGAGGCTCCTCTTGGGCAGGGGTGGTTCTGCTTCGTGCACACTGTGACTCTGCCCCTGCCGCGCCGTGCAGTCCCTCCCTCGGAGGCGACGAACATCGACACCTCGCGGAGTCAACAAGGGGAGCGCGGGCATCACCCGCGTGCGACAACGCCGGCGGCAGGCAGGCAGGTCGCGGCGCGGCGCGCAAAAAAATCTCATATCCTCGACGCCGCCCGCCGCGCGACGGGCGACAGGCGACAGGCTCATATCCGCGCGAAACAAAGCCCCCCCCCTTCCCTACGCTCCACACTCGACTCCCTCCCACTCCAGCCCTCTTGGCGCTGCGAGCAGGTGGCGAACGCTGACGCGAAACCACGGGATGGGAATCGCGGGGCTGCCAGGTGCTCTCAGAGCAATATTTTATCTAATGCTGTGTGGAATATACCACCATAAGCCATTTTAGAAATAAGAAACTTACCTATCAGAAGATATTTTGATTTTATTAATTCCTTGTCCCTTAGAATTTTTCTAAATACGTGAATCATCAGTTGAAAAAGTATTCAAATAAAATTAAATTGTTCTGAATTAATGTAGTCTATTACGCATTCTATAAAAATCTAGAATAATTGAAAGATCTATTATTTTACCGAATAAAAAGTAAGATATAGTCACTTGATCTATACTGCGATTTATTCAACTCTGTCCCTGTCAGGTATTAGCTGTTGACGGTTTCATCCAATCGAGAGCTTATATGTCGCTTATATGACGTCACTATGCTGACGTTCAAGCTCCCGATTGGATAAAACCGTCACCTGCCAGCGGCAGAGTTGAATAAAGTCGCAGTATGTCTACAATCTAGTGACGTGTTTCAAAGAAATTCAATCAACGTTTCTCAAGTAAAAACGCAAGTTGAAAGAAACGTCTTTTGAAAAACTTAGCATTTCTTAATGTCGTAAGGTACAATATTTTTTTCCATTCCATGAGGCATGATTCAGGCATTCACCATCTGATGTCTCTCTACATAAATTTTCTGATTCATAACAATAACATCTTCTGCTCTTTTGGTCATTTTCGTCTCATTTTAAATTTTATTTGTTTGTTGTTTCTTTTCCTTTTATGCGAGAGTCTCGTGGCTACAATCACATCCCGTAATACTGATTCTGTCGTAAATGTTTTGAATCAAGGGAATGAGCCCTAATGGATGCAAAAGAGGACTAGATGAGGACGGAAGCATAGCGCGCTGCCCGCGACCTGTTGTTTACGGAACTACTCCAGCTTTTACATGGAATTGTTCGGAGGAAACCACAAAAAACGACCGAGCAGAGAAGTCGGCCTCTCGAATTCTCATGGTGAACCTCGACTCACGTATTTCGTTGGTTCGAAAATTCACCTTCAGCTAGCTAATGCTAGACCTGCTATGCTAGCTAATGCTAACCTAAACCTGTTATGCTAATTTTCGCGACGAGAAGGCACAACGGGATCCTAAGGACAATGCTTTTCTTATGGAATAACCATGCGCACTGTTGTCAAATATCTTCTCTTGAACAAATGAAAAATCGTAGTCCTGGAGAGAAATGTTTGGGGATAGCAATTGTAAACAAAAAGTCATTCAATCACACATTTTTAAAAGTAATTAAAAACTAAGAATATTTTATTTTTATTTTTTTAAATTCAATAATACCCTTGAAACACATAAAATGTACAGGAAATTTTTCGAAAAAAATTGAAAATACCTCAATAATCAACGAAACGGCAGTTTTGTTATTTAATCAATGACAATAATTATTTCATTTTCCGTTGGGTGCATTTATTGTACAAGTAGCTATAATTTCAATCATTAAATCGAATACTTAGTAACGTCATCATTGGATTCGCAATGGTGACATTGGCAACGTCGGATTCTTCGTAAAACACATTGTGCCTTGCTGACCGGTTGGTCCTAGGTTCGAGTCCGATGGTTGCAGTATTTTCGACAATAGCCACATAGGTAGGTCGAATTCAGACTATGTCTGGCGGCTGGCTGCTCTGATCGGTAGTTTTCCGTGGTTTCTCTGATCAATACCAGGTGAATGCCGGAGGAGCAGTACCCTTGCAAACGGGCCACGGACCGCGCGCGATCTTTCCTTCCCATTCCTTATCCTATCCTACCCCCTCACACACACTCACACACTTACATGTTCTACAGTACGACACATGCCGGGAGACCTGTCGGGACTTTAGAGCTTGTCTCGGCTAGGGCGGTGCCCCGCTGTGGGAAGATACCTGGTTGAAGAAAACTTCGTTAGCCGACGGTAGCTCAGTGCCGGATCTCACCATTCAGCGGGGGAAGATCCCAGCCACCTCCCGAGCCAAAAGAAAGTGCACTACTTTTACCAGACTAATGACCTTAACAGTAGTTGCACCTGGAATCACTAATCAGTCAATCAATCGTATACGCAGTTGAAATCGACGTCATCTGCGAAGCGTCTCGCAACCGAACCCCTTTCCTCTGGCCACTGCCTGTGAGAGTCCTCCCTGGGAGGAGGGAAGAGGGTCGGTCACGTGGCTCGCCCTGCTGCGGTGCGCCCCTCCACTTCCGCCGCTTAGCGCTCGGGGGGCGCGTCTGCCTGGCAGCGCAGGGGCGGGGCGGCGTGGACGGACGGACGCCACGCTATATTTGGCGCCCAGCGGGCAGTAAACGGCCCGGTGTCGGCTGCGCTGCGCCCAGGGCGGTCACCATGGCGACGCACCGACCCAGCTCCTCATCGCCCTCCTCATCATTTCTTCTGTTTTTTCTGCTTCTCTTTTTCCTTTTCCTTTTTCTTTTCTTCTCCTTTTTTCTTCGCGCGAGTCCAACTTCTTCTCATCACTCTGTTTACTTCTATATTTTTCTTCTCCTCTTTCTTCTTTTCCTTTTTCTTTTCTTCTCCTTTTCCTTTTTTCTTCGTGCAAGCCCAGCTTCTTCTCATCACTCTGCTCACTCCTATGTTTTTCTTTTCCTCTTTCTTCTTTTCCTTTCTCTTTTTTCTCCCTTTCCTTTCTTTCTTCCTGGAATTTTTCTTTTCACATTTTTTATTTCTCTTTTCACTTTTCTTTTGTCTTCTCTTTCTTCTTCTGCTTCTTCTGCTTCTCTGTTGCTGTTTCTGAGATGAGAGATTCTGGAATCTCTTGCTGGAACTCGTCCCCTTCGCTAATACTATTTAACGAGGATATTCCTCTCTGTTGTACACACCTCTTCCCGACCATCTTTTCTTTCAACATTATCTAAGACGTTTTCTTCTCCGAATAGTTGATGTTAAGGTTAGTTATGTTATTTACTTCAGTGTTTCGGTTCTTATTTCTAATTTAGGTTTGTCAATCACTGCATTTGTCATTTGCCATGTCAATCACTGCATACTCTTAAGAATTATTATTAAGAAGTGTATTACTAATTTTGTACTGTTGTGCAATACTTTTTAAATTCGAGTGATCTGAACTGACATTTTCACTGCGATATTAAAGTACAAAAAGGCAATATCTCAAAACTTAGAAAGTTGATGTCTTTCTTTTAGAAACTGAACCTTTGATATACTCTTACCCTTAACAAATAAAATTCGCTAGTATTTGGGCAAAAGGGTATATGTCAGAAGAATTGAGAATTAAGTTAAGTGTAGTACTTTTTCTTTTATTTCAAAACTATTTACTTTAATTGGTTGAAAGTAACTTTAAACTAACCTAATACGTTTTACCTATGTATATCTTTGTATCTGAAAACTAATTATTCAACAATATCTACAATAAATGCATTTCTTTTTGCTCTCCTGTAAAATTATAAAACAGGGCTTATATCATTTTTCACAAATACGAGCGAATTATTTTCACCATTAACGACCTTCAATTCAAATCTCTCCACCAGCTTGGTCAGATCACGTCACCTCCAAGGTGAATGAATCCAACAGACGCTTAGGTATTCTTCGACCAATGATTATCCGTCACTCCACTTTAAAGCTCCATTCTGCTCTCTCCGCTATAAAGCCATTTTACGTCCGTTTCTCACGTACGCTTGTCCAGTCTGGTGTAACGCCGCCCCCACCACAATTAACAAAATTCAAATATTCCAAAATAAGATCCTCAGAATTGCAGTTAACGCCCCTTGGTATATAAGCAATACAAATATCCACAAAGACCTAGCCATGGAACCCATTCTAACATATATCACTAAACTTTCTCATACATTCTCCCAAAATCTGCCCTCAGTTACCGCTGCATCTCATTTCAATCTAGGTAAAGAGCATCCCATATAACCTCGTCTAAGAAACCGACTCCCCTTCCACGTCTTCCTCCGTAATGTGGCTGATATAAGATAGTGAAATAAACACTCCTCCCAATACCAGTCAACAATATGTATTCCTCCACTCACATACTCGTACTAACCACTATAATGTTATAGGGAGGTCGCCGTAGCTACCCCCTTCGCATATTTTTCGTCTGAAAATGCTCGCTCCAAACAACTGAAAAAGCCATATGGCTGAGCGTTGTATAATCACCTCATTCTGCAATAGAATAAAAAAGGAGAAAACAGCTTCGTCTCATTGCGCGTGTGGTGTTGTGTTTCAGTCGATCCAGCTGCGGCTGACGGTGGCGGAGAACACGGGCGAGCCACGCGCCTTCTCCGTGGGGCACGTGATCGTGGGGTCGCAGGCGTCGGGCAAGGCGCTGTCGCACTGGAACCAGATGCTGTCCTCGCTCCGCAAGCCCATCGCCATGTGGCACCCGCTGCGCAAGTAGACGTCCTCGCCCGAGCCCGCGCCCTCGCCCTCGCCCTCGCCCCCCGCGCGCCGCGGGCGGCCGCCCTCAAGGGACGATCGGCGAGGCCGCCAAGGGCCGCTGGCGCTCGCGCCCCCGACGAAGCTGTGAATCGTGAATTCAGAGCAGGCGTTTCTCTTCGCGACTGAACTGCACGTTCTCCTCCGCGTTTGTCACGGCGGAGGCGCTCGTCGAAGTCCTCGTGACGCTTGACTGACTGCAAACGAGCCAGCGCGCCACCCTTCCCGCTCCACCCTCCTCCGCTGCAGACCCGGTCCGCCCCCCCCCCCGCGGAGCCCGACGGCGGGCCTCTTTTCACGGGCACGTCGAGGCTCGCCTCTCAGCAGGGTGCGGTGGGCACCGATGCCTAACACAAATACAGGCGTACCCATCTACTCCAGATGGGTACGCAAAATTAAATCATTAGATCGTTGATTGAAAGATCGTCACCACATTGAATTGTCACGTAGGATTCAGTAAATGTTTCAGTATTTAGCTGGTGAGGGTTGGTAATATCTATACGGGAAACCTAGTATACGTTTGGGACTGTGACTTTCCCCGTTAATGAGCACTAACTTGCATTCAGAATAATGTACGATCTTTGACCTTTATAATACCATGAATCACGTAATTGGATCATGTCTTTTCTGTCAACAGCTTCCACATCACGTTCATAAACTGTCAAGAAGATCGCGTAATGCGACGTGAGGTTTTTGACCGAATAACTATTTTTCTCTAAACGTAACAAAACATTTTTTCAAAGATAAATAGTATTCAGATGTGAAAGAATGCGCACATTTCGTCGCGGTGTCACGAAGAACTGGCAGGTGGTATATGTTACATAGCGAAATATACCGGGCGGGATAAAGTGACAAAATTTGAATGACAAAATCACTTACAGTAAACGTCTTCTATGAATTTCATATCAGTCACGGTGATATTGATATGATTAATTTACATATTTAGATATTAAATGTTTATAATGTGCAGCAAATAGAAAAATAACTACAAAAATGTTCTGAAATCTCTTTTAATTTTTGTGATAATGTTCAGATTTAATTAGTTTTCGAATTTAATACGTTCTCTTTCAAAGTTATTTAGTGAATACAACATTTCCATACGCAAGTTGTTGAACTCGTCAACAGGACACGTCACGCGTAGCGTAAGAAAACAAAATGGCGCCACATTCAAATAATTGTGAGAAAGGCCTACGTCACAAACAGGAAATGACGACGGAGGCTACCTGAAATACGTGTTACAAGTCTCTGAGCTCACATATATTAAACGGTTTCTAACAAAAAACACGAACGCCATAAGCTTCAGCATCAATAATGCCAAGTACTTGCTTGGGTTACCCAAACGCGGAACATTTCAAGAAAGTTTCCAGAAGCGCGCGATTCATTTTCGAGAAGACAACAGAAGATTTCGTTGTTGAACATTGCTTAATCTGCGTTGTGGGCGAGCTCCTTGAATATGTGGTGTAGTGTCTTCTCCAGAAAGGCGTTTCGACGTTTGGAGTCTTATCACCGGTGGCAGCTTGTTAACAGTTTGCGGAATTGTTCGTATTTTGAGTTTTTAGTAGTAGCAAATATTGTCACAAAATTTCAATAAATGTCCCTTTTTTCATTCATTAAATTGCGTTGTTCATATCTTTCAAGTTCAGAAAAAGAAAGTTAGGACATGTTATTTTAGCGATGTTGCCCACAAAATGTTGCCTCTACAAGTCCTCTAGTTTTTGTACGACGTTTTAACATTAATGAAATTATTAGGTATTATCTGTGTAAAAAGAAGAATATTTTTATTTAGTATATAATTATGAAATATTAAAATGTGGAACTGAAAGGTAATTCACATTGCTTACATCTCCATTAGAGAAATAGTGCCTCTGGTTGACAACAGATGGAGAGAACTTCATATGTAAGTGAAAACTTGTGAAATTTCCCAATTATCCTGTTGACGTATGTTTTCTGTGAGTAAAAGAACTCTCTTCGAAAGGAATTTTATGAGGAAGCTTCTCTAACAGAGTGACATGAAGAGGACCACGACTGGGGAATGACAAGAACGTTCTGAAATTGAAGATGAATCCCCATTGTTCCCCAGAAACCGGCAGCAGTAAATGTGGAATGAATGGAATGAGATAGAGATGGCTCTCGAGCCAAGTAAATGAGACCAAATGTTTAATGGCCCCTCTGTTTAACAAAGCCAAAGGTATTTAAATGTCATCTGCACTCCACGCCGACATGGTATTGTTATCGACGTAAAAGAAGAAGGGGGACCGTGTTGTTTCGCTACGAACTGCATTCCACAAACACAGTGGCGAAGTCAGAACTGGCGCAGACCGAGGTGCCCTTGAAGGGGACATCCTTTAAAAAGCGACGGCGGAAGTGGGATGGGTCGAAAGCTGATCATTCGGAGGCAAGAACTCGAAGGACAGGAGGAGGCAGCGACGATAAGCGATGCAGATGAAATAGCAAGATGGCACGAGTATTAATTGATAAATTATGTAGCCATGGAGAGGAAAGGAATGAACTTTCAATGCCACAGTATCCTCATAAAACTGGTCCCCATTCTTTTTGAAAGCATTGACTTGAGTCTGTGATGTCCTGACACTCAGCTGCAACAACTGGAGCTTCAGCTGGAACCACCAGGGGGAGAGAAATTATACTTTCATTTTTTTTCAGTTCTCATGCTTAACTTCACCGATTATTGATTGGAAAGTGTTGAAGAAGTCAGGTTCGTATAAAATTATTGAGTGATGAAAAGTAAATAAAACACAGAGGCGTCATTAATCTAGATGGCTATCGCCTCACATACTGAGAATGATTCCAAGATTATAAACTTGTACGCTTCCGTGAATTTGTGCTAAAAATAAAGTATGCAACTCGTACGAAAGTGTCTTTGGCATACACATTTCAAAATGCCGAACTCGGATCCTGTCGCCGCCTCTTCCGTCAACATTTCATTCGTACGCCAAAGATGCACGTTCTAGTTACGTAAATAACTAGTGTTTAAATGAAAGCACCAGTATATTGTTAATTATCAAATTATTCAAAAAATCAATAAAATCACAATTTAAGCGGTAGGTTCCAAAAACACCCCTCCTCTGTAATTCATTTGCACCACGCCAGTCCAAATGTGAACACGGGTGGGAACGGCATCGCGGACGCTTTACTTGAACCTCGTCTGTCAGCATTTCATTCGTCGCCAAAGATGCACTTTCTGTACCAGTTACGTAAATGACTATTTGACTCTGAAAGAAGCGTTAATCAAACGCCATAACGTCAACAATTATCGTTACTTAATGAAGCGGGCTCTCTACTTTTTGCTCGGAGAGGTATTTCTGAATATCTTTGTCTTGTTCTTTTTTATTACTTTCTTAATAATGAAATTTTCATTAAATTCCTACTCATCAACATGTTTCGTGATAATATAAATTACGGTATTTTTGAATTAATTAATCTGGAAATATTTTGGAGAATAGCCGACAATCATTCTATAAATTTTTCTCCGTAAATTATATGATTTGTCTCCCCTTATTTTTTATTAAAAAAAATAAACTCTACACACTTCAATTTTAAGTTATATTTAAAATTTCGAATACCTAGTTTTCCAAAAGTACCAGGTCTGGTTCAGTCTTGGTTTATAATTGTAGAATAAATATAAATCTAATGAATTTTGTTTAATGTTTTATATAAAGGCAAATTTTGGCCTGGCGTTTACATTGCCTTCCTGAAGGTAAATGATAACAATAACTCGTCGGCTGAACAGCGAGTAGTGAAATGGTCACCCCTCAATTTCTTAATGGTTTCATTTCTTCTTTTCGTAGTTATGGATGTCAGTCACATTCGCGCTTACGTACGAATCAACTGAATCATTGGATCCTAAATGTACCAACGTAACCGAATCAAACCCGGCTTAACATCAGCCACGGTGGAACGCAAATAAAGAAACATTATCCGGTCTTAAAAATGCAATATGTACTTGAAGATACTACATCAATGTTTTGATGCGGAGGCCAAAACTAATAGAATTTGTAGAAATAAATAATTCAGGACTGTTCTTATTTATCTTTGTCGTCTGAACATACTCAATTTCTCAATTTTACTTGCTCTTCTTGATTAAATTCTTTACCCATTTTATTTTTGCCACGATGAGGATTAAACGATCTCGTAGGAGAGCTAATTTGAATTAATAGTTAAATATAATTTTGCTAATGATTCCAGAGACGTAATGTTAGCTCAATGGATAATTATTTCATGTAGATTAGCCTTCTTGTACTTCTCTTGTAAAAATTAGTGAACTGTTTCGGTGGAAGTACGTCTTTGTACGAAAACATTCGAATATAAAAAAACACCGCGACTTTCTTAGTCTATTTTTAAGTGGAGTGTGAGAGATGATTATTTTCTCGAAACACGATAAGGACCAAATATTTCGAAAGTTTCATAAATATCAATTTTACTATTACTACGTAAATTTTCTTCTAGTCCGAGTGGAGAATGTGTTAGCGAAGAAGACAATGTGTATGCAAATCCTAAACTGTCTTGCAGCAGTGATATCCATTTGAAGTTAAATAAATTAGGTACTATGAAACGAGGTAATGACAAAACATTATCTTTCTCTATTCCATTCATACTCTTTTTAGATGCTAAAATAAGCTATATTACTATCAATAGTTCTCGAATGAATTGGTGCTAACCGATACATACATACAAGCCACCTAGGCGCCCGGAAACATGTTGCAGTATTTCAATCACTGGAGAGCTTATTCATAATCGCCTTAATTGACAAAATTCCCACGCAAATATCAAACGGTCCTTCTGATTCATATAGACTTTTTAATCGTTAATCTAGAAAGGAAAGAAGAAAGGACTGCGTTTGCCTTAGCAGAGACTGAAACTGCCTTCTCAAGTTTCTATCACATTCTATCACGTAATTTCGATTCTTAGATTCTTCCCTTCAAATTGGAATGTAGATGAGAATCGCAACGCGCAAAGATAGGCTGAAATCGGATTAGCTATCGTAAATATTGCATTATTAGTTCCAGCGTTTCAAAAAGACTACACAGAAATGACAATCGACTGTGCTGACAGAAGGCAACTCAAACACGTAATACAAAAAAGAGCTGTTACAAAACCAATTCGGATTACATTACCAAGAAGCTCATAGAAATAGATCTGTATGCGTATTTCAACTCCAGTAATCTGATGTTTGTACATTTGTAAATGTCATATAAAACTACGTATTGAGTATTGTGTTTTGTTTTATGGTTGAGCACTAGAGTTCTTATTTTCTACTTGTTGAGAAGTGTACTCAAATAACTGTTATAAATGCGGTATTTTGTAATGTAATCGTATATCATAAATTGTAATAATATAAAACTCAAACTGTGGTCACACGTAATACATTGTTGTCAGTATTTAAGTAAATTCTCTAAATGAAAACAGACACGATTTGTGAGAGATGTTTTTTGATGTTTTGTCCAGAGCGTATACATAAGTACTATCAAACGTGCAATGTACATTGCATATCAAGCAGAATCATTGTGAAATAGGATACGCCATTTTACCATTAATCCCAGAATTGTCTTGTTTAACTAAGAATGAAATATAAATCACCGGTTTTATCTGTAGTGGCATTGATGTAGTAAGTCATTTAAAACAATGGATTCTTCGATGCTCAATTGATTCTGCCGACTGTTAAAAATTGCCATTTCATTTCTCGAAGGAGTGATCCCGTAAATTAAAAAAATATTGTTGGTCTCTATTACTCCTACGATCAGTGAATGCAGATATACTCCTATGTATGTATTGCCTTGCACTTGAAGAACTTTAGTGAAACTGGTCAATTTGCACAAAAATCCATCGTGTCTACAAGTGTTTGTAAAAGAGCGACTACCGAATATTTGTTCAGTGTTTTAATTTACTACAAGCATATTTTTCGTAAATGAAATGTTTAGTGGTGTGTGTAAAGTACTACTCGTTAACAATGGATATTGTGCCAACGGTTGGTCTCGCTGTAATGCGTAATCGGTTGCACTGTGTTCTCCATTTGCCACTTGAGCACGCATGTTAGACAACACGTACTCCAACTGTGCTTTATTTCATTCAGTTGTAAAATCATCGTTATACACTAGTAGTAACAGTAGATATGACAAAGATGACAGATATTTTGGTAAACGTTTTTCGACATACGTAGCTTTGATCGGCGCTTTGCTATTTGTAATCCAACAATCGTTCACACACATCACGTGAACAGGAACAACAAACACTTAATTGCCCATTTTATATGAGCAGGAGGCTGTCAAAGCAGTCAGCTGATTTGTAGATATAGTTATGTTGAATCGCCGAATTATTGCGCAAAAAATTAATCTGATTCGGTATCCTACGTTTAGAAATACTTGACCACTTTCCCATCACCGAGCACATCTTGGTTTCTGGGACCATATTCAAACGCTCCAAAATGGAAGAAGTCAGTTGCAGCAACCTCCTTCATAAAAGTCCCCACTTCCTCCACTCCAGACTTAGAAAAAGACGCGCTTTTCTGAACATGTGTAACACCCAAAAGCCATATTTGTCAATCTCGCTCTTCTGCGACATAATTAGCAAATGCAGTTAGCCTACTTCATGAGACGTAATTTCAAATGTCTACACAGAGACTAGCCATCAACAAAATAAAAGTACAGCTGAAGCATCTTCTGACTACTATCAAACGTTCAGAAGATTATTTTCTAAGCTCTGAACTCTATCCTTAGATACTCACAAGGTTTATATCACATCAAACAATCAAATTTGAGTTTGCAAATCAATGTGTACTCTCTATTTGAAATTACACTGCCCTGTATGTATGAGATGTTAACATTTATAACTGAAATGGTAACCATACGACAGGTTGTTCCAACTCAACCAGGGCCGTAACTAGAGATGTGGGATATCAGATGATAAATGCACACATTCTGTTTATTGCTTCTCTCAACCTAATTTTATTTTTTTCTCTTCTGGTTATGGTTGACCATTTTCTTAATAATTTAAAGAAGCTTTATTTGAATTTAAAGAATTCAATAACTATCTCATTGATGTATGCTATTATATGCTATTTTTCATTTCTATTTAACCTGTAAAGGAGAGAAAATATAAATTTAAAAAATGAAAATAAGAATACATATCGTTAGCGCGGTTTAATTTTCCAATTCTTTTAAAACAAAATCTCCCATACATTTTAGTCCCCTCACTCGAGGCCCGAGGCTCTGTCTCGCTTGCCCTGATGGTAGTTGCGGCCCTGAACTCAAAAGCCCCCGCGCGAGGAAGAGGGAGTCCGAGAACCACCCCGGTCACGAAAGGCAAGGCCGAATTTACCTATACTTCGGTTTTTCTTTCTTGGCGCGTGGGGGTGTGTCATCAAAATGGAATATCTCACGGTATTTCGCGTCGTTCTCGGTTGTGCGGCTAGGATTCTCATGATCGCGACTGTATCAAGCAGTGCGGGCGATCATACGACACCTAGCTGCACAACCGAAAACGACGCGAAAAACAGTGAGATATTCCATTTTGATAACATACCCCCACGCGCCAAGAAAGAAAAACCGAAATATAGGAGCAAGATAAGCGATTGTTTATTGTCCGAATAATATTTCTGTCAACTTGACATTTAGTGGCTGACAGGGGAGAAGGGGTTCCGTTATCCAATCAGAAGCTTCAAATTCTGATGATGTCATTGCAGAGTTGCCGATACTTGTTATGAAGAAAGAAAAAAAATTAAAAGCGCGAAGCAAGCGAAATTTGAAGAGCGCCATTACTTATTTGGTTATGCATCGTGTGTGTGGTTCTGTCGTCTACTGACTTGTCGCGATTTGTTTCTTGTTACTGCTGGTGTTGTGATCTGATGTGAGAACGACCACACGACGTATCTGCCGCTCGAGTAAGTGGCAACATCGCTCTACCCCACTCCTTTCAGCAATCAAGTAGTCAGAAATATTCGGACAGTAGGTGTCACCATCCACGGGGGGGGGGGAGCCCAGAAAAAAAATCATAAGCTATTCGAAAAAGAGGTCAAAGCTACTTTTGTGCCTGTAAAATAATTGTTAATCAAATATAATCAAATAGTGAACTGTACTAAAAAGTTTGAATTGCTAAATTGCTAAATTAATCTAATATTCAATACGCATTAATTTTTGCAACTGAATGATAAATTGTGGGATTTTTTTCTGGAGGGGCGTCTCAACATGACTTTGTGCTTGGGCTCCCAGTACTTAATCCGGCCCTGCGAATACTCTGCTATCATCCCGCAATGGCTCCTCGCCAATGCCAGCGGTGAAATCTAAGCTCTCGGACCACGAGTTGACCTACAATGTCGCAGGAAAGCGTTTAGGTTAGACAAGGGGAAGTACACCGAGGCACAGAAAGAAAACTTCAAGTTTAACGGATAATATACAATTGAAATAAATAGGTAGCACAATACTTTATTAAGAATTTGAGACTGGTTTTATTTACAAGTTGTGCTGTATCTAGTGTCCTAATGCATTCTGTAAACCAATGCTGTTAAGCGAAAATTGGAAGCGCACTTCCTAGTAAAAAGATACTCCCTCTTCTGTTGGTAAAATATCAGATCTTTGTGACAGAGGGTGAGATTCAGGTGTAAAATAGTTGCGAATCAAACGTGTAAATTTTGAAATATGTTTGCGTACAGTTGATCAATCGTATACCGTAAACGTATGAATACTGAGGTGGCCAACATAGAGAGGGAAAGCAATGTTTTTTGTCTCAAAACTTTTTTTATTATTATATTAGTTGCCTAAAGTGTCAGACATTTGATTGGGACGTTTTGATTAGGACTGAGATTTCAATAAAGCAACCAATAGTTTTGATTATAACATAATGAATCATTCAACTGTGCAATTACATAAAGCCTTGCAATAATATAATGCGTTGAGAATAAATTGAATCTGAAGATCATAACAAATAACAAGGGGCCCGGATAATGCTAATAATGCAGGAGACCAAGAGACCTCGAGAGATAGTCATTCTACTCCAGCTCCAGCTCTTGTCAGCATAGGGGCTCACGGGCTTCCGCACCGCATTTTACTTCGATTAAAACACGAAGAACTTTCAAGGTCACGACCTGAAAAGAGTGGAGGACACTATTATCCAAGCGGAAGCTTCAATACCAATTCAAAATTAATTTGTAACCGAGCTCGCGTTTCGATAAGTGTCCCATTACCTGCCAGCTCGTGATTTTAAGAGGACTTCCCGTTTTAATCGGAGTATAAGCTGCCTTCATGCGGAGCCTCTCGGCAGTGCCGCGGAGAAGCACTAGGTCCCTTCACACACAGCCGCCGACGACCGCCACTGAGCATGGAAAAGTGAGTGACTGTTGAAGGCACAGGCGACGACTTGGCAGTCATGTTTTAACGTTCTCAGTGGCGCCTAGTGCGAAGGCTGTCGTTTACAACAGTGATGCTAGCGCAAAAGCGCGTCTGTCCTCTTGGTGATGGGAATGCGCCATTGTGCTACTCTTTTGAAAACCTCCATTTTAAACCAATACTTTGCCAGCAGAAGCGCCACTGGGAAGCGCAGCGGAGTGGCTCCGTGTGAACGGACCCCTTCAGATCAGTTGGAACAACTTGCCTCATGAAGTATTTTCGATGTAAAATTAGAGGCTTTACGGTCGATAAATATCCACGTCCGGTGCCCTCTGCAGCTTTATCTAATTTTCGCGCAACTTTTCTTGAACGATGGATTGAAGAAATGCGGGTAGAGTGGGGGTATTAGTTACAAAATCGGCCACTAGATTTTATGAAGCAATGACAATCTCTGGAGAATCAGTCATGCCTTCGCAACTTTCTTACAAATTTGCGTTCTAACTTTCTTAGGAGTTCGAGGTATCTCCTGTGATGGATCTTAACTTGCTTCGATCATTTGTTTCGATATTTTGGAGAAAATCACGGACAGAAGTTCTCTTCAACAGAAAATATTTATATTTCGCGCCAGTGAAGATGTTTTTGGAATGTTATCAGCAATGCTCGCTGCGAGCTTTTGCCTTCAACTGTTTATTGTACCAGAGACGGGGGAAGCAAGGTCATTGTTCAAGAAAAGTTGCGTGAAAAATAGATTATTCTTGTTAAGAAATGCGTAGCACCAACAAACGTATAATTCCCTAATAGAGAAACTCAAAACTATTGTATCTAAGAGATCAAAGTAATTCAATGGATACGGGGCAAAGGGGCAACTTCTTATAGAGCTATGTTAGAAGTCCTTGTTTTTGTTGGTTCAGAAAACAATAGAAGTATTAGGTAGATTGTAAGTTTATGCAAAGAACTGAGATAAGTCATAAAAAGGCACTTTACTCTTTATTTCCCCATTCTTTTGCTTTATCATTTTGATTTTAATGGTATAATTTCTGTCACAAAATATATACTAATATTGACTAAGTCACTTTCAGTTAATCTTCAGAGAAGAAATAGGTTTGAATAATTAAATGCAAAATGACACATGCCTTAGATTATTAATTTTTAAAAAAAATATATAATTTTATTTTTCAGACATTAAGGTGTGATAGAAACATGATTTCTTGACATCATGTTATTTTGGGGATATGTGAAAGCACACTAGATTATTCAGAATGGTGCCTCGTAAAAAGAAAAGGAAATACAAATTTTTGAAATAATTAATTAAATTAAAGCTTTAAGCATTTTAAACTTTTCATTTTTCACGTATTTTAATGAAACAGTAATTTTTTTATAATGGTTGTTGCATGTTATATTAATTGTAATTCTTGTTTTACTCAATTTTTCAATGTATTTGAAGTGAATATAAAAATGTTGGCCAAATATGAAAATATTTCTCTGATGGAAAATTTACATACAAATATTGTTCTGAGTAACAGTTCATTTGTTTGAAAATAAGTTTATACAATGATGACGATGAAATGATTTTCAAACACTTGTTTTGTTTTTGAACGTGCACAGCAAAATTTAAGATGGCATGCATCACAATGAGTATAAGAAAGTGTGATTGGAGAGAAGTTTATACAAGTAAAATCCAATTAACTGTATGAAAATACAACATAACTCAGAAATTTGCCACAGTACAAAAGATGGACAATCTAAATTAAAATATTTATTTAAATTACTCTGACATCAAAGAATGTGTATAACTCTGAGGCAAAAACTTTCTTCTTCAAATTATTAAACTGTCTTCAGAGCTTCCATTTTTGGTTTCTTTTTCATAAATTAAGTACATGGTTTTCAGAATCTATTACAAATTAAAAGATGAAGATATTTTTGTCATACAGGCATAGTTATGAAAGAGCTTATGCCACAATTAACAAAAAACATTGGTTATATAAATTGATTTTTACCCGCTCCATTCTTCAGGCAATAATATTTCAGTGTAATGACATTCAGTATCATCTATTCTTGAAAATTCTTGAAATTATTTATATATGTTTTGCCATTTATAAAATTATTTGTATTGCACTCTGATAAAACTCTGACTATTTCAACTGGATCAAACAAGACATGCCATTTGTTTCCTATGCCAACAGTTAAAAATAATCATTATTTCTATTAAAAAGCTTCAAGAGGGTGGCATGTTTCCACAGAAATTTCATAAGCATTATAAAAGCATTCCATTCCTAATGATTTGAAGTGTTCTCTATGCCAATCATTACACAAATATTTTTAGGAATTAGTGATACTTATGATTAGAAGTATAAATGCATACAATATTGAATGTAATTTTGTATCAGTGTCAAGTGACTTAAAATGCAAAAATATTTTAAAGCAATTTTATTGATTAATACCATTGCCTCAATATTTCATACTTCGTTTCCAAAACCAGAGCATATACAGATGCAATGAAATTTCTGTGGATTGCATGTACTACACAACTTGGGAGATAATGTGGTATATGTATTGCCACAACAAAGACTTCAACCCACATTATATCTGAAGTTTCACATACATGCAATTACAACACAGTATTTATAACTTGACTATTTATTCAAAATTTACAAAGTAAAGAGTAATATATATTCAAAATTTACTACTCATTATTCTTAACATTTGTGAGCCTGAGAGTAGTTGGCCACAGAAAAGCAAGATACGAGTATTCGTATATTTCAAAATAAAACTTGCCTTGCTTTTGAAATTTTGTAAAACAGTTCATATATTACATACATAGTTACTACAAAAAAAAGCAAGAACCCAAATTGTTCATAGTAAACAACTTTTATTTCCCTCAATTTCCTACTTAAATACCTCTGACAGAAAACAAGACAATAATACTAATTCAATTATTTTAGATGATGGCTTTCCTACCATGTTGCAGACATTTGAATAACAAATGATTCAAACCTAAGAGATATTTTTGAAGACTGCATAGAACAGAATGGTATTTATCATACTGTGATAAAAACACTGGGTATTCTGATTTCCTTTGCATTATCTTTCCATTTGTCTAGAAACCTACCAATCTTTAATCATGTACAAACACAAGCTTAAACCCTTTATAAAAAACAAACCTAGTTTTCGTCATTTTTATCTGTGGAGGAAGAATGAAATTTCCCAGTCCAAAATATTTGCTATCTAATTTACCTTCCATAACATGTTTTTTGTATAATCAATGTATGCATGTAAAATTGTATAATCAATATATGTATGAAATAAATAACACTTTCATTATATATCTTTTTTCAATAATCCTAACATGGTATACAGATTTGAATGGGAAGTAATTTCAGGTCGGTGAAGAGAATTGAGTGTACGAAGCAAAATTCTTTCTAAGAAATAACTTCATAAATGTAAGTTTCTTATTAAAACTTACTAAAATTTCTCGTACACGATTGCATGAAAGTAAATCAAAACATTTGAAAATATTTTGTAGAGAATTTTGCATTTCTTCCAACATGAGATCCCACACAAGGAGAGTTTTATTCAGGAGGCCAATTCAAGAATGAGTTATTGACAATCTTTTTGCATTTTTTATGGATATAAGAATCTCATATAAAAATATGTGTAGAAATTCTTATAATCAAAATCAGAATGTACAATCGACTCCAGATATAGTGAACTCGGATATGTGAACCCTCAGTTGTAGTGAACCTAAGTCATTGGTCCTGTTTCCCTTACATTATAAATAAGCATAAGAAGATTTGGTTATAATGAACCTGAACCTCAGCTATAGTGAATGTAGGAAATACAGCATTCTAGAAATTAATTTTCTCTTGGACAAGAAAATATTGCCTTATTGCCACAAATGCTCACACTAGGCAACTTGAAAAAAATATCATCAACCAAAGGTCATAATCAAAGTACTCTCCCCTGAAGTGAAGGTAGCGGACCCAGAATGAGAACTCTTATCTCATGTTAATAAAATCAATCGTTATGGAGAAAGTGTATTTAATTTTGACATATCAGATATAGTGAACATCTGATATGAAGAACCAAAAATGTTAGTCCCCAGAAGTTCACTACAACCAGAGTTGACTGTACTTGGCAGTCAGATAGAAACAAACAATGGGAGAAAAGCATGTTGATAGACAGGAGTGACAAGAACAAGGCATAAAGGAAAGAGTTTTGATTAATAGACAATGCAAAATAAAAACACTGTTTAATACTGAGGTTCCCTGTATTTTCAATTGTATACAAACGTTTTTTGTTTTTAAAGAAAATATTCAAGTACATACAGCTCTAAAAACTCATGACTGTCATTACAAATAGTTTAACAAAAATTAAAATTATATTAAGACTCTCGCATCATTTAAAACTACTGTAGTTGAACTCAGATATATTGCATTTTTCTATTTCCTTTAAAGGAACAATAGCCAAGAGAAGTAGAAACGTATCCCTTGAAAACTGTAACCAACTTTCATTACTATATAAACTCTATAAGTTCAACTTTGATAGCACAAGTCACACAAAACACATGATGTATTGACATTTTGCAATGTTCTATTTCAACAATAAAGTTGGATAATGATCCCACCTACAAACTATTAACACTCAAACAATAGACAGATAACCCTTTTTACACAAACAATCATTATTTTGTACATTAATCAACAAAGCTTTCTGAAAGTGAAATCATTTAACAAAACAATTTTTGAATGTAACATATTAAAAGAAGACGTGCATTTGCAACCTTTATTGAAACACAAGAGCTTTTTTGTTTTACACAAAAAGCACAATGAATGAAAGTGACGATCTATAAAAAATACATCATTTAAATTCAACATTATAGGATTTAAATTTGAAGAGGGAAAACGTCAGCAAAATAGTCGCATCAGTGCTGTCAGTTACTGCACAATAAATCAAATGTTTGGCATAACGCATTTACCTCTTCTCACATATTTCATTGCACTTTTTATCTATTAACAACCAACAAGATGCCCACTAACATCATGAAAATATTTCTACGGCTTGAAAATAGACTTGAGTTTATTGACAGTGGTAAAACACAGAAGCAGCGACTCAGAATTACATTTTCAATTCTTAGCTATTGACCAATTTTTTTTCCACTTTAGGTAGGTCAACAATTCCAGTTGTCTCATATTTACAAAAATACTTATTCATAATTTTCTCAATACAAACAATATTTTACAATTAAGTGTCCACACTTAGAATAGCAATTGACAAGTAAGGCTCCATCCTCCATAATTAATCATTGTCTTTGCTCTCCAAGATAAGTTATCTTCTTCCAAACAAAATATCTATGTTATTGGTATAAGTACAGTATTCATATTGTCTTCACAGTATAGGAATTCACAATATGTGAAATAAATTTTTTCAAGACTCTGATATTACACACAATGCATCTTCCATATAGCCTCCAATTCAATTATAGTTGAGACAAGCAATACAAAATGTTATGCAGAGTATATGCGAAGTCATGAAGAGCTTT
Source organism: Acheta domesticus (assembly GCA_031308135.1). Lineage (NCBI taxonomy): Eukaryota > Metazoa > Arthropoda > Insecta > Orthoptera > Gryllidae > Acheta > Acheta domesticus. The sequence goes on from JAHLJT010003656.1 coordinate 64,004,627, forward strand.
CTGACAATGTCACATGGTGATTCCCTGAAGGTTCAGAAATTTATTCAGTTGGGGCAAGATTTTGCAGTTGTTCTCATAAAGATTTCAATTATATAAAATACTTTGATATGAAGACCAATTAAAGTCCACTCTTCATAAATGGAATGCATTATGTGTTAAAATAGAACCAGTGTCTTTCCTTTTGAATCCTCAATAGCTTTCTTTATTTGAGACAATATAATAGGAAATTCCAATTTATATGGTGATGGAAATTCTCAATAATAACACAAATTGAATCATATTTTCTTGCTATTTGTTTTAAAAAAATTTTGCCCCGATTGATAATACACCTCTAAGCTTTTTAAGTAACAATTTTCCATAAGTACTAATAAATATCTGATCAAGCATTAGAGTTCTCAAGAAAAATAAAATTAGAAGACTCTATTTAGAGAAATCTAAAATGTTATAGACACTTCTGTATTGCTTATCATTATATGTAAATTTTATTTGACAAGCACTGCCATGTACAGACAGGGTTCCCAAAGCTGATTAATAAATGAAATACAATTACTGTGTACATTAAATAATAAAAAAAACATTGAAATACAAATTGAAATTTAACTTAATTTCTGGTTAAACCATGCAAACGATTTGCACAATATTAGATTTATCAATGATTGTAATCATATGACCTGTAACTTAAGACTGTTGAAAATATTTTAACTTAAATTAGTCAGCTGACAATGATATTCCAACTCATTAGACAACAACTCAAGAAGGGTAATAAAAAAATGACAAATAAAAACAAACATCAATCAACTATTTATAATTTGGTTTGAATCAGTGGACAGAATGTAAGTTGGGAGAAAATAACAAATGTTGGAACTAAGTGAAAGAAAATGTTCCAACAAATATGGCAAATTTACAAAACAATTCTGAGAAAGTCAATGTTATCTGAGACTCATTACGAAAATGCAAATTCAATGTGCCTGTCAATTTCTAGAACTGCATAAATGCAACTACTGCATTAAGCAAAATAGTGAAAATTTACAAACTTGTGCCTACAAATTAAGAATAGGCAATAGACTACCAAAATTATACACTTGATACATTTGGCTTTTAGATGTTCTGAAGGTACAAAATAAAAAATTGCATTCAAAACAATATTAGTAAATGCAATAAACAACAAATGAATACTGCTCTTCATACTAAATGTGATACAAATTTCTACAACTACTACAAAACTTAAAAACTATACATTCTCATTATTTCTATTATACAACGCAAAGTGCCACAAAGTGTTAAACAAAATTTCTTACATCTAGTTTCAAAACATAAATATATAAAATAAATAATATGCACAATTATAGAGAAAGTACTACAAAATAAGTTTAAAAATTAGTTACAAAATATATACAGCATAAAACGTGGCAAAGATAAATGTATTCTCTTACTCTAAAGCTATATTGTAAACACAATGTATTCAGTGGCACAAGAATTTCACTCTTTAAGAAGATATGTTTATTTCATAGAATCACAAAGATAATAAGTTAGCTGGCACTACTTTACTACCCAACAAAAGTACATGCCTCAAAAAATAAAAATGGTACAGTGTAAGCAGGATAGAATCATTCCTGTCAACAATACACTAATGTAAATTAAGAAACCTAAAGATGCAAATTAACATACATCAATCACTTAACATTCTGAAGACCTCTCATAATGTGTTTCATAAAGAATAGGAATGTATCAGCAATAAAAGAGTTGTTAAAAAAATGGAAACTAAGACATGTAAATTCAATAATAGTTCACTCAAAAGAAAAAGTTACGTTACCTATATGACACCCCCCTCCCCGCAAAATAAAATGTATGAACTCCCACAAAATATAAGTATGTAATTCTTTATGGCAATTTAAAAAAAATAAATATTTACACATGTATACATATAACAACAATTTTAAAAGAACAGAAACCTTTCTAGAACTATACACAAGGAACTTTAATCAAAATTAAATAACAATATGCTGCCAACACAGAAATTTTATCATTTTTAAATGCAAAAAACTAAAACTAGTATTTAAGATTTTGGTTAGTCTCATGTACTACAGTGGATTTCAAATATAACAATCTTCTATATCGTTAACTCTAACAGAAAAAATAGCGTAGCATTTTGACCTTGGTCCCCCTTAGTGTCAGGCAATGCTTATCCATTTACCTCGCAGAGAGGTACAAAAATAAGTTACCAATTCCAATATTGGTCCACTTGAACCTCACAGCCTAAACAACGATGTAGTTTTTCCTTTACTACACCTTCTACCTTCCAGATGTATGATGTCATCCTACGACAGTCAGGTTATTAGGATTCACATCCTTAGGTCCATAATCAGTTGTCCTGCAAGCAAAAACAAAATAATATATAAATAGGAAATTATACAGCATTATTTTTGGAAGTAAAATGATGTGTTCTATTAGGTAGGAACCAGATGAAAAATTGCCTCCTAAAATATACAACATTATGATGTTTTATTACACACAGGCCTCCTTTGAAGCACACTCTCTGCAAGATAAATCGCTCCCATCTTTCACTTAAACGAAGAAGACAAAATTAAACTAGATGCATTGATGCACTGATTTGAGGGGAAAAATTTATCCAAAGACTAATTTTAAAATTTATGTAGGGGGAACACACAGCACAATAAGTAATTACAAAAGTTTCAGCTCGATCGGATAAGACACATTGAAAGGTAAATGTTTTGTGGCCCAGACATAAAATTCACATTATTTGGAATTTGAAAATATAATTTTCTACCATTTTTTAAAATGTTATTTAGCATTAAGTAGTTCAATTGGACAGTGTTATGCATCAACTGGCTATGCGACATTATACAAGTTTTGAGATAATTGTGTTCAAAGGTTTTATTACATTTTCAGCTCTAAAAACTGTAATTTAATTATTTCATTCATTGAAGCACCAACCTAACATGAGCAGAATATCTGGAGCTTACCTGCATAATGTAAAATGAAGAACAGCAGATTTGAAAATCTAGGTTTATAGCCATTTTTTGCGAAACATAAAATCCCTGATGTGACTGACAGCGTTTACATTTTTCATTAATTATGAGTCTATTTTTACAGATTTGGCACCAAAATTAGCCAGTTGATGCATCCAATTAACACCATCCAATTAACATGCCTTTTATTTGTAACCAGTTGAGTGAAAAAAAAAATTGAGATAGTTGGAGAAAATAGAAGAATAATTGACTTGAGAATCAATCATTTATTATAGTTAAATCATAATTACTTTAAAACATTGAAGATAAATATTACAAAAACAATTTTCAGAAATAGCGAGGAGTAGCATCAGAATCAGTTTTATGTCTAAATTTTCACACTAACGCAGTAGGCAAGTAGGATGAATAGCTGATTTGTCACGTTTTTATTAGAATCAACTAGGTGGTAGAGGTTTTGAGGGAAGATTTTATTATCTGGAAATAATTTTTAACATCTCTCATCGAGTCTTTCTTATAGATGAGCATGTGCATTCTTGGTTACATATTTTGGGCAAAGGTCTAAGGGTACTGAGAGATTTATTAACTCTTCCTCTGACTCTCCTCATCTCATGATCCATGAAAAATGATCATGTTTTCTGGTCAGCATGTTTAGCACCAGGCAAATTCTCGTTGATGCATAACACCGTCCAATTAAAATTGAAATTAGTTGCATTTTATTCAACAGGAGTGAAATAAAAATTTGTTCGTATGACATTTACATTAATTATGGTTTGATTGATAATTGATTAATATGACAATATTTTCTTCACAATTTCCATCTGTTCAGTTCTTTTCTCCCACTTGAATGCAAATATACAATTAAAAAAAACAAAAACAACTAAATATAACTTGAACTAAAAAATGTAAAAAAGTTATTTTTTTAAATACCAAGTAATGCAAATTTCCACATTTGGTCTACGAAAATCCCAAATATCTTCCAATACATAAGTTTGTCAAAAAAGATGTGAGGATGAAACTTGGAATCAGAAACATGCTCTACAAAATTAAAAAAGAACATGTTTCTAGGGCAAATGTTCTTGTTTTATTGTAAATATCATTCGAGTTTTTGAGAAAAATTGAATTTTTAAAACTTTAGGGCTGATGAGCTATGGCTTAATGTTATCTGATCAAGCTGAAACTTTGAGAATCTAATTTTTACACAATTGGCAACGTTTTACGGGTTACCGTCAAACAAATTTTGGAAGTTGGTTTCCTGCAACCACCTGAATGTATCATCCTTACATACAATTTAATAATAATTTTAACATCCCTGTTTACTTCCCCAAAACTTTCACAACACAGGAGGAATTCTCTCTCATAAGATTTAATTATTTTTTCCAACAATGGATTGCAAGAAAAAGAATAACAACAAAAAATAAACTTATGAGAAATTGATCTTCAATGACATCTTTTATGAAACATCTCCAAAATAAGAAGAAGAATCTATCAATAATACATTTAATCAGAGTAAAGCATCCCTGTGACCCCATTTATGAACAATCTCTAGCTCATTTCTAACAACACTGTAAATAAACCGATTTGATTTCTGTACATTCAATACAGATTTTAAAGCAACAAAAAACACCATGACAGAATACCAAAGATACAGTATATTTTAAAGGATAGTTTGTTATGGTAAAATTAAAGACTTATTTACAATGGTGAGAATTGGTTCCCAAGAAATTCAAAAGGAATCTTTCCAATTGTAGTCTGTATATGTTCACAGCGTCTTTCAGCTCTCTCAGTATTGATGTCTTCAAAAGGATTCCCAAAAAACTTAGGAATCCATGCGAATTGTTTTTAAGAGTGAAAGAAAATGATGTGATTGTATCCCATAATAGGTAAACACTTCTGGATTTGGTTAAATTCTATGATGCTAACTCAATTGACGTTTTCTTATGCAAACACAGGTGTGAAGTCAAGCTTGCTTCACAATACGTCTAACTTTGACAAAAGTTAAATTCATAATTGGAAGTTCAAGGTTGACAATGAAGAATGATGAATTCTATTTGAAGATATCAAAGTGGGCAATTGTAGCATAAATGAAATCAATGATTAAGTCATGCCAATTGAGGGAAGCGGAGTCAGACTGACTCCTGTTGATGAGATTATGGTTTAAGACCATGAAATTATGGAGCCATGCTTCTATGGCAAAACCTGGCAGTGGAGGTTGGATTCCTCTCTACAGTGAAGAATAAATCAAAGAGAATCTCATCAAAAACACACATGCTGTGCTTGTTTTATTATAACTAAATTTTAGTAGAGTAATTTATCACCATTTACTAGTGTTTACTAGTAAGTGGAAATTAAAACCCAATGAAGTTCAAGAAATTTATAACAAATCTATTTAAGGGATCAAAATTCACAGTATGACAAATGACAGACATGAATTTTGTTCATGAAATAAAATAAAATAAAGGAAAATAGTTTGTGAATATACAACTACAAATGTAAGTGGACAGTTCATGCACATGAAAACTATAATATAACTGAATAATTTTATGCACTGGAACTAGTTCTGAAACATATACGTTTCTGTTTAAAATTTGTACTAAAGTTCAAGAGGCTATTTAATGGTTATTTTGTTGATACTCTGTGAAACTATTATTAAATATATTAAAATATACTACACGGTTATAGTGACTGTAAAAAATTAAAGAGATATGAAAGAATTATGTCACTAACAAACTATGAAATTAATTCACTACTAAACAAAGAAGTAAATCGAAAGTTCTAGTTAATTTGGATTTCTAAAAATTTTCTTAAAAGTTTTTACAATAGGTTCATAAACACACTACTCATATTCATGCATTTATAAATAAATTATGAATAATGGATATACAACAAAGTAAGTTGAAAATTTTGTTTTCTTCCTCTTACATGCTCAAAATGATGAACTGAAATCATGCAAGGGAAGAGGAGAAACTACCTACATTTCTCAACAATAATCCTAACCTTTACACCAGATGATCTTCTTTAGATCTTGGAATAATTGAAGAGAATTCATTCCGCAGGATATCTTTTAAAAAGAACAATGATACATTAAACCATTTCTACTACAACATATTTTCAAACTACATCACAAGAATAATACATGTTCACAAATATACAATAAAAGCTTGATCTATATATACTATAATCAATTTCATTTGATTTCTTTGTATCAAGGAACTGACCTAAAATATACCAAGTTTAATAAAAGCAATCATTAAACATTTTAATTTAAACAAATGTAAAATGCTTCTTAAGGAACTTTTTTTTGAAACACAGTTTTTCCAAAAACACAAACTAACCACAAACAACATAATCAATTTTTTATTTAAAATATATGTGTTTGCAGGTTTATATTTTCACAGAATTCATATTTTTCTGCTCTCAATAATTTTATAAAGTGAAATCAAGAAACTGCATGAGATTTTCCAAAGAAGTATTAAATTATGGGCAAAATCAAATTTTACAAAATTTAGTCATGCAGTATATACATCCTACTTTTGACTCACACACCAAACAGTTGTCCAGGGTGAGTTTATTGATTCAATTTCATAGCTTAATAATCCAATAAAATGAAAGAAATGTGGCAATGTGGCATGATATTGATTTTTATTTATAAGCTGAGAAGTATTTGAACTTATAAACAAAATACAATAACATTTTAAAGTACAGTGGGTGGCCACTAAATTAGAAATTTTCTTTAAACTTTAAAAATGTCTTGTTCAGTTTCAATTAATGGATATAAGAGTGCATAATAAGTTAGGATAACTTTCTTTCAATGCTGGAAGATAGATTTTTGTAATCTAGTGTCCTTTTATTTATCAAATTGATCGATAGATCTCAGACACTGTGCAATAGCCCACTTCTAGCGAATTCCTATGTTTCAGTCAATAAGGTGTTTTTCGATCCGAGAAGTAGCAAGTTTCGAATATATCTTTTTATTTGTGTTGGTGATAGTGAGAAGTGCTGTTCTAGCTGTTGTTTTAGAGGGAGGTAGATCGGTGGTTTTAAAAGTAAATGTGACTAGGCGTATTGGGTAAAAAAACTGACATTTCTCCGGAGAAGAAAAAGAAGAAGAGGGAGATTGAAGTTATGCTAAAGCGCACTGAACTGAATAAACATTGAAATTGCAAAATTGATGAAGGTTTTGCCTCAATGTCTAGAAAGAATAAAGAGGAGGCTTGATTTAGCGTTGAGTGAAAATTCCACAAATCGTCAAAACTGCAAATGACCTAGAAAATCTTCCAAAAAACAAGACTTCCTTATTTATTGCTTTTCTGTTTTTAACACAAGCATTTTTATCAAGAACTACAAGTCATGATAAGAGATCTTGGATGTGAAATTAATACATGCACATTGCAACACCATATCAAAGAAATTGATCTCAGAACTTGTCCGCCAGTGAATATCCCAAAGTTGACTACTGCTATGAAAAAGAAATTAATTGCTTGGGCACAACAACATAAATGCTGGACAATGGATAACCGGTCCAAAGTAAACACATTGAATTTTATTTTGTTTATTTAATTTACATTAGATTGTTATTTAATGAGTTGAATTGATTGTGAACAATTTCGCAAGTCACAAGAAAAAAAATTACACATTTCTATTTGTTGTAAATTTTGTTGGTGTGCTCTTTCGGCGAGACTACAGTCGAAATTCTAGAGGACAGACATCAGTTTGTCAGAAGGCGATGTGCCGAGAAACTGCTTCCCGAATGTACGAAGGAAAAAAATAAAACATTGTACAAAAGTGATGATATAGGGCACGATTTTTGCACACAGAAGTAGGTAGACAATACCATGTGAATGGGATAATGAACAAAGAACATAATCTCAATGTGTTAAAAAAGTTCCTCAATTAAAGAAATAGCTTCCACAAGGTGGTTATATTTTCCAACAGGTTGTAGATCCATGCCACTCTGTGAAAGTTGTGAAAATTTGTTTCCATCAAAATAAAACTAAGTCATTAGAATGCCCAGGAAACAGCCCTGATGCCAATCCAATTGTTGGAGTTTGGAAGATTTTTGAAGAAAAAGTCAGTGAAGTGAATTGCAGAACAAAATTTGAGCTCATAAAGAGAATAAGAGAAGTATAGTATCAAGACAAAGAACTGGAAAGACACGTGACTGAAGCTCTTTATACCATGTCAAAAAGAATTCAAGCTATTACAAAAGCAAAAGGAAGTGCTACAAAATACTAAGAGACAAATTTGATCTAAAATAATATTCTGAATGGAAGGGAAATTTGATATATGTAATTCTGTAAGCACAAGATCCTCTAATACGTAGATAAAATGATAGAATAAACTAAAATTAAAAAATTCCTAATTTAATGGCCACCCACTGTAAGATGTTAAATGTTTTTTACATTCCCACCTCCATATGCTACATATAAAGGACTGTTGCTTTATATGATAAGGGTGCTTTTTGAGAAGAAAACACTATTTCTTCTTATTGTCATATTTTTCTGTACATTATCAGATGAATTGTGAGGATGATAACAATAAATTAGTTGTCTACAGCTCTAGTCATATCTCAAAGTGTTGGACCACTCTCTATCACAGCCATTGCCTCTGAGACTTATTTTCCATAGTCTCATTGATTCCTCAAAGTGAAGTGTTTTTAAATATTTCTCTTTTTATTTTATTTAACACTGAATAGTTACATACACAGTCCAGGGTTTACAGTTACCTACACAGTACACTTTCTGTTGCATTTACTATGTATGACCATACTGCCTCAATTCCTTTTACTCCAATGGTATTAAAATCAACAATATCACTCTACATTTCTTATCCAATGTCAATATTTCTGAAATCTAGCCAACATTGTTAATTTACAGCATTTCCACAAAAAATACATCTCTAAGACCCTCAATATTGACTTTGTTACTTCCCACAATTCTGCCCCATTAGCATGTTTCTCATTCTGGCTTTATAAATGATTTTGAAAACCATCTTTACCATCTGGAGAGATTGCAAGACAAATCCCCAAACACGTTTTTACTTGTTAGTTTTAATAAATTTGTGTAAAAAAAATATAGAAATACTAGAGTGGAAATGTTTTTGAATCACACTATGCAAGATTCTACATGAAAGTTGATGTTCTATTTGAATGAAAAAAAGTAAGATAAAAACAAAGAGGGAAAGAGGAAGAAAAAGAAAAGAAAATGAAAGAAGGAAAATGAAAATCGAAAAAACAAAAGAAAAATAAAAGGAAAGGACAGGAACAGAAAGGAAAGAAAGATTGGAGATAAAATCCTGCTATGTCATCTAATTGACCATATGAAATTGCTTTGCTTTTTTACCAGGACATCCACCTGAACCATTTCACTTTGTTCAAAAGAATCACAATCTTGCACTCATCTCAAGCTTGTAGATTGATTTTTTATGTACACACTGTTCATGTGATTATGTAGAATAATGAATTTGTGTTTCTGTTAGAACACTGATTTTGTCTGGCATCCCTTAATTTTGTTTGGTGTTTTATTGAAAAGTTTAACTTTTTATATACGAATTATAAAAAGTCATCTTTGTTGTCACATTTCTTTCTTTCATCTTCTTTGTCACAGTTGATATAAGAAGTAAACAATCATCCTCACCTACTTTCAAAATATTTTAACAAACATTCAGAAGACAAACCTCTTTTGTTCATCAAGAATTTAATTCTACTGGTAATTCAATTCTTAATGAAAAATTAATTTTTTGTTGGTAAAATCTCTTTATATTCCAAATCAGGGTAACAATCACACTAAATTTTTTTTAAACATGTATTTACGAATTAGAGTAAAAATCACATAGGAAGAGTTTTGGCAAAAGCCACAAGAGAAGAAAACAAGAGTTTTTTGCTGAAAATTTGCCATTTCCTAAAATATGATTACACAACTTCTCTTCTTATGAAGAACTTTGTAAGGTGGGAAAGTAAAAATCTGCAATGTAGTAGCAATATAAACTGCAATGGAGTAACATAGGAGGACAGGCTGTCACAATGAAAAGTTGTTTCCCAGTTTCAGGTCAGTTGTTTTGTTGCTAAAGAAAATATGTACTCTTAGGTTATACAGGATTTAGAAGATGTTGATAAAAAAGGCTAGGACTCAGGATTATTGACCAAGATCAGGATCTAGTTGGGCATATTCAAACTTCAGCTACAAAGCTCAGACAGGTACAAAAGTTAGTCATTGCTATCATAATTAACTGATTTCTCATTATAAATCTAACAACACTAGGCAAGTAATGCATGCAAAATAGAAAGAAAGAAAAAAAATGGTTGTAATTTACAAAATTTGAATCATGTATAACTACAAGCAATTTTCCATCATTTAATTCACAATATAAGTCAATAAAATTATTGAATCTGCTAATTTGTGCAACATACATAGTTGAAATATAATCAACCTTTACATGGAGATAATGGTTTTTAACTTTAATTGTGCAGTGCAAGGCTTGACAAATGAATTGTGTTTACTTCATGCATATTTACAGAAAACAGATCGAATAGTATTAATCTCACTAGTTGCATTACAATTAGGATAGGTAATGGAAGATATAAAATGATTTTCTGTTTATTCTTTCTCTGCATATTTATTAGGCACTGAGATCGATAATATCTTTAGTCCAATGCAAAGAAAAGTGATATTTCACTAACCTCTACAAGAAATTCAGAACTACAGTGGACATTACTCATTGTTACTACTCCAGGTCGCAGACAAAATGATGAATTAACTGATTAATAATAGACACACAACTCTAACTGGTAGATTAATTAAAAAAAAATAAGTGCTCAATTCTGGTTTTGCCTCATTTCAGGTTTTTCCTGAGGATTCCATAACGTAAACGTAACTCATGAACTGGAAATAAACTGATCTGTGTTGAACAACATTTCACAATATTTTTAATGCCTGCCAAATTTCTGCTGAACTTGGAGGTTTTTACATTTGAAGTTGTCTTCTGCCAGTCCAGTAGATGTAATGTTGTTTTCATCCACAGCCATGCATTCCAAAAATTTATTTTCCATTGTATTCAGAGGTCAAATGCACAGTATTTCTTAATGTGAACAATGAGTAGTATCTGCTTAGCCTTTCGTAAGGCTGATCCACAAGGGCTCAAAATCGTGTGTAATTGAAATGAGTTTGAAAATAATGGTAACATAAAACAAATTCTGATCACAATAAATGAAATTTTTTAACGTTGAAATATCAGGCAGGGCGGTACATCACAAGAATTATAACATTAGCCAAGTGATAATATTAACCATGATTACAATAAGTGGTGCCCACTGTATTCAGAATCTAATTATCAGAAATTTAATCAGGGTGGTCAACACATTCACAGATCCCTATATTTCTTACTATTTATAGGAAAATCCTTTTTTTTAAGAATTTCTTACATGTGAGTGATTCCATTTCATATTAGTTTCTTAATTCACTGATTTCATACTTCAAAGATGAAATAAGTCTGGTGCTTTATGCATGTCAAAGACACAGTTTAAAGACAGAAAACTATTGAGTGTGAATACAAGAGTAAGGTTTCACTTTCTAACTTTGCTAATCTAATCTTTGACAATATTATTTTCACAACTTCATCACAAAGGTAAATGTAAACAATATTTCCCTCACCTCAAACACAGTAACTCAAGAAATCCATGACTTTTCCCAATTATTACATTTTCAATTTAAAAAATTCATTTCTTGCCAAAGTTTGGTTTTTAATGATTTTTTATTATTAGTATGCATTGTAAAAGTCATGATTGATTTTATGATATTATTGTTGTTTTATTTTTATTATTATTATTATTGTTATTATAATTATTGTTACTATAATTATCATCATCACCATCATAATCTGTTTTTCCTCTTCCCATTAATTTTTACCTGGGATACCTGAAGAAGTTTTTGCACTTTGTTCATGACATACTATGAACTTACAACTCACTTAATAAAAAATAATGTAGAAATTAAAAATTAATCAAAAGAGTTTTTCTAAAAATACTGTGCTTGATTGACTCAAAAAACTCAAGGGTACTTGATACAAATATTATTCCAATAGACAAACAATTACTGTTGATCAAGTTTCCCCAACTTTAAAAAAGAAAAACAATTTCCACTTTTCTGACAGACTTGCTTTACCCAACTGTTGGCCACCCTGATTTTAATCATGTTTTTAAATTCTGGAAAATTGTTGCACTGGTGTCGCATAGTTTGCTTTTTTAAAATATAACAATGTTAAGATAAAAGATTTTCTGAACATCAGTTCTATGATAAAATTTCTACATAAATCTACATTAAGTGCTACGAAACAAGTGAAAACTACTACACACTACATATTGCATGCATTTGCTTACCTTGAAACTGGTGAACACACAATGCTCAAGCGCACACTCATGGTGCTGTACTCATGTGTCTGTGTTGGAAATGGCTGAGTTCAAGTCACTTGAGAAGCTCAAGAGTGAGAGAGGCAGGCAGGGTCAAATACACCTGAGGTTCCAGCTGTTTTCTCAATTTGTCACAAAGGCATGGATGTAAAAACTCTTTGCACAGAAGATACTTCAATATTCTTCCAGTTTATATTTTAATACAAATTGATTTTATTGTTTACAGCAGAAATTTTAATTCTACTAATTTGTTTTGCAATATGAGCATACATCCCAGAGACACCATCAAAGGTAAGATCATGACCGACAACTAAGCCACTGAATTATTATCATATAAATCATTTTAGAGGGAAATGCATCAAATTTGCTTCAAATTGAAAACTTGAAATTAAGGAAACAACACAAAAAATTACAAAGTACAGAAACAAATGAATGAATTGAATCAATGAATCATTATTCCATCTTTAAACTTCTAACTGTTGAAATTAGAAGTTCAATTAGATCCATATGGACTAAGTGACAAACACACTACAGCTCAAGACCATAAAGCCATGCTAAGAGCATACTATTATAGGATTGAAAGACATTTTGGAATATGTAACATTATATTCTAACTACATGACTTTACAAATTCATTAAGAAACTGAAAGGTCAGATAAAGAACAACTATGAGTTAAAAATAAAACTGATCTAAATCTTGGCACTTATATGTACTTACTACTCATAATACATCTGTTGTAATATTAATCCAACTGCATTGAAACCAAACTACTTCAATCAATCAAAATATTTTAAGAACTTCACTACACTCAAATGCATTGGATAAAATCAAAACTACATTCCTACTTATATTAACCCATTTGCCTTTAATTGTTGCTACACACATCTTCACATGTAAATTGCATAAGCCCATTTCTGCAGCTATTTTACGTAAAAATTTATTTTAAGAAAAATTGCTAAGTATATTTTTGGCAAATTTCTATTTAATGAGAAAAACTTTTATTCTTGAATAATGCATTATTCTGATATGATGCAAGTGTACACTTCTGATCAAAACAACCAAACAAAATAGAACTAAATGCAATTTTTATTGCCTTACACCCACATTTTTCTTCTTCAACTTTCTGTACGGTTTCTTTTATGGAGCAGGAATATTTATTGGAGTTTACTCTTTGTTCCTAATTTGAAGTATGTTCACTTCATTTTAGTTGCATCAATACAGATATTAACCTTTACAATTTAAAAATTATAGCAAAATCTTTTTCAACCTGAGTTTTAGAATCACTATTAACTACTCAAGAGAAAGATCACCACAATTCCACTGATCAACTTTTATTTCTGTGTTATAAACATTATACATTGTATTCTGCTCCTTTCAATTGCCATCTGAAAACTGATCCAAACTGGTAGGCATACACGAGTGAAGCTCAATGTTTCTATACGCAGTGTTTTTAAGAACACTATGTTTAGTGATCTTAAGAATTAAAGGTAAAAAAGAAAGCAACTTCAGCCAAGTAACCCCTGACATGTGACAAAAAATGAATATAAATCCGAACCACGCTTGTGAGATATGTCAAACTGAAGCAAATGGGTTAATACACAACAGTGCCATGTTCTCCGAGCATGATTTTTGGGGTAATTTAAAAATCCTGGACTACAACTCTCTGTGTTTCCACAACAATAAAAAACTATACAAATAATAGTTCTAAAAATTTAATTAATAATTTTAAAATTGAATTTTGTGTAATATGAATCATCTAAACAGAAATGGTAATTAAGTAAGTATGTATCGTTGAAAGCAAACAAAATGAGCAGTATTTTCTCAATTAGCTCTCTCTTTGTATGAAGCAAACAATATATACAATTGCTATGGATGCTTTTTAACATAAGCCAAAATTAAACTTTTGGAAACATTAGTTTTATTATAAATTGTGATTCTATGCATGTGCTTTTGAAGATAACGTAATTTACAAAACTTTTTAATTGTAATTGTAATTTAGTATACACACACAATTGTGATTTCGAAAGTAGTGTAGAAGACTTCTGGGGCCAAAGTCTTGGTTTCAGTTCTGAATAAATGTGATATGTGTGAAGATTGAAACAAGCATTCCAGCATATTACATTATCACAGTGACAGTTTTCAATAACTTTCAGAAGTTCAGCCTCTGTTTGAATAGTTACCATTTCTGCTTTGAGTTTGCACTTAATGACTATAAAAGTAAAAGTATTTCACATATAGAAGAGTTGATAATATCTCCTAATTTAATATCATTAAAATGCCATTTTCTAAACCCTTAAGTTTCAAAATGAATTTTTTTTGCAATGGTTAGAACTTAACGTTCCCATATTGACAAAATTGTAAGTTAGAGATGTTGAAAGAAAGTGAAACAGCAGTCAGCTGCACTTTCTGGATCCAAATTATTACATTTCACAGTAGTGCAAACAGTCATGAATATTCCAATTTGTCTCAGATTACGAAAAGCAGAATTTGAATAGACATGAGAACTTAAAGCTTGATCATGACAGAAAGAGCATTTTTAAAGAAAACAAATGATTATCTTAAGCAAATTATGTCATCTGTGACAAATAATTATTAATTCCAGAAAATAATTTTCTTTAATTGTGCTCAGTTGCATACAATGAATGTGTATTTTGAATGCACTTGTCAAAAATAAAAATTTACTGAATTACTGCAACAACTTCCAAATTTCAGTTAAAAAAGATCAATGCTAAAAAATCATACATTAAATACATTATTTAATTCAAAACATGTCAATAGGATGAGACACCATGACATAAACAGTAAATTCATGAGAAACTGAATCTAATACTTTTGACTGAGAGAACAATTTCAAAAGTGGTCCCAGAAAGATTTCAACTGACTACACCATAGAAGAGACAAGAGGTACTATACCTGAATATGGAAGATGTAGATGTTGAACGTGACCATGACACGAGGAAGTCCTCACCTAGGCGTGCAGCGCGGCGTTTTTCCAATACAGCTCGTGTTACATCCCGAGGGAAAAGACATGTTTCCAAAGCTCGCCAAACAAATCTAGAAAAAGAAAGAGAGAGTATTAAAAAGAAGTAACAAAGAAGAAGAAGGAAAGGAAAAAAAAGAAAGAAAGAAAGATTGGTTGCCACCCAATTTTTTATCCATGATAGCTTACTACTTATTAAACAGAATAATTTAAGATTTTATCATAAATCATATCAAATTCAACAACTTTGAGGTTGCAGGAACAAAATTTCTCAAGATATTAGTTAAGACTTAGAAAAGAACTATGCTGGAGTCTGTTGTTGTCCCCTCCCCCCCTTGATTGATGCTTTTCACACATTTTACTGACTTGTGCATATAATATTGCAGAACAACTCAGCATTAAATATGTTTGAATTTTATAGATACATTATAGGTCCATTTACATTTTTGGTTTTATTGTTTTTATCTCCCAGATTTTCTTTAACACTACAGAAAGACTGATCTCTTGATATAAAGAATGGACTGACATTCAATTTGTGGAGATGAAAAGGATCCTGTCATGGTCCAATACAATAAAATATTTTTCCACATATTTCTACACACAGACAAAATATAATAGTTTAACACAATTATTTTAATCACAACAGTGTTTCTTTACCTTTTTAAAATTTAATTTAAATATTTTGTAGAAATGGATACACATATGGGAAATCATGATCCTCATGATCCTCCATATTCGCAATATGCTACTGCCCAGAAATTGACATTTTTCATTTTAATCAACATCACAACTATCACTCTGTTTAAACGTTACTGTCCTACTAACGGATATGATTACTAAAGCACTTTTCCTTCACATGTTAAAGGGTTCCTGCTGGTGATGTTTTCTTGTCACTTACCTCTGCTCCTCTTGCCTTCTGGTCAATAATTTAATGCTATCTGTGTAAGAAACTGTTTGTCCATTTTCTCCACATGCTTTCTCAATTTCTTTTATTTCTTCTGTTAAGTTTCTTGTTTTTAGTTCTTCCCTCATTTTCACATTTCGAATTTGCTCTTCTTGTTAATACTAAAAATTTCATCTGAGCTTCCTCCTCACTCTGGTTTCCTTTGTGTCCACTTTTCCGGACTATACTTTAACATTGATAATAATGTATTGTCAAGAGTTCTCATACCTGTTTCCTTTCTCATATGTTCAGTGTCTCTTTCTTATTCCATCCTCTCTCTGTGTAATATGCTCAGAATAGATGGATTTTTTCTAAAAAAATTATTTTGTTTTATTTCCTTCATTGAATTTATTTTTAAGAAATTGATACAAAACCCTTTCAGTGTGCCAATGCTGGTCAGGGAATTTCTGCCCAGATTTGCATCACATTTAATAGCAGATTACCAAAGCCACTCTGGTCCCTTCCATTAAAGCAGTATTAGCAATATTAAAATGTTTACTCATGCACAGTACCAATTGTACAATGCTGTAACATACAGTTCTGGGAATAGCCTTTTGAAATACGATCCAGTTTAAAGCCATTTTTACTTTTAAAACAATGATTTACAAAGTACAGAATGTTGACATATGTGTAGCAAGTTATTTCCACTATTTTTTTTTATACTTTTCCTTCCATATCCTTGTAATCTAATCCAAAATAATACCCAAGGTATTTAAAGGTGGAAACTTGTTCAAGTTTATTTTCTTTTATTATTTTGGCCGTGTAAGACGCCCTTTTCCATACAAAGCCACTTGGCTCTTTATTTTGATATTTTCATTTGATACTCTTTGCATATTTGCTTAATTTGAAGGCTGCTTTCTGTAGGGTCCCTTTCAAGTCCATTATTATGGCTTGGACATCTACAAACATTATGATCAATTATTTCTGGATGCTTGTTGTATTTATATCTGCTTGAGTTTTCTATTTCCATTCTTTAACCATAATTCAGATAGATGTTGAAGAATAGTGGGTGACAAGGGAGTATCCTATGCTTCGACTTTTGTTGACTCATCTGCTGTGTATTTACATCCTTATTTGAACCTAATAAGTTATTGTTTTATAAAAAAGAAAATAATACTTCCTATATGATGTTGAGCAAATTTATGTTAACGTAAATCATTTTTTATTCACAACTAGAAGATAAATTATTATAAACTCAATGAAATGTATAAATGTAATAAGCTTTTCTGTCAGATTATTTTTGAGAAAAAGAAAAACAAGACTGTATATGGAAAACAAGTTTCTAACTTCAATATTCAGGAAACATAGAACATGTAAAAATAAAGCAAACTTTACCTGGGAAGAAGGGCTAATACTGTAGATAAGATGACAACTGCCCAATATATGACTGAACCAATTGTCTGTTGAATAACCCAATAATTACTGGGGAGACCGAAACATTGTAGACACACAGTATTGTACACAAGGGAAAATACATAGAATGCTGAGATGGATGCCAAGATTGAAAGCACATGTAGAACAGTCTGAAAACAAAAAATAATAAATAATCATTTAATCAATCAATATTGCTTCCTTAATTAGATTCTCAAAAACTTTCAAGTTTGTGTTCATGCACTTCCCCTAATGTACAAATTGAAGGTTCCAATACAGCAATTAAGAACAAACCTAAACTTACCCAAGATCTCGTCTCTATGGCAACCTGCATGAGCATGACAAACATGCATGAGGTAGTTATGGTTGTACCAAATTCCCAGATTCCTACATCAGTGTCATGATATGCCTGAGAAATAATTCACAAAATAAAAACAATTTTGAATATTGAGAAAGTATTCACGAAATACTTTCATTTTCAACACTAGCAATATATAAAGATATATTTACTTACAGCTTCACTGATAAAAAATATAACAATACTCTGGTATAAGGAGTCTGCCATTGTAATCCAAAATGAGTGAGGTTGATAAACAAGGCCTAATCGACCTTGTCGATATAAATGAGGTCGAGCTAGTAGAATTTCTTCCGGAACATCTTGGTCATAAACACCTACAACAATCACACCCGACATTGACACAAAAATACATTAAAAACATATTAAATATAAAAACTACTTTAAAACATATCAACTAAATTCATTGATTCTTCAGACTGGTATTAACACCTACATCAGTTGTTTCTTGAATACTAAATTCAGTTTTTAAGTATTTTCTTTCAAATATTATGACTTTTCCTCATTTTTTATTCTCTTTATGATGATATAATTGGAATATATAAAATATTTTTCTTTTATTGTTTTATCATGTCCTAACCCTAGGACAGCAGGAGGGGTCATTTTGACACCCATTTTATTTCATTTGTAAAACTACTGTATTCTGAACTTGAACAGTGTTGGTTCGGTCTAATCGTTTCATTATCATGGAGATACTAGATTATCACAATATTAGAAGATATTCCTTTCTTCCAGGAATGATGCTATGTTTATTATCGTACAGTTTACACCGAATATAGAAGCGATAATTGTTCCCTTGCTTCATTTAATGATTGTATTCTTCCCTGGAAGTAAAGAATGAAACGAGCCCAAGTTTCAGTGTGTATCGATCTGCGATAAGCTTATTTCCATTTTATATTCTCATTTTAGTTTCTTTGTCAGAATGTTGTAGCTTGCGCCTTCATGTCAGGTTCAATTGGTCTCTCTGTGGACGAGTTGTCTCATATTCTAGAAAATTCGGATATCAAGTCAGGAAGTGATGTAACTGATTCAGATGAAAATTTTGTGCCAAGGAATAGTGGGGATGAAGCCAAAAGTTCGAGTGATGAACTGTCAGCGGAAGAAGATGCAATATTTGATGTAGCCCAATCTTCTCCTCGATCATCTCAACAGGAGCAGTCAAATACCATAACACTGAAAATGGTTGCCAAAGATGGAACCGAGTGGGAGGCCATCAGCGCCAACTCCTCGTCAGCTGGAAGAAGAGGAGCTGTGAATGTCTTGAAAGAACGAGGAGGTCCCACTTCGCGGGCATACCAGCGAACACACGGATCTGTGATAAGTTCCTTCCGTTTGCTATTTGATGAATTAATGCTTCACCTCATGAAGAGACACACCGAATCAGAAGCACAAAAAGTATTGAAAACAACTACTGGACCATGTCTCTTGAAGATTTGGAGACGATCGGCATCACATACGCACGAGGAGTGTTTTGTGCAAAGGGTTTCTCAGTTGATGATCTTTGGTTTCATTTATGGAGACCAAAATTCATAAAGGACACAATGCCACGAGACAGATTTCGTAAGCTTCTCAGATTTCTCCGTTTTGACGACAAATCAACCCGAACTAAACGCCTTTGCGCTGATAAGTTTGCTCTAGTGTCAGAGGTTTGTGGACAACTGCATTCATTGCTATCGCCCAGGTGAAAATGTAACATCGATCAGCAATTACTTCCGAGCAAAACTAGATGCAGATATACCCAGTTTATGCCAAAGAAACCCGACAAATATGGACTCAAATTTTGGGTTGCAGCTGATGAACCAACGAAGTACATCTGCAATGCTTTTCCCTATCTTGGCAAAGAGGATGCTCGACCATATAAACTATCATTGGGTGAATTTGATGTTCTGCGTCTTATGGAGCCATTTCTAAACCAAGGAAGAAACGTGACAACTGACAAATTTTTCGCGTCTCTTCAACTTGCTAAAAAGCTGCTAGAGAAAAAAACATCATTAGTGGGAACAATCAATCCGATCCGTCATGAAATCTCTGATGAGTTGAAGCGAAATGCTGAATTTCATTCGTCTGTTATTTAACGACATACTCCAGGCAACACAAACTGCACCTTGACAGTGTATCAGTCAAAGAAAAAAAAGAATGTCATGCTTCTCAGCACACGTCATCGTGAAGTAGCTGTCAGTGATGAAGGAAAAAAAGAAGCCGGAAACTGTGACGTTCTATAACGCCTCAAAATATGGGCTAGACTTAGTAGACCAAACGACTCAGAAATATAGCACCAAAGCAGCATGCAGGAGATGGCCAATGTATGTTTTCTCTAATGTATTGGAAAAACAATGCTTGGATTATCTACAATCATGTAATTAATGAAAAGATGAAAAGGAAAATGTTCATTCTTCAACTGTCTAGTGAACTGAAGGCAGGGGATTGGTCAGAAGAGACGGAGAAGAAGAGACTGTAGTTTCGGGGCCATCAAAATCCGAAAGAAGTGCCAGAACATTTCATGCAAAGGCAACAAAACCAGCAATTCGTGTGAGAAATGCCATAAAGCCGTTTGTGGAAAATGTGCAAGAAAAGTGGAAATCAGTTGCAAAAATTGCATTTAGATGTTTAAGATGCATTGTAGATGTAAGAAAGATATGCTCACCTAAAAAACGCCCTGTTATAAAAAAAACATTCGAAATTCAATACATCGTATTGAAGGTGTGAAAATGACCCCTTTCTGCTGTTCTAGGTGTATCAGATTCGCCGCCATTCTAATTAAAAAAAAAAATCTCTGATGTATGGCTCACCAATGGCGATAGGAGGTAACGAAGTGAAGAGAAGATTATACAACATCAGGTACATCTGGTCAATCATAACTGCACCAGTAAAACCACAATACAACTGATACCAGAAAATGAGGAATACAAATGTCTGAAATATAAAAAAACATGTTTTATTTTTAATAATGTTGTCCACATCAACTCAGTTTCCAAATATCACCATAAAAATACAAACATGATAGATAACTTACAGCATTTTTATAAAAGAAATAAAGCACCATTCGCGCCAGCCTGTCATAGCACCAATGACCATGTACCAGCAATAAGCGTTCAAGGTATTTAAAACGAGACAACGCAAAATCTGAAGCCATAACAGCTTGCATTCCCTCCTGCCCAGATATACCAATACCTACATCTGCAGTCTGAATCATTGACACATCATTAGCGCCGTCACCTGTAAATTCACAATGATATAATTGAAAAATGCTTCCCCAGATCAATGAAAATGCTACAAGAATGTTGCATGAGATATGTTAAAATTATATTTATTTAAATGGTAGAAAAAAAATTCTTAAGACAATGCGAACTTACCAATTGCTAGAGTTCTCATTTTCAATACTTCTTTTACTACTTTCACAATGTATGCTTTCTGCAAAGGAGTAGCTCGACAACACAGTACAGAAGTGCAATGCCTTGTTAATTCAAGAAAAGGTTTTTGAAGATTTGACCGCCGATCTAGAATATAACTGTTCAAAAATAAAATACATATGAATAAGATAAAAATTACTTAAAACCCATATTAACATTTTCAATTTACTGGTCAATTTGTATTTCAATAAAATGAAATTTGTTAGTTTAATGCAAGGAATTTGTTTTAAGTTACGTAAAACAAAAACATGATATTTAAGTAAATATTGGTAGAAAACAATATGAAGATTTCTCAACATTTCAGAATGATTTGAACTTACGTAAGAGTTTTCCCATCAACTACAAGAGCTCTCTTTTTCATGACTTGGTGGTTGGAGTGTGATGATTCACCTAGAGTTGTGGCTCGAGCAAATACTCCCACCTGATTGAGTCCTGGACCTGCCAACCCACCAGTTGCACTGCAAGAAAAAAATTGTGCATAAGTAGCCAATATTCTATGACAACAGCAATAAATATAGTGTGATACATAATAAAAATTAAATTAGAAAGAAGGGGGTAAAAGGAGAAAAAGAAAGTAAAACCGACTTTCATTTAAGAACATGCTCCAAGAACAAGTACTTTAATTCACAAGTAATAATTTAAAATAAATAAATAAATACATTTTTTAAAATAGAAGAGAAAAATTGAAAAACATGTATTACATAAAACGATTTAAAGACGAAATAATGAGTAATACACTGCTTTAAAAAATAAATCTCTCACTGAAATATTTAAGAAGTAGAACACTTTTGAAATATGAGAATGTAAAAAAAAGTTGAATGTTTGCAATTTTCAAACTTTTAGAAGTTTTAAAGAAAATCTTTAGGGAAATCCAAAATCTATGCTGTACTATTAAACTTTGCATTAGTCAAGCACAAAATTGAAAGAAAAAATTTAAATTCCTTTGACAAAATTTTGTTTGGGCACTTTGGAACCAAGTTTAGTTATTGGGAAACAATGTAGTTCATTGATACAATTTTTTACATTCTATATACAGAGCAGTATGATGAGCAACTTGTTTTCTGACCTGGGCAAAATGCTTTGTGATTACAGATAATTCAGTAAATTTGGTGCAACTTGTCATAAAGAATTAACAATCAACCAAACCCAATTATCAATCTCCAACCTCAGTTATAAACCAATCAATTGTGATCGACATGTTTCTCAGATCTGATGAAAAGAAATACTTACCCATGATCTGGAGGAGAACAATCCCTTTGTATTTCTGTTAAATAAAACAGGATTGTGCTCTCTGCAGCATCTTTTGAGCGTGCTGACAATTTTAAAAGCTCCATTTGTGGTGAGAATAGTTTACATGAATATGCAACATTAATTGCAGTTTCAGGTTTATCTCCTGTAAGTACCCAAACTACTATTCCTGCACTGATGAGAGCAGCAATTGTCTCAGGTACACCTTCTTGAAGTCTGTCTTCAATACCTGTCGCTCCTGTTTACAAACCACGTTGTGTAAGGACACAGTTTTAAAGAAAGAAGCACACAAAATTATTAACAAGTAACCTTACCCAGAAGAGTTAAGTTTGTTTCTAGTTTTGCATAGGAATCTCTAATTTTTCTATCACGGTTTTCCACACTTAACTCTGCTTCTGAATGTGCTCTTTCCCATTCCTCATATTCCGCATCTGAGAGAGTGCGTTTTGCCATTACCAAGACTCTCAATCCTTGTCTAGCATACGCATTAAGATGTTGTTGTGTGCGAAATATGAGTTGTTGCATCAGGAAATCATCTACATGTGCAACAGCAAGAAACAAAATAAACAATTACACCTGATTTATTATTTGATAATTCTAATATCACATTCCCAGGGCAAGCCTCAGCTACTGGGTGGGTCCATAGGTGGCAGATAGTGGATTGATCTCTAGATATGTAGATTAGGGGCAATGAAGGCAAGACCAGATCCCTCCTGGACTGAGGCGACAGAATAAGGGAGAGTGGGAGGGAAACTTGTGGCGGAGTATCACTCATTAAAAATTACACATGCTTAATGCTTATTCTGTGTCCTGTCGAGAAAGCACCACCAGTGCTTCCCCCACTGCCTTGTGGGTAGGGATGAACACAAAGAAAAACCCTAACAGAGAACCATGAAATATGTGAAGCCAACTCATCTTGGAGAGAAAACCCTACACAAATCTGGTCCTCCAAGTTGGGGGTTTGGACATTAGGCCAGCTCCCTATGTCCTGCAAAACATCTGACACTGCTAAAAAGTTCAATGAATGGCCTCGGGTAAGAAGAATATCACATTAACATCATATTCTGAATAATCACGATTCAATGATTAATTATTTTCTAGGAAGTTACACAGAATAGCAAGGTGAGCACAAAGGAAGGAGGGGGGCTGACTAACTTTGAAAATTTCAAAAGAAGCCCTATGCAATAAAACATTTTGTTTCCATAAATATGATCAATTTCTGATTCCCCCCACCCCCACCTTTTTTTTAACTGATTCTTTGGGCAATTGATACATGACATTAAGAGGAGAAGCTCTCCAACCCAAATGTCAACCCTGTAAATAGTTCAACAAAAAACAATTGAATTTATTAATTGTATCAATTAAGTTGTAAAGGATCATGGAAGTATAGGTTAAGATGTTTGCTAACCTGAGAAACCTAGGCTCAAACCCAGCTTTGTTGAGGATTTTCACTTAGCTATATCCTATTTATATCCTATATTTACTGGTTTATTAATAGTAAATATTAGGAAAATATGTGCATAAGCATGGCACTTGCCACACTCTCTTCTCCCCATTTCTAAAATCATTAATAAGAAAACCTATAACCCATTACACGTACAGTGGGTCCTGGAAGTAGGGAAACAAATACTGATGAAAGGATAGTACAAAGGAGTTCATAACCTCCTTTCCACCTAGCAACCATCTAATAAGCAAGTGGTTCCTCCAGTACATAATGACACGAAGAGTAAATAAAAAATAAAATGATAAGTTTAATAGAAAATGTGATCCACAGGGGCCCAAAAATGTAGCTGCCCCCGCTCCTCTGTTTTATGCCATGCACTTGAATGCAGAACAGATTTCAATAATTGTCTACAATTTTTTCCCTCCATCAACCTATTGTCTAAATAATACTCATCTGATGAATAATGCACTTCATGAATTTTTATTTCACAGCTGTAAATGAATTAAAATATTATCTGAAAATACTACTGACATGAAATTAAAAATTTCACAGCACACATACCTGTTGGCTTAAGTTGAGGAAGTATTGTAGAGTCAGCACCTTTACAGTATACTGTTTTCTCCTTTGTTATAGGATGAACAATTATCACAGACATACATTTACGAGCTGAATCAAAGGGCAAAACTCGCAATATTTCCATTTCTACTAGCCCTTCCCCTGGACAAATGAAAAAACAAAAAATAAATAAAATCTTTAACTTTTATCCAGAAACTTAAGCAATATTGCACATTACATATTTCTGAGACCCCTTTATACAGAGTGCATCAGCAAATGGAAAATTTTCATTTCAATTTCCTGGTACATTTGACTGTAAGTAAACTTAATCAAAGGACTGGCTGCTAGGATTCACTTTAATAATAGATTGTTCGATTCTCTGGGAATCGGATATCCATGATCTAAAATTGAAAAAAGATGGATCTGAAAAAGGTATGAAGAGACCTCTGCTAGGCTGACAAGGAAAGTTCACAGCAAAAAGAAGGTTACAGATGGGAGATGTAAAAAGGCTCAAGGGATCTTTTCCGAGAACCCTGGACCATCCTTATGAAAGTTGGTGGCACTCTTTGGCTGACTAACAAAAGAAGATGGTCTACAAGACATAACATAACTGACTTTGTCTGATGCTGAAGGTTGACAAGAGTTAAACTGAGCAACATGTTGCTCAAAAGACTTTAAAACATTGGACATTTATTTACAAGTGGTGTGTTCTAGAAAGGAACAGCAATATGCCCAGACAACTTCCTACATACAGACTTTTATGGTTGTTGTCTTCTTGGATTTAGATGACAAAAAAGTTGTGCTCTAGAAGATAAGAATCAAGGTTCTTGTTGCAGCCTTAGAAAGTTATACAGAGTGAAGTGTTTCTAATGACATGTAAAAGCCCTTTTGTAAAGAGATTTTTTTAATAAACGAGTATAAAAAGTTTGTTAATTTTTTCAAGTTTTTGCTGATGCATTTGCATAACCTGTGTATCAAAAAGAAAGATTACAATATGTTTATACAATAACAAATACAACTTCTATGAAATTATTTCAAGACAAAATAACATAAAAGCACATAAATTTAATTACAGCAGGGACATTTTTTCTCAGATTAAACAAAAATTTTCAATTATTATTCTTCCCCTTTCCCATATTAATTTTTTTAACAGTCCTTTGACATACTATTGTCCCATTCACTAATTTGCTTTCTAATTTCTAGAGACAGTTGTGAAAAGGAAATTTTTTTCCTCGTCGTTTCAGAAAAGAATTTCAAGAATCAACATATTGTCTCTATTCCAGAATACTGTTGTAATTTTAAGAAAGAGTAAATGAAAATTGAGATTTAATGGTGAATCGATTACTAAAGCACTATTTTTTATGTGGAACAAGTCTATATCTCAGACACTATAGCAATTGCCGTTTGGTGGTGTTGCAATGTTATTTCTTGGACGGAGATTGCCACTAATTTTTATGGAATAACATAGTCCACAAAGTCAGTTAAAGAAAATCTATTTTAATCAATTACAAAATGAAGAGACAAACAATTTAATAAATATATATGTAACTTTCAAGGCAATAGTACTTACCATCTACTAATGGGAAACATATGAACTTGGAAAATTAAATTGCACTTTCTTGTATAAAACAATTTTTTTGCATTTCAACAGTATTCCAGAAAGCAATGATTT
This sequence comes from Acheta domesticus, assembly GCA_031308135.1. Classification (NCBI taxonomy): domain Eukaryota; kingdom Metazoa; phylum Arthropoda; class Insecta; order Orthoptera; family Gryllidae; genus Acheta; species Acheta domesticus. The sequence goes on from JAHLJT010003656.1 coordinate 64,030,996, forward strand.
ATGAAAACACAAAACTTTACAATTATTATTGTATTGTTAGAGCACATTAGTTGTAATACGCACCAGGTAAAGAGACAGTGGCACTTCTAGGAGATCGTTTCAGTAATTTACAGTTATAGCTGTATGAAGCATCCACCAAAGCCAATTCATCTGGGCTCTCTGCTTCAAAGATAGGTCGGAGTTCACCAGGGGATGGGGTCACAGATTTATGAGACATGTTCTGAGGGTTCTGAGGGGATTTCTTAGATCCAGCTACCAAAAGCAAAGATGGCACATGAAGGAGTTTGGGTCGAATCGTACGAGGTGGTGGAGGAGGCGAGTCTCCTGTAGGAGTACTTTCAGTGGAGGAGGCGATGGGGGAAAGAGATGGAGGAACAAGCTGCCCTCTGGTAGTTGCTGCAAGTGGAGGGGGAGGAGATGGGGTTACAGACCTAGACTCAGTTAGCCTGGAATACTTGTCAGGTTTGCCCTGACCAGCAATGGATATGCTTTGCGATGGCAGCACTGGTTCACTCAGAGCACTGCTTGTGACAATGGGAGGCATTGCCTGGTTTGACTGGCTATCAAGAGCACAGCTCACTGATTCAATGACACCACTCGCGTTCATCTGTGAAACATATTGTCAATTTATGAAATCCTTAAAAGAAGCAAATCTCTTTCAATTCCAACATCTCTCAAAATGGATCTTTAAAAATGATGACACATTGTTTTGAATTCTTGCAACCTTGCATAAAACTTACATTCTTCATTCTGATATCAATAAATACAATAATCTGATATGTTAAAACTCAGATTAATACTATATAGTGTCTAAAAAACTACATCAACCTAATGCTGTAATGTTTGTTAAAGCCTTTCTAAAACTTGCCAGGTGCAACATTACATTATTTTGACAAAAAAATGTAAAATCTGCAGCACACCTGGTAGTGTTTTGTTTATTATGTCCCTGCTCACTAGTTGCATACCACTGGTGTAGTACATTCCAAAAAGTAAAGTTATTTGTATTAAAATGAAAGTTATTTAAGTATAAAATATAATAAATCCATTGATAGAAAATTGAGAAAAATAAGAATTAAAAATGTACCATATCATGATGTGGATGTCTTGCAACTACAACAGTATTACATACAGCTAGAAGTAAAAGAAATTCTTGAATTTTTTGAGCATGAACATGTCCTCTCAGTTCAGAGCCTAATTGGCCTAGTTCTTCCTGCATCCTCGGGTTGACTAACAATGGCATTGGAGCACCAGGTTTTAATCTCAGACTCTGCAAATCAAAAAATATATTTGGAATAGTAATAATAATTTTGGATGCATAATTATGAAAAAAATTATTGTAAAAATACCCACTTCAGCATTTTCGGGGGGTGGATGGTTATAATCAATTCCATTAATGGAACACCGTCGGAAAATCATTTTATTCTCCGTTAATGTTCCAGTTTTATCGGAAAAAATGTATTGCACCTGCAACAAATATTCTTCTATGAGGTACAAATTTTCTTCTCAACATTAATTGAGAGTACTCATAGTTTCAACTTACCTGGCCCAGTTCTTCTGGAATATTCAGAGCTCTGCATTCAATTCTTTTGTTTGTAAGAGGATCATACAAGTCTACATCATTATGTATATGATATACTTGAATTAGTTTTGCCATTTCGAGGGTTACATACAAAGATAAGGGTATCATAACCTAAAAATAATATACATTAAACTCACAAATTGAAGCAAGACCATATGAATGTGAGAATTATTGAGAGAAAAAAATATCTTACCTGTAAAATTATCACAAACGTCCAAAAGCTAAGCATGCCTTCATAATCAGGGTCATGATATTCTGGGATAAAGATAGCAGTTGCATCATATGATGAAAGCCACAATTTGCATCCGACAGCACCAATGATACACAAAACAACAAGGATGAGAACACACCAGATGACATCCAAATTCATTTGTCTCTCTAAACTGGAACGTTTATATCTTGGCCCACCATTATTTAACATTGCTTTTGTTTCATGACCTGTAGAAAGAAAGAAACAAACAAAAAAACATTAATATATTCACAATTATATTTTTTCTAGAGATACTGGTTGAGGAATGTAAATAATGTGATTTATTGACCTTATTTGATATGAGCACACACAATTGAAGAGTTGTCATGAGAAAGGATATAAGTACCAAATTTGCCTAAAACATGATTATGCATGGTAAGCAATCTGTGTTTCATTGCGAGTAGTCTCTTCACAAGTTGTATGTGTCAGAGGACTTGGTTGTAGAGTGCTATGACTCCGTTAGATAGTACCAAGAGAAACTCTATTTCAATTGACACAGAAGAGGATGGAAGTGCCACTGGAATTTTCAAGCATATTGTATTAAGGGGATGCATAAAGCCTCTCTCCCATTGTAATTCGGCTGCACATTTGACCCATGATCTCAGAAACTATTCAACCTACGGTTGTAAAATTTTAGAAGCAGCTTGGTGGAAATATTTTAAGTAAATATAACCAGATTTATATCTTTTGAATAGTTTTTATAATTTACAGCATATCTGAAGTAAAAATCAAAATTTTTATATAATTTTTTTCTGTATTTGATTCAGAAATCCTGAAGTATCAAACTTACTGTACTGATTTTTGTAATATACTTTTATTATTACTTCATCGCCCTCCTACAAAAAAAAAATAGAAAATTATTATTTTAATAGTTGCAGAGATAACAAGTAAACAAAACATGTTTGCTGCATAAATAGTCATAGATAAAAAGTTTTACGGCAAACAAAATTAGATAATGAACTTTTCTCTTTCATTTAGTGACAAGCAGAGCCTTGTAGATAAATTCCTTCACAAGACATGATGTAAATGAGAGACATGTAATCAGTGACTGCAATTTTGTCATATGCAGATGAAGAAAGAAAACAAAAAAATATGTTAAAAGAGTGCTGTGTTTTACAATGACATACAATGGGTGACCAAATTATTATACTCAAGATCAAAATTGCATTATTTTTGAAATTCTGCTTTAATCGAATTAATATTTTAACTATTAATTGTTATTTTGCAAATATGGGCACTTATTAATATTTTTCACGTTGACAACAATGGTAAACATGCCATATTACACTTCTGTGATCATTTCTGCAGAGTCTGTTCACATGACAAGTGACTGCTGACTGAAGTTATTTTGAATTCTTTGTTCTCTTCGGTATTATTATTCAAGTAAGCACGTGTATTTCATGTAATCATACCACAGAGAAAGTAATTTCGACATTTATTACATGATTTAATGTATTATTTGATATTTTACTGTCAAGAATATGGCCTAAATGAATATGAACTTAAAAAAAATTGTTTCAATGGTTGTAGATAAATGTTTTGATCTCACTTCATGAAAAGAAAGGGACAAATTGCTTTGATTCTTCATTGTAAGTACATACAAAGTACAATTGCTACTTAGAAAGGAGTTTCGCAGTCAACAGCTCAAAATATCAAAAGAAAGCTTAAGTTGGATGTCCATTTAGGAAGGAAAAGTGTGGGAAATTGTGACAGAAAAAATTAACTTCACCACCAACTGACCAAGAAATTCCTCGAATTGCATTAGAAAACTGTAGTAAAACACAGAAATGTGTAAACATGATTCTCAAAAATGCTGGTGTGCATCTATTAGAGCAAACTCTAAGAAGAAGGTTTGTAGAAATGAATCTCAAGTGTCAACGACCTGCGAGAAAACTCAAACTTTCATCGGCAATGATGAAAAATACGTTAAATTATACTAAAAATAATGGAATTGGACCGAAAAAGATTGGAATACTTTGTAATGTGTTTAAAAAATTAAGACAGCCAACGAGAGCATTATAAAAATATTATTGTGCAGATTTGCTTCTCAGACTAAACGTCCACCCAGATCTACGAAGATAATACACAGTTAATTTGATGCAGGTGTAATGAGAAGTACAATACACATTGCATTCTAAAACAAGTAGAATATCCTCTTTTCTGTTATGATATGGCCGCTTATTGTCTGCCAGAACACAAGAAAGCTCTACTTTGTACAAAGAACCACGCATTAGAACCAATACATGAATGTGCTACAGGAAAAATCTTTCTTCAGATGAAAAAATAGTGGTTTTCTCAAGAAAAACAACAAAAAAACCCTAGACTTGCCTGGGTACTCAATGGATAAGAATGCAATAAAGAATGCATGGGAAGAATTAAAAAAGAAATATCGAAGGATAAAATTAAGACAACTGAGAAAGAACATATCATGAAAATCACTTGAGATTGGTAAAATGTTCCTCAATTGTTGGAATAGGTCATAAAATGTATCACTAGCATGCCAATATGCATCAAAGCTCTCGAGAATGCCATGGAAATGTTTACAAAATACTGGAGAATTTGTTTTAAAAGTTGTAAATAATTTATTGACGAATTAAACAAAATTTATTATTTTATTCCTTCCTCAAATCCACTACAAATAAAGTAAAATTAACCACTAAACAGTTTCATACAAAATCTGTCAACGCATTTATGAATAAACTTTTACCTCAAAAACCAGGCGAGTATAATAATTTGGCCACCCACTGTATATGTCATTTTATTCAGAAAACTCTACATATTTAGAAATGGTAACACCCAGAAAATGTTTAAAAATTCAGATTTCTGCTATATGTCTCCCCTTACTCTGTGTTATTGTTTAGACAGCGCTGTGATCTAAAGCTACAGTCAAACTCCTTTAATACGTTTCGCACTTATACGTATTTCACATTTATACGTCGTTTTCTGTATGTCCCGGAAAAAATTCCTATACTTCCCATGGTACATTATTTCAGTTATGCGTTTTACGTTTCTACGTTTTTCACGTTTCTACGTTCATAATGAAAGTCTCTTTAAGACCGTATAACGTCCAAGACGTCATAGGAGACCAATAGATGACAACATTTACGTTATCGTAGAGGAACCCAAGGAATTTTTTGTACTGAATTCAGTAATCAGGTTGTTTTATTTCGTCGCTACGCAGGCCGTTTCAACTGGTCTCTACTATATTACAAAGTCTTTGGTTTCAACTCTCCATTTTGGAATTTTGGACAAAACTACAGGAATAGGGGCGCTACTGTCGTCCGGTGCGGCGTTGCATAATGTTTACCAATGTTGCAAGTTAAAAAACGGGCCATTTAAAGGAAATATTGAAATCCGAGGGAATCTAAGACTTCTAATGACAATTTGGCCTGTGTCTCACGAGCGTTTCGTTGACGCGTGACACCTGATGTCGTCAGCTGCGTCGACGCCTGCGCACACGAGTCACGTAATGCGCGTCGTACCAATGCGAAATGGCAGACGAATGCTCTTGTCAACGCGCGTTGAAAGCTATAAAACGCGCGTTATCATGACTTACGTTGTAGCTTGAGCTATGGACACAACGCACGTCGCCAAGCACGCTCGTTTGTCGTTTCGCAAAATATACAGTGTTAATCTATGACGCGTTAAGCGACTTGTGTGCGCAGGCATCGACGGACGTCGACGCAGTGCAACATCTGCGTTACGTGACGCGCGTCGACGCAGCGCTTCTTTGAGATAGACCTGAAGGACTGACTACATAAAGTGAGGATATTAGTGTTATTTTTTTTCTTCTTCGTCGGGCAGGCCTATGACTGGCCCGCGTGTCTTGTAAGTAACATGTATTCAACTTCCAGATCAATGATTCAGCTTGCGGTCTCGATCAGTTTTTTGTTCAGTTTCCGTGATCCACTGAGCAAATGTTGAGATGGCCTCTTGTTTTGCTTCTGGACGTAAATATAGCTTCATCTTTTGTTTGTAGTGGTAGGAGAAGAGCCGGGGGGGTACTATTTTGTTAGCAATACAAAAATAAAGTAAAATCTAATCAAATCTGTAGTTTATTAACTGATGCAAATAAGTTTTCTTTAGCTTGAAAGCGAAAATGTCTAGTTTTCAAAAATTGTTAACTTCGCTTTTTTGAAACGTTTATTCATCATTCATCTATTTATAGTTAAAATGTTGGGAAGAGATTTTGGAGCTCAAGAAAACATACGCAAATGGTACTTCTCCCTCATGTCACACAGTTTTTACAGTTCTTTGACTATATATACCAAAACTAACGTTGGTCCAAGGGTGGAGCGCGCCAATGTAAAAATATTTGTTTGCTTTTGTTTTGCTCATATTCAATTTCAGTTATGCGTTTTCTTACTTATTTTTTCCTTTCCCTGAAAAACGTAAAAGTGAAATTTTACTGTACTTATTTTGTGGTCTTAAGAAGAAGAATATATCAAGTAAAGTGAGATAATAGTGACAATTAATTATTGAGAAAAATAATGTAGTACGCGAAAGCTCCTTATAAACCTCTGATAAGGTTGAGTGAAGGGGAAAGTTTTCATTAGATACGGAGCTGTGAATGGACTTACAGAGTCACGATTTTTACAAGAAAACGTCTACATCAAAATGAAAGTGTTTGAAGATTGTAAAATATATCCCAAATGTAAAATATTCATAAATAAACAATTTCTGTAGTCTAAATGAGATTTGTATTTCTATTTTTTTTTCATTTTGGCACTTACACCCTTTTCCGAGTCAGCTCTTTAATTAAATCACAAGTCACAACAATATTGTTTGTTATATTTCTAAACATTATTGAAAAAACAAGTGAGACGGAAAAAAACATTTTTTGTTGTTAGTTAAGTACAATGTAATCAACATTTACTTTATTTACTTCCAAGTTTCATAGCAAAAAATCAATATACTAAATTAGGAAATGCAATAAGTTTTTACAAAGTTGAATACAGAAAGTGAATAAACAAGACACCCTAAACAAGTACACTGCTTTTGAAAAAGTTTCTCTTGTTTCGTAACTTCCTTCAACAAGTGGTCTGACCAGTTACATTGGAAGACAGAGGAGAAAAGCAGAGAAGGTAGATTAAAAAACACAATAATGGGACCAATCTACATAATTTTGTATGATAGCGTAAGCATTTCACAATTAAGGGAGAGTTACATAATATTTGTTTGGTATTTCTGTGTCATTTCTCCTGTAAAACTAAAGTATTTTACCTGTGGAATTTAAAATCTCTTCAATTCAGACATAAATACTCGCTCCTTCCACAATACTAATGACAATACTAGTAAGAGGAGAGGGTAGGGTAGGGTGATGAACCCTTCAGAATTTAGCACAGAGGGCTAGTGGTTATTTTAAATGTCGACAAACATGTGACGTGGAACACCTTGTTTAATTTTCCTTATGTTCGAAGCGAATTTTTGGGCTTAAAAGTCTCCAACATACATCCCCAAAGAAATCACATACTTTAACCGTAATGCTATCGAAGACGATATGCAATCAATATTCTTTGTACTGGTTTTACTTTCTCACATACCACTTACTGAAAGTACTGTAATGCTGGAGCAGAAAACGACGGATTGTCTTCAGAAAAACTCGTATTGTGGGTCCCTGATACCGAAAAAATCGATAATCCTTGATCCTACACATAGTAAATTACTTCCTCTAATACTTTGGTTGGTAGTAAATTGGTTTATGGCAAAACGACTGTCCGTTGGATGTTCCAAAGATGGTTCATATTGGTGCAGACGGAGACGAGATATTATAGTGCGATTTTTCCAACTCTGCCCCTCAAGCCCTTATGGCCACGATGGATTATCACACGTCATTTCGCGTCTTTCTCCGTCTCGCCTCTAGGAGTCGCATGATCGCAAACACTGCTTGATACGGACGCGATCATGCGATATCTGGCGGCACGACTGAGAACGTCGCGAAATACCGTGACCTATTCCATCGTGAAGATGGACCTTGAGGGGCAAAGTTAGAAAAATCGCAGTATACATGCAATTTTATACCCCAAAATCCGGAGTTACAAACAAATGTCTCTTTTTCACAATGACAACAACGCGTTTTATCCTTCTTTTCCAAAAAGCCCAGGCAGCCTGGCCTGTCAGAGCGGCGGCGCCGTCGCGGGGGCCCGTCCGTCTGCGGCGGCGCACTGACCCACATTCCGCGTCGGCGCGGGGCGGCGCGGCGCGGCGCGGCGCGGGGCCGCTATGCAAATGGGCAGGAAGCGAGGGCAGGTGCGCCCCCGACGCTTTTTGCACACCCCGATGCATTACGCACGCACAACAACTTCGGGAAGACGTGCGTGTTGCAACGCCGCCAATACACGAAAATTGGAACTCGAGTTGAAATGGGATCGCCTTTCTTTGGGTTCAGTGATGGCTCTTAAACACAGCTTCCATTTTTTAATAACGCTCTGAATTTTCTTTATCAATTAATTTCTCGGATAGCGGTGCATTAAAATGAAGGGACCATCATCCAACAGTATTAAAATTCAAAGAACAACTAACCATTTCTCACTTTCCTTTCATTACATCACGGGTATGCGATTCTACAGTACCGACATCGTAAAAGCGACTCTGACAGTTCGGTGCGCTGTTGCCCCACATTACAACGCACATGGCACCACCTACATCACAGAAATATTAACTCTCAAAACATTCACACTTGCTGACAGGCTATGGCACGTTTTGATGTCATGTACATACTTTCGCCAAAACCGAACCTTATCGCCTGCGCGACTTCATGTAAGTCCGATGAGCGGCACCGCTGACCCCTGGCTGTAGGAAAGTAAACAAATCCTCGCAAGCTGATTGCTTCAGAGCAGGTCACATGACATACCACAGGACTTGGCGACAGAACAGACGGAGTCGCTTATACGCTGCCGGTACTGTAGGTCCGACGAGCAGTTCTGCGCCCTTGAAAATCTACTCATTTATATCAATAAATTACATTACCAATCGAGGGTAGATTAATTCACAAGAACATAAAATTTGAACGACAGTAAACGTTTTTTTCTGAAAATGTAAATCGTTGGATATGTCATAACCACCAAGGCAATGTTCTTTTTGTCACTTCAGATAGAAAACAATACCTTACACTCTGTCGCCGTGAAGTCAAAAGTCCAAATTTAGCCCTCCAGGCAAATGAGCCTTGGAGAAAGCATCGGAACAACTCAGGGCGTCTCAACGAAGGAAACGACTATATATACATTACATACATGCAGACACAAACTACACAATCACACACACGCAGACACAAACTACACAATCACACACACGCAGACACAAAATACACAATAACGCACATGCAGAAACAAATTAATATCACAATCACACACACGCAGAAACAAAATATTCTATCACACACATGCGGAATCAAACAGAAAAAATCATACACACACACACACGCACAAAAAAATGAACACGATCAAACACGCACGCATGCATGCACACAGACATCCACAATTCCAAAAAAGCCGTGTCCTGGAGAGGGCGTGGGCACTGACCTGCGTAGACGACGATGCCCTCGACGAAGTCTGTGTTCTTGAGCACGCACTCGCGCAGCAGCAGGTTCTCGGTGCCCACGGGCACGCGCCGGCCCGCGGGGTGCACGAGCGCGCCGTGGAAGCGGTAGATCTTGGTGGTGGGCGCGTCCACCTCCACCACCGACCGGAAGCGGCTCGGGTGGAACACCTCTTGCTGCAACACCCCACCCCCGTTACAACTACCAACTGAATATTGATAGCGGGGTTGATACCTGGTATACTGCATTTTTCTAACGTTGCCCCCGCGATGGAATATGTCACGGTATTTCGCATCTTTCTCAGTCGTTCCGCTAGATTTCGCATGATCCCGACCGTATCAAGCAGTGCTTGCGATCATGTGACTTCTACCGGCAAGACCGAGAAAGACGCGAAATGTCGTGACATAATCCATCGCGAAGATGAGATTTGAGTGACCTTGAGGGGCAAAGTTAGAGAAATCGCAGTATAATCATTTGGGAGGAAAATATGTCTAATATCAATATTTTTAATTTTTAAGATCTTTCCGATCACGTAGCATTAATCATCAAAGCTAATCTGAAAATATGTCCAGAAAATACAAAAATACAAATAAAAATGTGAAATTGAGTATATGGAACCGGACTAAATATTCGAGATTGAAAAGTGTCACAGCGAATCACAAGAAATTCATGCAAATTGTATTAGCAGTGAAGTACACATTTTCAGCAGTAATTTCTTTTTAATTCAACAGAGAATAAATTCGTTTTTTATTTTGCCAACATGCCGACACAAACGAAGATTACATATTCAATGAATGTTTGCGAAGGATTTGCCAAAAGTGAAATATGCAGCGAACACAACCTTTACATAGTTATTCCAGGACACCGTGGCACTAGTTTGCTGAAGAGATTTCAACTAGAGCAGTTTTGGTCATTTCCCGGGTTTATTGATACGTGATGTGAGCTAAAGAAGGCACCATATTATAAATACCGAACCACCTAAATTTTCAATCCTTCGAATCCATCATGAGAGAAAGCGATAAAGGGAGAGAGAAAGAGAGAAAAGGAGAGATGGAGAAAGAGAGGGAGGGAGAGAAAGGGAGGGAGAGAGAGAAAGGGAGAGAGGGAGAGAGAGAAAGGGAGAGAGGGAGAGAGAAAGGGAGAGAGGGAGAGAGAGAGAAAGGGAGAGAGGGAGAGAGAGAGAGAAAGGGAGGAAGAGACAGAAAGACGGAGAGAGAGATATTTGTATGCACAGTCAAAAAAGGGGGCGTGGCTCGTGGGCACTAGGACATTTAAATAAGAATTAAATGGATGTCCAGGCGTCCTAAAAGACAAATGTTAATATATTTGGAAACTGGAAAGTTTGAACTATTTATTTAGCCAAAAAAGTCAAACGAAAATCGATCATTTGACCGATTTCATGACACCCTCTCTCCGAAACAGTGCGTAGGACGAGTACCTTCTCGACGAATCCGCGCGCGACGCAGCGCTGCTTGAGGCTGGTCTCGCCGTCCAGGTTGCAGGTGTCGAGGTAGCAGAGGCCGTGCGGGTCGCTGGAGCGCAGCAGCAGCACGTCGGCCGGCACCAGCTCGTTGTTGGACAGGTGCACCACGTCCCCCACGCGCACGTCCTTCCACAGCACGCGCTGGTAGCGCTCCGCCTCCCTGCAGCACGCGCAACCAACCCAGCCCTTTAGTCCAGGACGGAGCGGGGGAACGTCGGTCGTGTTAGATAACACTTTTGTTACTTCCTCATATACGTACGCGTATTCCGAGTAATATGCGTAGTACAGGAAAAGTTATGTTATGATGCGGCATAAAAAAGGCCATTTTTCGACAGAAACAACTCGTATTGTGGAGCTCTGTCGTAGAATACTGGATAAACCTAGTACCAATGTATAGTAAATTTCTTTCTCTAACACGTTGTATAGTCAGAATCCACGATATCGAAAAAAATTGGTTTTCGGCAAAACCAATTTTTTTCCGTATGTCAACACCACATGTGCCAATACTAAAACAAAAACTGCTGTTATTAATAAGTATGATAAGAGCAAGTTAACACGAAATTGGATTATTCCCCTACCGGATGACACAATCAAATCTTTCTGTCGTCTACGCAATTGTTTAAAATTATTTTTTATAAAAATACTTTTTTCTACTCTTCAACACTTTAAAATTTTCCTCCGTCTTAACCAAACATTACTTATTTTTTTATACTGTGAATAAACTTTTTTCAAACAAGGGTGTATGATGGAAGCAGCTGCATGCACAGGTTGACCTCAATATATATATATATATATATATATATATATATATATATATATATATATATATAATACATTATCTGTTTATACAATCTCTTAAATAAATATTGTGCCCATGGCTGGCGAACCGCCACATTTTAAGTTCATACGGGAGGAGGGGGTTAAATGGTCCAAATGCTGTCACCTGCCTTTTCGGCTCATCCTCACCTCCTTCACTTTGCACTGAGGCCTGCGGGCTGGCGTCCGGATACGCCGCAAGCAATGCTCCTCCGAAACCCAACTGAGCCTGGGTGGGGTCGCCCCGCCAGCTTTCCAGGTCGGTATCGGAGCCGATTAACACCCCTCACATTTCCCGGACGTATCCCAACTCTATTTCTTCAAAGTCGGGTATATGCCACGACGAAGCCAAGAGCCCAACTGCACCGCCTGGAGCTGACACCAGGAAACCACACGAACAACCATTACAAAATATTAAGTTGGCTGTCCGGGTGACGCCGCGTCCATGGCAAAGGTGCCGACGTTTCGGTGTGCAATTATGCAGTAATGCATTACGCCCTGAGGAAGGTCGCAGAATGGCGACCGAAACGTCGGCACCTTTGCCATGGACGCGGCGTCACCCGGACAGACAACTTAATATTGACTCCGGCCGCGGAAGCCTACGCTCTAACCATTACAAAGGCCGCCATCTGTAACCCCCATCTATCTAGTTTCTTGGCTAATATCGAAAAGACTTCTCTACTCCCTGTACTTCCAGGTTTACGAATCTTCAGCGGCGGACTCAACGACTACATACGGTAAGTTACCCTGTATTCTGCCTCAATTTACATGAATACATTTATGTACGTATGTTGCAGAGTGTTTAGTGGTGTTCTCCAGACTCCATGCGGGATCTCTTCTATTGAGTTGTTTCCAGATTTGGAATCCTTTCCCCTGTACGGGGGAAAGGTGTCCAAACCCGGAGATCGGGAGACTGGGTAGTGGATAGCACGGTTATTTTGTTGAGGGAAAAACATATTAGTTTGTTAGGGTGTTTGGGTGACGGGTGGTTAGGAAGTGATGGGATGGGATACGATGGGATGGAAGTGGGCTGAGAGTAGGAGGGGTGAGAAATGGGATGGAGAGAGTGCATTTATGTCGCGTGATTGTAACTCAAGCAACGTTAGATTAAAGCTCTGAACGCGGACCGTAAATCCGTGGATACTGTGACGATCACATGTAGAATCTATTATCAAATGACACGCTCACAGCGAGCACCTGAAAAACTGCCATGCACAAGCCCATCAGAATTTTACTTCAGTGCCGCTTCTAGGTTCCAGTAATATATACTACTTTCCTCAACTATTTTGTTAGAAAGAAAACGTTGAAATGATATCCAATGTGTGGAATTAATAACAGTTTTTTTTAAATTTACTGTAGTTTAATTTATTGTACGTTAATTTACAGAATAAGTTGTATCAGTGGCACGCGAAAGGAGGGGGAGCAAAGAGACTTCAGCTTTCTCAGAAGTCGATGGCAAATGCGCAGTTACGTAAATTAATTTAAAACGAAAAATGAAAATATTTTAATTATGTGTATTCTTTTGCAGATGCAGTTTGAGTTAAATTAACATTTCTTTGGTGAATTTTTGAAACCTACCATTGAAATTAAATTATAAAGCAAGTTGGCTGGCACTACACCTGTAAAAAAAAGTCTATTGCGCCACTGAGTGAGATTAAAGTTTCCTTATGATGAATAAATTTAAAGAAGAAAAGGATAACAATTGTGTGGTCACTGGTATTCTCTTGGTGCCTTCCAGTCATATACTGTTGGCTGACCCTTAATTGGGAACTGAACGGTTGTTTCTGTGCGACATGTTGCTGGGACGGGAGTGCAGGTTTGGTTGCATACCCTTCAGGCGCCCAATATTTTTAAGCTGTATTTTTAGCCGTCTTTTACGATTCTTAATACATAGATCCCCAACGCTTTCTGACAACATATTAGCTCCATACAGTAGGTAGAGAGCGGACTTGCTTTATTGATGGCGCATGCCTAGGTGGACGACGGTACTTTAATGTATCTCAAGGGGCAAGGGCAATGCAAGTTGTTACCGTACAGAAATTAGACAACCCGCAACACCCATGTGCCATTTCTGATTCTGCACGTGTCGTATTGTGACAACACCATTAATCAGTTCTGAATGAAAAAACTATGTTATTGGCACATAATCTCCAGAAATAAGTATGTTTATTGTATATGAATTCAGAATATCAAAGGCAGAAGAATGCTTCTTTCAAAGTTTATAATTAGAAATAACATTTTGTTAATACGCTGGTGTACGATTCAACATCATCGAACCATTTTACCCTAATAGCTATTTTGAAATACAGAAAAAACTTGGCTTGGCATGGGATTTTAAATTCAAAGTTGTTTTTTGAACATCAAAAAACTCATTATTCCTTGCCCCACTTTTCATCATAATTAAATTCACAATACATATTAATATCTTGAAATAGTTAAAGGATCCTAATTAATACAGCATCAAGTATCCTCTTTCTGAAGTACTACTACATTTTCAGGTGCCCGATAAGAGAAGACATCTGCCTACTTCATCTTTGCTCGCTTGTTTATCGTGTAAGGAGGGTTTCCCAGCTTGACTGATAGCACTCGGCGGGTTTCTTCTATTTATCATATCACAAGGCGTCTTTGATTTTTTTAATATTTTGATTTCTTCACTTCAAATACAGGTTTATTTGAGGAATTGTAATTTTATACTTTCGCAGCGCACAAGTTTTTAGATCAACTTTAACTTATTAATTCACGTAAATAATAAGTATTTGATAACATTTTCATCTTGACAGATTTTTCGTGGAAACAAAAATCAATAAACGCAGTGTGGAATAAGTGGTCATCTTTTTATTAGGGCTCTGAGAAGTATGTTAGGAAAATAAGAGTTTTAACAACACAGCACAACTTTGTACCAAACATTTGACTGATTTTTATATCAGCAGAGTTGACCCAACACACCAGATTTAAGATAAGGCCAGGCGCCATAAAGATACAATGAAAAAAAAAGGAGAGAGCAGACTGCGAAATCTGAGTCTAGGATCACATTCAGTGCACGCAACAGAGCAACAACGCTGCAATCACCCGAAGTAACCTGTTGGGCAAATTCCTGTTAATATGAACACTGGAATGAATTGTATAAAGTCCAACAGCAATTTTGCTTCAATTCTAGACTTCCAATAATTACGGATTAATATATAAAAAGGTTAACATTTATTTAAGAACAAAGCTTTGAACATTACTTCTCCAAATTTCATTTATTTGGTCCGTATTTTTATTTTTGTCCTGCAAAGAAGATCCATCTAGGAGTTTGCTAGATTGATGGTTTCATATTTCACCTCCAAAAATCATAAGTCGCAAATTATTATTTGTCAGATGCCACAGTGTTACTAATTCCGTCCTGAGACGGAACTAGGTCTCACCAAAGGGACGAAATTAGGTGCACAGTAGTTTTGTAAAAGGAGGAAAGGAGGTAAACACAGGAATAAAATTCGCAGGTAAAACAATGGGAACCTTAGGTCAACTTCAACGATAGACCAATTTTAGACCAATTTTCACAGAAATATTACGTAAAACAAGACATACCGGTATCTTGCACATAGCAATCACAATTTTTGAGTTTCGAAAAAGGAGTTATATTTCACTACAAAGAACAAAACAAAATTCCTTGTCTCTTATTGCCGACTGCAGATGAGACATTGCCTTCATTTGACAACTGAAGAGTAAACAGGAGGTTGTCGAGTCCACTGCCAATCCATAATATTTAGTAGAGACTGGATGGAATTAATACCGAGGGCGATATGTGGGTACTTTTCACCAAGTATGATGTATCAATGTTTACACTAAGTATAGGATTGAAATTTCAAACATAAATATTTACATAAAATTACATCAAAATGCGCTTCGACTGTCGCAACAATTAAGTGCAAATGCATGTAACTCACGTCCATACCTGAGCGTCTGACGCGTGGATGAATCTCGTGATTTTCAATTTTGCTAACGATTTCATTGGTACTTTAACTGATGACAATCTAATGATTCAAGATGTAAGGGAAAATCTTAGATTGAGTAACATGGGCTAAACCTCCTGATCGATACCATCTCATTTACTATTCCAAAAAATGATAATGCAGACACAATAGCTAAAGAGGCAGAGCAAAGTTACGAAAGAACTGATCTAATCACAAGCTGTCAAAAACATCTGAAGATGATCACGACCGAGAGCAAAATTAAGAATGGAATGAAATTAATAACTGCGCACTAAGAAACGTCAGGGGACGAGCGGATATTCAATTAAATCTCCAATTAAATTTAGATGGAAAGTGCAAGTTGATTTTGTAGTTGCCGTATGACCGCAACGTAGATTCTCCTGTGATCATCTCATCACCAAAAACATAGGTAACATAATTACGAAACAAAAGACGCATAAGCTACACAGTTGAATCTACATTTATATGAATATATTTGTATGTATATTTATCTAATGTATTTATCTCGGAATATGAGACTACAAAGGATTCAGTTCAGCTCAACAGTGGAAGTGACAATCGAAGTTATATGTCCAACAAATATGTTTTTAAAAGAGAAAAATCTGTGAGAAGAAATATGAATACTATCTGCAATGCACTTAAATGGTGTCGCTAAAAATCTTGAGATGTTGATGCGATTTCATAAACAGAAGTACTCCCTCTTTTCCTGGCGCTTTCTGCTCCACAAAGAGCGTCGCATACTTATTTACACCACTAATTGCTAGCTCATAAGATACAATAAACGCGCTATACATGGGCGTCTGGGTTTCTTAACAGATCACGATAACACACGGGGCAAACTGATCAGAAATCACGTTGTGCAGCACGCTCTTTGCACTTGGCCTCATGGACGGCGCATGGGCGAGTGCGGGGTGAGGAGGAGGGGTGCGCCGGCCGCGCGGCATTTGTCGCCGTCTCCTTCCACGCACGGCCGCTGGGCGGCGCAGGAGGCGCGGCCCGACCAAGCAGCTGTCAGATGTCACGTCCGACAGTGCAGCTGGCGGGACGTAGCAAACCGTGGGCAACCCGCAAAGAAGCGACCAAGGCGATGGGTATCAGGCTTACAATTCTGCCTTATCCATGTGGAATTTGCGGAGGACATACCGGGCTTTCAGCTGATTTCGGGGTTCACCTTTTTCCCGGCTTCGCATTCCACCATTTCTCCTTCATTCGTATCATTTTAAAATTAATATCACCTAATCATAAAGACAAAGATTAATCCTTAGTCATAAAAGGCTTTGTAATTAGAGTCGTAATGAAGAACTTAGGCCAAGTAGGTCACAAGTCACCAACGCGTCAGTTTCGCAAGGGCAAATTTCATATTTTCCACGAAATTTCAAACATAACTCCGCGTAAGTATTTTTCTAAGGGTGATTAGAGGGCTTCATCGGAAATCTCACGAAATACAGACTTCCTGTTTTTGTGCTGATTCCACGACGTCACAGATAACTTCATTAATTGTGAATTAAAGTCTAAATTAGGCAAGAAATTCTCAGAGATGTTAAAGATTATCGAGAAAGTAGTATTACGACTGATTTGAGTTCGTAATATTTTATAATATACGTCGCAGGAAATGAGTCATGAAACGCAAATGAGATGGAATTGCGAGAGAAAAAACTCTTCATAATTTATTAAACAAACATTACTCTCAATAAACATATTGTTCAATAAATATTGTTAATTTTAACTGGTGAATTATGAAATTGATTGGTTTAGCTCTTAGATTGATTAGTGATTCCAGGCACGGAACGGCTAAGGTCATTTGTCCCATAAGTATGCCTGTTTTCATCGCGGGCTGTAGCGGTGATCTACCCCCACTGGATGAGGAGATCCGGCGCCGACCTTAATCCGCTAGTCAGGGGTTTCCCCAACCAGGTATCTCCCATCAGCGGGGTACCGCCCCAGCCCGGACATGCTAAGCTCCCAACGGGTCTCTCGACACATGTGATAGCGAAGTGCATGAGTGTGTGTAAGAAAGGGATGAGGATGAGTCAAGGAAGAGGAAAGAAAGATCGCGCGCGGACCGTTGCCCGTTTGGTAGGCAATTGCTCCGGCGTTCGCCTGGTATTGATCAGAGAAACCATGGAAAACTACCGATAAGAGCAGCCGGCCGCTAGAATTCTCCTCCAGACAGCGGCTGAAACCGACCTAGCTGAAGAGCCAGTGTCGAAAATCCCGCTACCGTCAGGACTCGAACTTTAGTACCTTCCCGTCGGAGGCACTGCAGTGACAGCTGATGCTCTGAGCCATCTTTGCCGGTTTGGTTTTGTACGTTCCGATCTCCTCAGTTCCTTGTACCTCTTCTCCGAGGAATTACTTTGGAAATGCCCTTGTGAGCAAAAGAGAATTGCGTAAATTACAGCAGTTTCTTTAGCGGACAGTAAAATTAATACGATAAATCAGTAATCTTAAGGACAAAAGGGCAGATTGTTTTGGGGTATCGAGATTTGAATTTCCAAGAAGAACACGAACAGACGTTGGATCTTTTGCAGGACAATAGTGACTGGTAGAGCAGTTTTCCGCCAAAGTATTCTACTACAAAATTTATTGCATTCAATAAGATTTAACGCAAAGTTAATGTACATAATCATAAAATAATTTATCATATTTAATGGAACAAAGCATAAATTATCGCATGTAGCACGGTGTATGTTTGCGTTTTAGCGAACTGTCACAGTGATGAAATAGGCCCGAGTAAATTTCCACGACGGGTAAGAAATTAAACAGTTTGAAACACTTTTACACAAAATTTCAACATCATACCGAGAAGGTTCCACTTCCACAAACTATGCGCCTCTGAGCATTAAAATAACTGCAAAAGTCTAACACCATTCCCAACCGACAATAAAATTCTATTTATTTTGAACTTAACTGAGCAAATGCAAATGAAAGCGTATATAAGAAACATAGAAGGGAAAAAAATATATCGTGATTCTAGTATACTGACAGAAAAGAGTGGTTTTCGTGTTCCAATTGCTAAAACTTCACTCCTTCAATGCCTGATTCTTGGAAATCGGCAAAACTCCAAGACGACCCTCTCATTTTTCAACAAGATTTCTGCATGTATGTTTCTAAATAGAAGACTTTTACTTCTCCTCCCTGCCGTTCACAACGCAATCTCCGCCTTTCACACCGCAATTCACTTATAAAAGACTAGTTGATGCTTCATAATGCATTGCGAAGTCTTGAACGAGGCTGTAACCTTCAGGTAATATAAAATAACCTTGAGACCATGCAAAGCATGATTTCCGACGCTTTTAATGCCAAACAATTACCCCCAAAAACCAACATGGCCGGGAATCGAATTCACGAACACAATAAAACGAAACTAGTACGCAACCAGTTTCGCCGCGTATTTAACGCATCTGTTAAACCGAGACACTACTGGGGGCGACTTGAACGGCTGGGTCGAGAACTAAAATTCGGCTGCGATTTAGAAATTGAGCGCTCTGCACGGAGATAGGCAGTAACTGGGCCTTAACCGAGCTTCCAGGTAATTCTCCGTAGGTGGGAGGTCGTAAGGAGACGCCTCAACCCCAGGACAGAGGCTCCCTTTCTTTCGCAACCCCTCGCGTCGTTGGGCCCGTTTCCGCGAGTAGCAAATCTCGCGTGTTTGTTATGCTGACGGGCAAGCGTTTATTTGGGCGGGGCCGACCGGCCGCCTCGACTGGCCTGGAATCTCCCTCTCTCGACCGCTCCTCTTTTCGCACGAGGGCGACGGCGCAGCCTACGCTCATCGCGCCCAAGGAAGGTTTTCTTTTTTCTTTCTTCCAATCCAGAGCTGCAGCGCACAGCGTAAACGGGATCGTTGAAATCTGGAATGGCGACTCATAAGGCGGCATGTGAAGATGGCGATAATACATGAACGGACGTGATTTGAAACAATATGCATCGTAGATGGCTTTGCGCAGACTAAAATATTATAAATTAACAAAGGGGCCTCATCATGATTTGCGTAAAACAAGTCCACAAGATTTTGAGTTCATTGCTTACACGCAACACTCACCGTGCTGGAAACTCGGATTGATATGAAATTTCACCAGCTGATAGAACACCATGCAAAACCTATATACGCAAATTTTGATGTGCTATGGAATATTATAAACAGTGTTTTATAGGCATTTTGTATCAGGACCTTTCGTGACCTTCGCGCTTCCCGCAGCGGGCGAGCCGTTGCTTCGGCAGCGCAAGGGACGTTACGCGACGTCTATCAGCTGGTATCAGATTTCCAAGCGCGTTCGTTTAAGAATTCGTATTTATCATTTCTTTCTTCTTCTTTCCTTTGGGTCATCTAGGGACCACGCACCAATTTTATTGCTTCTTCCTTTGTTCTTTCTTCTTCCTCCAGTACTCTTTCATCTGCTCGCTGTGTATCACTTTACTCACCTCGGACCATTTTGATCCTGTCTTCTTTTCCTTCCTGCCCTAGAATCCTTCTATTTCTAACACTTTCTTCGTAAAAATTTATCTTTTCTTTATTGTATCTGTTTATTATTTATTTTTAATTATTTAATGATTTGTTGTGCATTTATATATTTACGTGTTTATTATTTAATAAGTACTGATTAATTAAACCACATTGTAATCTTTAAATCCTCTAAATAATGCCAGTATGCATTTAATTATTGCATTCGAATTACTCATGTATGTGTTCTCGTCCTACTCGTCCATCTGAACCTGCAAAGTAAACTCCCATTTTTGTCACCCCGCCTGCCCTCCAAGTAAATGAGACCTTGGCGACACTCCGATAGTGCAGGCGCGGTGTGTGAGTAACTGCCGCAGAACCAGCGGGAAGCAGCGATTTCCGCCCTTCCTCGGTCGGTAAGGTCAAGAAAGGTCGCAATACTAATTATCGCAAAAACACTACTTGCAATACTTCATAGCACGTAAAAATTTGTATGTAGGGGTTTTGAAAGGTGCCGAACAAGCTGGTAAAATTTCAAGTCAATCCGAGTATCCAGCATGGTGAGTGTTGCGTGATTCCGAGCGCATCACAGTCTACAGTTTATTAGTCCCGTAAGTGTACTTTTATTGTGGAAGGTGGCGATGAACTTCCCCCGCTGGATGGCGAGATCCGGCGCCGACCTATCCGTCGACTTGCGGGGATTGGCTCAACCGGGTATCTCCCACCAATGGTATCCTCTCGCCCGAACAAGCTCTAAGCTCCCGACCGGACTCATGGCTGATGTGGTAGTGTAGTGCTTGAAAGTGCGTGTGTAAGTAAGGGGTGAAGATAGGACAAGGAATGGGAAACAAGGAACGTGCGCTGACCGTGGCCCGTTTGTTATGGTACTGCTCCGTCATTCGCCTGATATTGAACTGACAAACCATGGAAACAATACCGATCAGAGCGGCCGGGCGCTTGACTTCTCCTCCAGACAGCGGGTGAATTGGACTCAGCTAGTGTCGAAAATTCTGCCAACGTCAGGACTCGAACTCTAGGGCCTCCTGGTCAGAGGCACTGCAGTGACATCCTCACCTAAGCCGGTACGATATTTCGGAAATTTTTAGGCAATTACTGCGAGACTCATTTACAATAATCAGGTGCGTCAGACGTCGCGACCCACACTCTACGGTCTTATACAGAATAACCCGAGGTGCCTCGCTTCCTTTGTTCAGACCCTCGCACAACAACACACAATTGTTATTATAGAAACTCCTGTCTAGAACTTCATTTCGCAGATGCTTCAGTCTCCTGTATCACAAACTAGCGTTCAACAAACATGTATGTAACAAATGATTCCCAAGAATGCGCGTTGGAGGTCAATTGGAAGCAATTGCGACAAGTGAAGCAAGTCGTTGTCTGAAGCGACGTTCCTGGCGATACCTCCACTGAGCAGGGGCCAGTCGTCCTCAGAGAGCGGAAGGCGTCTCTAACCCAGAACTTCCCTCGCGAGATCCGCGGCTCCGCGGCAAATGAAAACCCCGGGCCCTCGACGAAGTGTCCTTTTTCTCTTATTTTCTCCTCCTCTTATATTCCTCTTTTTTTCTTTCCGTCTTCATCATTTCTTGTTCTTTTTCTTCCTTCTTTTTTCTTCCATTCACGGATTAGACCCTTTGAACTGTTTCGGCTTTATCCCACTTGGGTCAAGTACCCAGTATAATCGGTTAATATTATTCAGTTACTCAGAACATTTGCGTACAACGTTGTTTTTTTTAATATTTTAAATTAAAGAAAGGCAATCTAAGAAATTCACAAGTTTACTCTTTCGAAATTCATTCATAATCTTGTGAACATAATAAAAAGAAAATGATAATTCAATTTCCAATCCCAATAACCGTGTAATACACAATTATAACTCCCAGGTCGGGAAATTAATAACTTATTAATTATGACATAGAAGATTTATGACACCATATCCTTTATTCTTCCCGGGGTTTATCGCCAATCGCGAAAACGAAAAACAAAAACGAATGCATAATTATACTGGTAAACAATTAAAGAAAAGTTCACTTAATGAATTCAACGAAATGCATCTGACGGATGTTTCTTAGACGTTCGCAGTTATTCAAAGTTCGTGCACAATATCATTCATCGTTGGCTTGTGCAAAGCGGGGACGACAGACGGGCGTTTGTGTGTTTTAGTCCCCGTCCATTTTCACTAATCATCACATTAAAATCAATAGCGCCAACGCCCTTGGCCTGAAAATAACCAGAGGGACCCTCCGAAAATAGAGATGAATGTGCGAAGGATGCTCAAGAGGAGCCAGGAGATATGTCGACGCTAGATCTTGGGGCGAGTAGGGAGTCTGACACTGCAATTCTGCGCCTTCAATACAATCCGAGTAAATGAATAATTAGAGCAAGTAAAAACTCTTCTGACAATAGAATAAGAATATCTAAAGCAAGGATTGCGAGCTAAGGAATCAACGGATGGAAGTTGGTTTTGGAGACGTCAACGTAGTTACAATGCGATTTAGACAACCCAAACGGCATCCAAATTATGCAAGTGCCCCGTTTGAACGTTCATTGCAAAATATCGTAAATAAACAACATTGTAATAAAACGTACTTCAGTTAATGTTTCATTGTCTACTGTGTTAGACAGCCAAATTCACTTCTCTGAGATTTTTTTAAAATTATCTTTCGTTTGTTTTTGATATTTCTTGCATAACACCAAGTAACAATTTAGGCTGCAGTACTGTGCTACCCAAGCAGAATGAAATCAAAATTTCCAACCGAGAAATTCTGTTTACTTTAATTTATTTTAAAGAAATATCAAGAATTAAAACATGTTAATATTTTAATCAATTCTTCAGGAACTTTTCTTTCTATTAAATTGTCGATATTCAATGGTTCAAGTGGAGTGACACAGCATAGTTACGGTTTTCAGACCTAAAAATGTGAATTTTATCCACTTTAGAAGAAAAAAATTAAAATGACTATGAGATAATTTTTCAGCCATTTCACAAGAACTATCTTCTATCTCCCAGTTCATACCTCAAAATTATTGTAGACGCATAATCTTCCATCCTTAGGTAAGGTAACAAATTTTCGACTTAATATACACGTGAAAGAATAATTAGAACTTTTAAAATATACAATGCAAACATGCGAGAAAATTACTTTCTTCACGAATCACTTATTCACTATTCACTTAATATCAAGGAGTATGACAAGGAATGGAAACTTTGCCTTAAAGGTGGGTCTCCTTTTTACTGCAACGTCACTGCAGACATTTCTTGCAGCAGGAAGTTTCACATTCTTTACAATTTAGCAGTTTAAAGTTCTCGTTTATCAGTTAAAAAACTACTCAAAATATAGGCAAGTTGAGGAGTGCAATGCAGATATTCCGATCGTACTAAAAGAAGAACAATTCGTGACACGGCAAGAAGCTCCCACGAAATGGAGAAATCCGTGCAAAAGGAAAGAAGAAGCCAAACTTTTTGCCAATTTTAAGTAGAACACAACGGGTGGCTACAAAAGGCAGTAACATTCCAGAGTTATTACGAAGCAGCCAAGTATGACACGAACACATGGAAGACGCGAATGAAAAGTATTGTGGAAATTACGGCGTGCTGGCGCACTTCTGCTACCCATGTGGGTCGCAGGGCACTCCGCAGGCTGGCATTCGAGCAAATTGAGCGTTCTCTTGCCAACGAGCCACTCCGATTGGTGAGTGGTGCACGAAGTTCGATTGTGCCTTTGCTCATTGAAGGGATTGAGTTTAAAGTTTAGTTTTAAGCCCTTCGCTGGAGCGATTGCTTTCAAATTTGGCAAGAATGCTTGTGACCGATCAATAATAATCAACATATACAGTTGCAATACAAAATATTATCTCAAAATGTTCATTTTGTTTTACAGACAACTGCTTTGGATTAAGCGCACCTTAACTATAGTAGCTTACCCGATGTTAAAAACAAAATATAAAACATATTTCTACCCCAAATGTGATGATTGCATAAAAATATTTTCATCTAGTCAAGATTTCCTTTCATAAGGTTTCACTATGTCATGTAGAATGCCTGTCACTAGTACAAGCACAATTCGAAAGATCAGATTCGAAGGATTTGTACGAACTTATAAAATTTGGATGCAACACAATGTAGGATTCATTTCACATTTAGTAGAAATATATAGGGTACCGAGTGTACTATTTCTTCTTAAAAGCACTTTGCATTTCTTGAGGTAATTGGTTTCTCGAACAAAAACTTTTTATTAATTTAACAAGTATAACAAGACAATCAATACTACACAATTACTGAATCTCATCAATGCAGTGAACAAAGTTACACTCTCCGGTTTGCTGTATTAAAGAAACTAAGACTTCGCAGGCTCATGAATTGCAAATCAGCTCCATTTCACTCTCCATTACTCGCTTCTGCAGTTGTGAACTAGGCCTGAACTGGATGGGGCCACTTAGAGGTAACAACACTCTCACCTTAATGAAGAATGGATTATTCCTCAAACCCAGCGTGTAATAACAGAAAATACTGTAATCCATGACATCGAAGCTCGAAATGGCTACAAAGAAAACACGTGCCTTAGCTATGTTACGAGCTAAATTACTGAATTTTCTGGTTCTATAATTATTCAGTCGGATAATGCAAAAGTCTTATATTTTTTACATTAAAAGCATTGAAACTCCATCTCTCCCTATTTTTCACAACAATGCAAATCTAACAAGACTAACAACATTCCAAAAACGAGCAATGATACATATCTGATGAGTTAATTTGTTTTTGCTCATTTGATTAACAGTGTAAAATACAAGCGTCAGCAGGGGGACGATTGTATCTCGGTGAAACTGGTGACATTGCCCATCATACACTATACCAATGAACTGAAACGCCGCATTACGAGTGCAATCGGGCGAATTACACCTGATACGAACCCACACGTGCCGCAACTAAAACGTCGCATCGCAAACTCCACTCAGAACATAGTGCATTATGGCAAATAATACACTCAAAATTTATCTTTTAATTGGTATACAGGGCATACTTATCTTTGAAAATATACCCACACTAAACTTTTGGAAGTTATACTTAATAAATTACTCTGGATTTTTAGAGGATAGGCTGTCCATCTTGTAAGTCTTCTGAGTTTTAATTTATGAAGATTTGACCGTCTCCTGACACGATTCTAGTGTCTTGGAATTCATTCATATATCACGCTTGCTAACTGTGCTTCTTGATAATGACTCATTTCGGAAACAAAATAGTATAATAATCTGAATGGGCAGCAAACATAACAATATAAAGAAGTCTGTTTAACATGAATAATGTGTCTTACGGAAGGCGTATTCCCAACTTCGTCGAAAAGCGTTGAAAAGTGTCAGAAAGATGGCTAGTCATGCCCTCCGCTCCGAAATGCGGATAGAAAGAACATCTCTATTCAGGGATGGGGACATTGGAAGTCGGTACAACTTCGATCAGGGATTGGTCAAGGCTTCGTTATGCAAATCATTTAAATTACTTGCATCTCTTAATACTCCGTGCTTTCCTCTAAGCTTGCATTTCTATCACTTGACCCCTAAATGTCATATAACCTATGTCATAACTTTTTGTACGGTTTTTATATCTAAAACATAAAAAAAATGATTCGTAAGGTGAGAAAGTAATAACTGAAGTGCAGCTTTCCCAGAAATTCACAACCACTTCGTTTTACAAGGCTCCCTATCTTCAGAGTGTGTTAAATGGAATTTGTGAAAATTAGTTTCGACTAAACTCTGAGCCAAATTATTTCAACTGGTTCCTTGCATTGAGGTTTACCCAGGGTTCTCGCATTCTCCGGCTGTGGTATTATTGCCTTTCCTGGAAGCTCTGAAGTTCTGAGCTTTAAAGCAGACACTTTCTGGAATGTCATCTTGGGCCACCTATGTCCTTTTCCACGTTAGTAGAGCAGACCTGACTGCTCGTATCAAGAGAGCAAAAGGGGCTTATCATAGACATATGACCACGAGGACAATTCTTATTGTTCAAGTTGTGTTTGTTAGCTTTTCAATGAGAGTGTACAATCTTGGCAGCCTTGAGTACTCGCCGTTTATCTTAAACGGACCAGGCTTTTCCTTATGATCTTTATTTCCTTCACGTCCAGTTTCTCAAGAAAACCTCAAATATATATTTAACATTTTTTCTTCTTTCTTCGTTTTGCTTATGCACATTGAACATCAGCAGGAATATCCGATTGAGCACCCTAGTTACATTAAGTGGCAACATCTCTCTACTCCATCCCAGCTACCAAGTAGGCAGGAATGTTATTCGGATAATAGATTTGCAGTATCCTGTAAACTTTTTTCTGTAATGCTGATTTACTAGAGATAATTTACTATTTCAAAAAGCCAATTGTTGAGAAACCTTTTGGTGAGCACTTAGGCGGCTCCACACATTCGTTATTTGGCGACCAGCGAGCAACCACTCGCCGAATCCCGGGTCGTGTGGATGAGTTGCTTGCTATTTGCAGAGTGACGAACATTCGGCGCTCGTCCTACCCTCCGCGTGTCGGTCTTTTGGACACATCAAAGGAAGCGAACATTTGCCGAACACGGCTGGTCGGGATTGGGAGAGCAGTAGCTCGCTGCTCGGTGAATGCTGAATGTGTGGAGCCGCCTTTTCATTACTCATTCTCAATAGCCATAGAACGTCAATCACTTTTCCCGATGGTGTCAGATTTTCCCCAAACGTAGACGTAGCTCTTGGGATACCATTATTATTAAATATTTTTGTACTCTCATACTAGGAAAACCCGGCAGTCGTTGTTCTGCCCTTCATCTCTTTCTTTCCTCTCCCATCTCCCTTTCTTACCGTCTCTCCCTCCTTCCCTCATCCTGTCTGTCTCTGCCGGTTTCTGTCCCTCTCATTCACATTTACTTGCAGATTCTGCACGTCCCTGAGCCGGTGAGTTAATATCGGGAAGCACCGGACCAGCAAAAAGGTAAAAGAATGTTCGAGAAGTTCATTCTGTAGATTACGATATGAGAAACGTTTCTTTGAGGTCTTTGGTCTCAAAATTTTAGTTTTTATGGCCCTAGAACGCTTCGTTTAGGAGTTATTTAACGATATAGATTCAAAATGCTCTCGAGTGCGTTGCAGGTTGCATTTGACGTGAATATTTAGTTTTGTTCTACAGCGCCATGTAATGGAGTTACAACATAATTATTAATACATAAACCTTCTGGGTGAAAAAACACGTAGAAGTGCCAACTTTCATGGAGATCGGTCCAACGGTGTCGGAGTTTAGCTCTTATATATATATATATATATATATATATATATATATATATATATATATATATATACCAACATCCAGTTTTATATATATTATTAATAATTATTTTTGTACTGTCATATTATGAGGAAGAGCGCAGGGGTTGACGTTGCTGCACCGCCAAACGCCGGAGAGAAGGCGGGCGCCTCGCCTTGTCTCTCCAGGCGCGTGAGGGAATGTAGGGAGGGAGGGGAGGGGGCGGGGAGGGGCCGCTAATTGGCGGGCGCCTATTAGAGAGGCCGCCGCCTCCGCCTCCAGCGGCGGCGCGTGTTGCCCCGCGTCACAAGCAGCCGCAGCAATTAGCGCAGTGGGAGCCGACCCTCGCCCCCTCCCGCCCCCGCACACACCGCTCTATTTGGGACACAAACGCACGCTTCTGCGGCGGGGCTGCCTTCATTGAATTTGGTTCAGTTATATCAGGTAGCAAAGCAAATTTCCTCAACAGTGGATAAGATGTATTAAAACATCATTTTTTAATGTTCATTTAATATTACATCGCAAGTGAATACTTTGTGTTTTCGGGTGCATAAACTATTTTGGGCATTAGTCCGGTGAGGGTACTGTATGTTACAGTCAGAGGGTGGCGGTGTACCTCCCCTGCAGTAATGTGAGATCCGGGACAGACATACTCGTCGGCTTGGGTGTTCCCCCTCCAGGCATCTCCCCGCAGCGGCGCATGGCCCCACTCGCAGTAAGTTCTAATCTCCTGTTTTCCCGTTATGTGTGATGGTCATACATGTAAGTGTATCTACGTGTGTTTACAAGGGGAAAAGAGAGGGCAAGGATTAGCAATGGAAGACCGTGCGTGGTCCGTGGCCCGTTTTTGTAAGGCTACTGCTTCAGTATTCACCTGATATTGCCCGGAGAAAGCTTGGGAAAGTACCTATTACAGCAGCCGGGGAGAGGGCTAGGTTGCGGCTGAATTTGACCTAGCAGAAGTACAGCTATATATGATATATCATGCTTGCAACCTAGGACCTTCCGGTCATCAACGCTCCAGTTACTACTGTGTTGTCATTGAGGAACTATTGCCGGTACTTCCACCTCGTGTTCCTTTATTTCTTAGTGTGTGTATATTTAATTAATTCGAACGGTATAACGAGGATTTGATGTGATTTTATTGATAATTACAAAATTAAATTATTTACAATACACATTTTAAGGATCGTGCACCCTCCCGACTCACAAATTACTCTTTGTATCTACGTCAGATCACGAGACCGCCCTCTTTAAGACACAAAATGCACTTTGCATCGAATGGCTACGGAAAGTTCCGGGATCATCATATCTAAAAACCCTTTGAATGGTAACCGCTTTTCAACAAGCTAGAATCCACGATTCTCGTATCATAGACTCTGATTTCAATTATCGGTCGGTGTTTTTTCTATTAAAAGTTACAGAATTAATTTTTTGACATAATACTTTTATTTTGAAGTCCATTTTCTTTATTGTGACTATTCCACTACCACCAATAAAATGAACGCCAACAGCTTTCAATAATACTTCTAGTACTCCCCAAGCAGGGGCGAAGTATTTAAAAAATTACTTTCTTTTTTCTTATCACTCCCAAAGGATAATCGTAAACTGCAGTATATCAATCGTACGAGGCAATGTGCACTTAAAGCGCAACTCATTCTTTTATATTTAGCGCATTTTAAATCTCCGTTGGAGATAATTTCATTGGTATAATTTCATTAAATACGACTCGTAAATATTACCCTTGCTGTTTCTCATCTCAGGAATTTATTGGAAATTTCCAATACACTTGTGGTATTACCTACGACTATAACACTCATGAAATTAACAACAACAGCATTTAACAACCCAATTTGGTACACCCCAATAGGGTGGTGTATCTAAAATAAATATTTTCTATCCCATTTTTTCCCCTTCTTTCTTCTAGCCAGTCATAAGCCGCGATAAATTAACAAGAGGTGGCGTTCAATCAAAGAGTAAATTTTCTATATTCTGAGATAGTGTGAACATTTTCTATTGTGTCCGATGAATCTACTACTAGCTTTGTAATACAACATCCTATCGGTCCCGAAGCGGTGGCGGCTTAGAAACAAAGAGCCACGAAGCAAGAAGCGGGAGGGGGGAGGCGAAACGGAACACGCCTTGTTCGGAGGAAGCTGGCCAGGGGGCGGAAGGAACAGCTAGTCTAGACGGGGGCAGGCCACCTGTTGAACAGCGTAGTTCCCGCAGCAGCCGCGCCGCGGCGCCGCGCCGCGCTCGGCCGTGCCCCGTGCCGAGCCAGGCAGAACGTCACGGGCTGCGGGTCCACGGCGCACGCGAGGGGTCGAGAAGAGAGTGACGCCCTCCAGGAGCTTCCTCGATTCCCCGGTCCACGCCCCTTCCCAACGAAACAATCGATGAACACATTTTAACATGTATCTCAAAATTAGCCCATTTTAGAGATGTCACCCGCAAAAAGAAAACATCTACCTAGTTCTAACGACGCATATTACTAAAATTAACTACAAATTTGTTAAAATGACGGAAATTGGTGACATTTTTACTAACTTGAAATGGATTTTTTTTATTTTCCCCCTCTCTCCTGAAAAGTCGCTATTTTTAAATTCATGCTGCTAAAATTTATCCACGTAGTTTAGTTAAACATAAGCATTTTTTAAATTTAAGAACTAACAAAAACAGATACACATGATTAAAGGAAAAGTTATTATTACATTCTGTTTGTTTTAAAAATGAGATAATATAATCAAAAATAACATCTTCGTAGTTTATAAACTTTAATGTTGACACGATGACTGCAAACATTACATTAACCCTATTAACACTATGCTAAATACTTAGAGCTAAATACTTTTACCTCTGAAAGTTTTACTTTTGTAAATTTTTGGAAATAAATTAAAAAATAATAGTATTAGCAAACGATTCTGTTCGATGTCCCGCGTAACCGACTTCAATACGAAATATATTGCAAAATTAATTACGCAAATATTTGACTAATGTTAACTTAATATGACTCTTGAGAAACTGTTTATCTTAGAGTACTAGAGAAAAAAAGGAATAACAGCACAATCGATGAAAAGCGAAAGCTTCGATCGCTTCGGTCACTAGCAAAAAGAACCGCTGTCGCACAGCCAATTTTCCCTCCGGCGTTCTTCTCTGTCAATTAGGCCCTTGTTCTGGAAATTTCCGCCGGCGTTCCAGGCGCGGAGGCGGCAGCGCTGAAGCTAGAGACCGAGATCACTCGACATCGATCTCGTGGAAATCATGCCATGCAACGTTCTTATACTATAAAGATTCAACCGTTATATCTAGGGAGACAGTGGCGGATCCAGGAGGGGGACGGGCATGGGGGATGACCCCCCCCCCAGGCCTTGAGTTTTCAGTTCTTGCCTTCCTTTATTTGTCAAAATGGATTTAAATATTTATGTTAGAATTGTGTAATTATTTAAAAGATAATATTGTGTAGTATCGTATATACACTACAAAATAACATACAATATAACAAATATATTTGTCATTTAACAAAAATATTTGGAGGCCAACCCCAAAATGATGGAGTTGATCCATCCCTATACGAAGAAGTTGCTTTTTATTTATTTATTTATTTGTTTGTTTTCACAACATTGAACGTGACCCCTATAACTTCAGTTACTCCTTGAAGAATTCGGGGGGTGACAAACTAGAAGTTAATTTACAATGCACTCTCATGGGGTTTTCTCATTCGCTCATTCCCGTATTCCCCCGCTGATCCGTTGTTATTCCCCCCTGCTGCGATCAATGGGATCCAATCAGAATCCTTTCCTTTTGTAGCACAGCCTGTATGTACGGACGGTCGGAGGAGAGAAACGTCATGGCCCATATCGTGCCCAGTTATCTTGCGAGTGGGTCTTTACTTTTAGGTTCTAGCCTTAATCATTTTAGTTTCACGATGGTAAACTTACATAATATCATTATAAGGTACAAATGTTGTCTGATTTCAATAGGAGACCTTTAGAAGCTGCCTGAAGATCTCTGATCTCCACATAGCGCACTAAGCAAAATACGTTTCGGCTGTAAGAACACTGCAGAACAACAAAATGGTACGATTTTTAAGTTGTTTTTCAGGCTACTGATTAAAAGAAGTCAACAGTGAACAGCCTACGGGTAGCTTTTAAAACTGGCCATCTCCACAATTTTCCGTAGCTTTAGACGAAATGAACACGACTGAAGGTCTTACTACTTAAACACCTCGTTTTTTTCTTCATATTTTTTGAAGAGACGCCCATTGGCGTACTGTAGTAACCATGATAATTGGATAGTGGTACTGCAGTTAAAATGTTTATGGTCTTCCTTGCGAGTGGAGCCATCACAACAAGCAGTGCCCAGCCAGGGCATCATCCGAGAGCATTCCCCTCTCAGGTGACGGGTGGGGAAAGTGAAGCTGCTGGGTTCGCGGGGCGAGACTCCACATCGCGCTTCGGACATACGAGGCCTGTTCCCCTCCAGTAGGGGTAGAACCCATGAGTCACGATAGGAGCACCCGCCCACTGCCCGCGCCGGCTGCGAGGCTGGGCAGAGGCCAGGATCCAGGGTGACAACCATCGGATTGCACGGGCAGAGGAGTCGGGCAGGGTGGGCGGCGGAGCGGAGGGAGGCAGGGCTGGAGGAAGAGCGCGGCTGGGGTAACGGACCGGCGAGGGCGGCGGTGGTTGAGAAGGCACGCAGTGGGTGGTGGAGCGGCGGGCAGCGTGGGCGGCGGGTGGAAGC
Source organism: Acheta domesticus (assembly GCA_031308135.1). NCBI lineage: Eukaryota > Metazoa > Arthropoda > Insecta > Orthoptera > Gryllidae > Acheta > Acheta domesticus. The sequence goes on from JAHLJT010003656.1 coordinate 64,063,102, forward strand.
GGCCTCGTTATCTCGTCTGCTCTCGCCCGGGGACGGCTGCGCCGCGGGGCCAGCAGCCGCCGCTGCCGCCGCCGCCGTATCGATTCTTGGCGGAAAGAGCGTGGGTGGCCTAGACTGCGCCGGGGGAGGCGACGGGGGCGGCGACCGCGGAGGCGGCGAGGGCGGAAATTAAGACGAAGTATTCTTCCCTCCCCGTTGTCCCTGGGCGTTTCCGGGCCGCTCTTCCGGTGGGCACCTGGCCAGGCCCCCGATCGCGAGGCTTCCCAGCGCATGCGGTGCCCGGCGGGCGGAGGAGGTGTCAAGGCTCGGCCAAAGGAGGCAAAGCACAGAAGATTGATTGTTAGTGATTCCGGGCGCGTCAACTAACAAGGACGCAGTCCCGTAATCGTAGTGCATGTTTAATCGCTGGAGTTGGCGGTCATCTTCCCCCGCTGGATGGTGCAATCCGTAGACGACCTATCGTCGACTAGCGGGTTTTCCCCAACCAGGTATCCGTCACCAGCGGGGCACCGCCCCAGTCGGGACAAGTTTTAAGCCCCCGACCGGTCTCCTCGCAAGAGTGGTAGTGTATGTGTGTATGTAAGGAGTGAGGATAGGACAAGGAAGAGGAAGGAAAGATCGCGCGGAGTCCGTGGCCCGGCATTCACCAGGTGTTAATCGGGGAAACCACAGAAAACTACCGAATAGAGCAGCCGGCCCCTAGAATTCTTCTCCAGGCAGCGACTGAATCCGATCTAGAAGCAATGTCGAAAATCTTGCCACCGTCGGGAGTCGAAACTAGGCGCTCCTGGACAGAGGGACCGCAGTGACATCAGTTGATGCCCTGAGTCATCTCTCCCGGTGCAAAGTACATAAGAAAAATGCACTGGCCAAGGAGAGCAAATCTCCAAGACGGTGCTCTCTCAGCCTGAATCAGTGAAAAACTTCTGATTGACAGTGACTATTCACTGATGGTGTCACTCTGCCACTGACAATCAGTGAATTGAACTGAACAATTCAGTGAAAATCGGGTCCACTTTTTGAATCAGTGAAACTTTACTGTTTGAATCACAACAGCAGCACGTGAACGACTGAACGATCAGTGAGCGATGGCGGCGCGGCACTTTTACCACTGACGACCAGTGAAATGCTGGCGGTCATTATGAAAAGGTTAGTGTATTCGCTTATTGCTAGCGAAACTACACATTTCGACTGAAGATATCAGTGACTTAGGCTCTCACTGATTGAATCAGTGACAATTTCACTGATTCAGATTCAGAGAGTGGAAACTAAGTCTGAGAGAGGAACATGCACATCAGTAATCGCTTGAGCCATAAAAGTTGGTAAGTTCAATCACTCCCTAATAAAAACGCTTCCCATAAGGGCAGTGCCTGGCTACAACAGCTCCATTCCGAGCTCAGTTGTATAGATCACTGTTTCTTGTCATTATCCCGTAATTCTGAAGATCAAAAAGACGAACTAATGATGGATACGTAATCTTACTTAAGAAGGCAAAAGCCTCGGGAATGATACAATTCTATTTTTCGGGAAATGAGAAAAGCTCCCTATTTTTGTTGCATTGCAAACTAAATAATAGCTTATTTTTTATGAATTGGAAAATCTTTTTTTTTCTCTTTCGTCAGTTCGCTAAAAGTAATGTATGAATGCACGTTGATAAAATAGCATGAGTTTTCCGATGGTGACACGCAAGTGTACTACTAGAAGGAAATCGGTCCTGGATTTACAATTTAAACGCGTGCAGCCTAGTATATGTTCCCTAAGTCCACGGACTTCAAGAGAGCTGCATAGAATCCGAATTCTACAGCCAGGACCACATCGCGACACACGGCATAGCGAGGCGGGGCGGCGCAACGGCAGCCGAGAGTCCTGACGGATTCAACTGCGCCGCAACGCTTCCGCAATCTTCGCGCGCACGCGAAGTGAACTGAAGCTAATGAACGGCTCAGCGACTTCACTCTTCAATGTGTTTGGGCCAACGAATACCTCCGTTCCAGATCACTCACCGGTACATCAAACGGCATTCGGATCAAACGTTTTCGGCTTGGTTAAGAATCACATGGCAATAGTAATCGGCGTTGCATGAGAGAAATAACGTATTCACGAACGTTCTCAACGTTTACCTAACTACAGCAATTATTTACCGAACACCGAAAAGAGGGGTCGAATCGATTTGACTGAACGCAGGACCTCTGCTTACAGCGAGCGCATCCAAAGATTGCGCCGAGGCGGGTAATACGGGGTCGCGCCGCAGGAGGCGCTGGCAGCGCCGGCGCGTGCTTCTCACCGGCCGCCAATGCCGACCTGCCCCAACGCAACGCCAGGCCCCACCCCGCCCCACGCCCACACGCCACCCGCTCACGCAGTTGCGCAGTTCACTCATTCTTCGCAACACCAGGGCCTCCATTTGATTGAACTCAGGCACTAAGGGACAATAGTAGTGCAAATATCTACCACGAGAAATGAATACACATGTATAATGAACATGTTTGTTTTAGTTTTTAATTATTCGAAGTCACACAGTTACTGACTAGATGGAAGCATGCGTAAACTCCGTACTTTCCAAAAAGTGCCCCCTCTCCTCCTCCATTTCCCCACCCGATCCTCGACTCTTTCCTGCCTGTCCTCATATGTCCCCCCAAACCCTTGTGTCTTTGGAAGGATATAAGTCAAAATAGAATTTTAAGGGCCTAGGACGCTTCCTTTTCGAGTTATGCGCGATTATGTGTTCGCGGTAATTGATTTTGAATCTCGTAATCTACAAACTTCATTTTTTCGTCTTAAATTAGTTCAATGCAGTCCTTGGGAGTTAGTCCCTATCAAGTAGTAGCACAGTTGAAGGGTTTTGTTTCGATGGTTTCTTATAAATAGTGGACAACCGTGATATATCCTTAGGTACTATATAAAGAGAGAACTGCGAGTACAAACAACCTTATTACAAAAATATTTTTAGTCTTTGGTCCTCAATGGGATTTTTTTAAGAAGCCGAGGTAATAAAATAATTATATTTCATGAATATATTTATATTCTGAAAATTATCAAATTGTTTTCAGGTTTTAATTTTTATTATTGAAATTGTGAAAAAATGTAAGCACTTGTGAGAACTACTTTCTGGAATATAAGCGATTTTAGTTGTAATTACTAGTAATTACTAATTACCTCATTTTACAATTACCACTGTATACCCTATATTAAAGCAAGTTTCTTACAACACCGATAAAGGAGATAATATGCATTATAATACTACGTGCGTTCATAACGTGCCTTTTTCTAGTTGGAAATATTTCTGACTTTGCCCACGTCGATTTTATTGGGCCAGAATAGAACATTGAAATTGAATGAGATGATTTCTTTGAATGTGAAGCACAGAGTGTCAGTAGCCAAACATTACTCTGGTGAAATCTACTTTCAATTCAGAAATAATGGAATAATTTGGCAGAATAAAATAGTGGCTCAATTCTTACGTTACGTTTGTAATGCATGCACACAAGGAAGTGAACAATTCAAAAATCAAAGAATACTACTTTTTGATTCAACTGACACTAGCAAGATGACAAGATTTCTTGAATAGATTAATTTGCAATTATTTGTAATGAATTCACATTATATTATGTCTACATATTATATACACTATTACGCAATAATCATTATTAAAATGTGTCAAATGTTCTTCTAACGAAAAGAACTTGTCTTTTTCTTTTTTATACTTCATACTTTTCTTTTAAACGACTACCCTTTCCAAGAATGGCGATGGGTTCCCAAAAGATGAACAATGAATAGGACAGAATAGTAAAAATTTATATATTACAGACCCCTTAAATGATTAAAAACATTTCCCTTTCTCAGGCTTCATGTCAGCCGGCAACTTTGCTAGATTGAGAGGCCTCGTATTGTCGACTCTTCACTAAACCGAACGGCCAAGAGCAGGTACATTTTAATTTTGATTTAAATGCACTACGCCGCTTTCCTTGAGACACAAAACTGCAACTATCAAAGAAATCCTGATCAAGACACTGAAACAAATATTAAAATCTTTCGGGAATCCACTTATCTTTCGGGAATTCCTTGTGTTGTAAAGAGAAAGGAATGAAACAAGATCTGGAGTATCAAAAATCCAGGAATTCAGGGAAACATGCCGCTCTGAAGGAATGGAACACAGAAATGGCGGGCATGGGGAAGGGCTGGAGCTGCCGAGCGGAAGGGCAGCCGGGGCGGGAGAGGAAAGGTCGCTAGGGCGGAGGCGTGGCGGGGCGGGGGCATAGGAAATCAATGGGCGGTGCACTGGCAGCCCAATATCGAGCGGGCGCGTGCCGGCGCACAGAGAGGAGGAAAAGCCGCAAGAGCAGCTCAGGGCGAGACGGGTGTGTTTGCCGTCTCCTCTGCGGTCGCCGGGCCGGGCCGGGCCGGGGAAGGGACGAGGGCCGACGGCGGCGGCGAAGTGGGGCGGGAGAAGGGCGGGCGCGCAGTGGGTGAAGGTGAGAGGGCGCTGGAATCGATCGCGTTGCAGCCCTTCGCCGCCCTCGGGCCCCGCCGTGCCGCCCTCCCTCCCGCCCGCCCGCCCACGCACGCAACGCGCCGCGGCCGTTCTTTCTCTTGCGATGCAAATCCCCCGACGGCGCCTCAACAAAAGACGCGTGTTTAATATTAGCTTATCGTAACCCCCACGGCGGGTATCGTCATGCTAAAAGTTTTATTTCAGTTCTGCAAGTTCGTACTCAAAATGCATTTTAAACATCTTGGGATTGCCAAGCTCGTTCATTTTCGGGCATAGAAAGTTACATAAAAATTACGGATTGTTGAATTTTAATTTCGTTTCTAATGACAATATATTTAGAGATACTGATGAATCAAGTCATACCGATTCTGTGAATGTCGGAAAGATAGAATAGTAATTCAGAACGTGCCATCAATGTACTCATTGGTACCGGCTAAGAATTGTGAAAAACAATTTGCCTTGTCGAGAGGAATCGAATGAACAAATCGTAGGTCACACCTCAGTAATGTCGAAAGCCACTCAAAACGCGATTTAGTTATTAAAAAAACACATACCTAGACAACTAACCTACATGTATAATTCTATTAATTTAGTACGAGTAGAACAATAATATTGTTCTTCCTATTATACCGTGCAGAAACGGAAGCCTGAATACTGTCCAGCGCTCGGTTACACCGCTAAGGCAAGCGGGTTGCAGCGCATAGTGCTGATAAGGAGCCGCCTACTCCCGATGGGCACGATATATCCGATAATGCTGAACACATGCGTAATATAGTTCTTACGCGCTAGCAACTACGCACTTTAAGTTAAACGGAACAACGATCGTTTGCTATAGCACAACATATAGAGTTGAGTGGACTTCATTGATTTTTGACAATTGTCTTGCCTGGAGTGTGCTTCCATTCCAAAGATGATAAATGACGCGATGAAGTGGAAATAACGACGGCGATGAAAATAATGTAGCATTGATTGAAGAGGAGACAAAAGTGGGCGAATTATGAGATAATCAGCTGCGGACTCGATTCGTCCATGACATACTCACAGACGTACACTAATACAGTTCTTGTGGACCACCATAACAGGGGGACATTCCAGTGCTTGGGGACCACCATAACAGGGCGTCAACTTCGGACTCCAGAATAAATTGCAGTATAATCGAAGAAAAATGTTTATATATTTGAGTGCCAATAATAGGTTTATTTAGCAATATGCAATCTAATCTGCAATATCTAACAATAATTTTGAGCCAGTTTGTGTTTTATTTTCAGTTTTTTAGGGATATCGCAAAGTGTCTACCGTGGAGAGGCAGATGCCAATTTTGTTTTAAGAACTAGTTCAACATAGTAATATAAAGGGAGAAAAAGAAGTAATCTTCCACAAACAAATTTATTAACGAACTATTCGTCAGTTGCAGTACAGACATTTACAATAAGGCTTTGACTGCACAACTGTTCTCAACATCGACAGATACTTCAATACAATTTCAACTTGAATATGGCAGGCCTGGCAGCAAGAGAACGCCGAAGTTTCCATACAGCAATTATGCATTAGAACTGTTTCGATTTTTTCCCCTGAACATCCGATAAGTGCTGAAAGCCGAAATTATCACCAAGGGTTGAAGAACGATCTAATAATGAAAGTCCTAAACGATGAAACTGTAACTTATTACAAAATAATATATCAGGAAAAAAAACTTCGCTGGGGTCCATCACTGCCCCTATTGGTATGCGAGTTAAGCGGAAAATGTGAACTTTAATTCTCGCAAATTACGCGTTACTAAATGTTCTTGAGCCACACAAATGCATCGTTCATCAAAGATCCACAATTCAGCTCACGGGGCACGTAGTGGGGAAGATGGCACCAGGCGACTGGAGCAAAAACTGTGGGGGCGATGAAAAGAACAAGAAAGGGGGGAGGCAATAAGGCCGCGGCAATGGCCATTTCTCGCTGCCGTCACGTGAAAAGGAGCAGGGTGAAGAAGCGTTAAGTCAAAGAGAACACGCAAGAACAATGACTGTCAACCCCTACTGCGGAAAGAGCAGTAAGAGGCGGGCAAACAGAACAACAGAGGCAGACGAAATCGATTTTTAGCGTAGAAGCACACAGTCGAGAAGCAACTAGAAAATCGGGAGTATACGTAAGAAAAGATTCACGGAAGGAGAAGCGGATCAGAATGAAGAACCATATATAGGAATAACCAACAGAAAAATAAAGAATAACAATCAGAAATATAACTATAAAGGGGAAAGAAGGAAACTAGATGGGAAATATTAAAACATAAATCGAACACACATAAATCGAAAAAAACAACTTTTTTCGAACTCTGCACCCTTGATGAATAATTTATAGAACAATTTTACACGCTTATTTACATAACAAATAATAAATTAATACTGCTTTTAAGAACGAGATAATACACATGGTCGCATTCTAAAAATAAAATTTCACGCAGGAAAATATTATCTCATGCGCTGAAGATTTGGTATAGAAATGATACTTTATGTCTGGGAGTACAAAAGAGGCCGAACAACAACCGCTCAATTTATTAATTATTTATTCAATTTATCGTAATGCATGATTTTGGGGAAGACGGCACACTACCTGTAGTCTCAGAAATCGGTCGTCGTCTGACAAAGTCGCGACGCGATAAGGCTTTTGTCTTGAAATGTAATGGTAACAAGATGGACTCGTTCGAACATTCCGCAATTTGTACATCATCGTTTCCAAAGTGAAAATAAAATCGGTAACTTCGAACGACCCGAACTGAACTACGCGGCATACAGACCTGCCGTTGTGCGTGAATGAGAAAATTTAGGATACGCCCTTCTTCTCCTTACATGCGAGAACATGAAGGAGATGTTTTGAGTAATCAGGTCCAGAGTGCACTTGGACTGTCAGAATTTATGGCTAACAACATTATTTGGTTGTTTACAGACAACACGATCACGGACTCGTGAGCGTGTGGTCGTGTAAACGTCAACACGTCAACAACAGCGTCGCGTTGTGAAATGGAACGGGGTGGAACAAATTCGAATTTTAATAATCAAAACTAATATTTCAGTTATGCGTGATTACTTATCATTATTATTACGTACAATTGTAATATTCATTTTGTATTAAATTTATTTGCTGGAGTTCTCAGGAATAGGTAATATGTCACGCAGCAATAGCTCATTTACGGGAATTTGCGTCGTTGGCGTCTTGAAGAAAAGCCACTTCTCTAAAATATTTAATAGATCCAAATAGGTCCCAGTTGTAGGCTCTAAAGACAAGTCACGGCCTAGGGGCGGATCCAGCCAATCGTTTTGGTGGGAACCATCATAGATTTTTGTTAATTAATTAATCTTTGTTGTTATATTGTGTGTTATGTTTGAAGTGTATACATTATACTACACAATATTATTTTTTAAATAATTATACTATAAATATTTAAACCAATTTTGCCCCAGAAAAGAAGGTAACAACGAAATCTCCATGCCTTTTGGATCCGCCACTGTCACGGCCTAGCTTTAAGGGCCTCGGATGCAGCCTTTCCGAGTCACGCGCGGAGGTAACGTGTGCTGTAGTGTAAAGTGAATTGCGGATAGCATTTGCTCCTGCCAATATAGTAATAATCCCCAAATTTCAACATTTTACGTTAATAGATTGACTGTTGTTTCCGGGCACGTCAACTGTTATGATCATTAAACCCACTAGTGGGTGAAGGTTTTATCCCAGGAGGAGGCTGTGATTCCTTCCCCCCGGATGCTGATATCCGGCGCACATAAACACGTCGGCTTGCGGAAGGTTTCCCCACTCCGGATACCTCCTCCCCGCCGGGTAACTCACCAGTCGGGACGACCTCTAACCTCCAACATGTGTGAGAGTGTAGTGAATGCAGGTGTAACTGTGTGTAAGCGAAGAGGATAGGACCAGGAAGAGGAAGGAAAGATCGTCCGCGTTCCATAGCCGGTTTGTTAGGATACTGCCTGGCATTCGATGGTATTCATCGGAGAAATAAGGAAAACTACCTGTCAGTGCAGCCGGCCGCTAGAATTCTCTCCAAATCGACCTAGCTAAATTGGTAGTGTTGAAAATTCGCCACCGTTGGGTCTCGAACCCAAGGACCTCCCGTCCAGAGTCCCTGCAGGGTCAGCGGTAATGCTAGCTCTGTGCTAAATTTAGCCAAGTCTACATTTTTCATCTTAAATGTATTCGATGAAGGACTGCGAAGTAAGCCCTTCTCCACCAGTAAAATACTAGCGGGATTTTGCATCCATGGATTCAAGTTCTTATATCAGGTACAAAACGTCGTATTTTCTTACACACAACGCTCACCGTGCTGGGTACTCGGATTGACATGAAATTTCACCAGCTGATAGAACACCATGCAAAACCTATATACGCAAATTTTGAAGTGCTATGGAATATTATAAATAGCGTTTTATAGGCATTTGGTATCAGGACCTTTCGTGACCCTCGCGCTTCCCGCAGCGGGCGAGCCGTTGCTTCGGCAGCGCTAGGAACGTTACGCGGCGTCTATCAGCCGGTGTCAGATTTCCACGCGTGTTCGTTCCATCTGAACCTGTAAAGTAAACACCCGTTTTTGTCACCCCGCCTGCCCTCCAAGTAACTGAGACTTTGCCGATAGGCCGATAGTGCAGGCGCGGTGTATGAGTAACGTCCTCAGAACCAGCGGCGAGTAGCGATTCCGCCCTTCCACGGTCGGTAAGGTAAAGAAAGGTCCGTATACTAATTATCGCAAAAACATTACTTGCAATGCTTCATAGCACGTAAAAATTTGTATGTAGGGGTTTTGAAAGATGCTGAACAAGCTGGTAAAATCTCAAGTCAACCCGAGTATCCAGCGCGGTGAGTGTTGCGTGTTAGCGTATTGTATAAAAGAGGTATTAACAGAATAATGAGTATTAAGGTGGAGAAGATGGTGTAATGAGAGGACCCCGAGGAAACCTGCCGCGAACCCGCTTCGCCAACCCTAAATTCTTCCTTCTCGAATCGAAGCCCGACCTCTCCGGTGGAAGGCGACCAGTCTAGCCGCGGCACCCAGGGTCGCTCCGCTACGCGCGTAAAAATGAATTGCGCCGCGCCGCTCGCCGACAGCAGCTGACGCACCGGGCGCGCCGGGAGCGCGGCTCGATCGGCGGAGGGGTCGGGACAGACGGTGGCGACTGCAGCGCGGACAAGGTGGGGGCGGCGCGGTCGTAAGTTCGATCAGGGAGCGGCGGCGAAGGCGAAAGCACGAGGGTGCAGGGCCCAGAACGAGGTGCAGGCGGCGACGAGAGCAGAGGCGAGAACGAGGTGGAAGCGGCGGCGGGGACGAGAGCAAGGTGGGGGCGAGAGGGAGATGTGAGCGGCGAGGGCGGGGATGAGAGCGAGGAGGGAACGGCGGCGGGGGCGGGGACGAGGGCAGAGTCGAGAGTGAGGTGGAAGAAGCGCCAGGGGGGAGACGGAGGTCATGGGCGACGAGGGCGGGGAAGAGAGCTGGATGGGGGTGGCGACGAGGGCAGAGGCGAGAGCGCGGTGGGAGCGGCGGCGGGGGCGAGAGAAAGGTGGGGGAGAGAGGGTGTGAGCGGCGAGGGCGGGGGTGAGAGCAAGGAGGGAACGGCGGCGGGGGGGGCGAGATACAGATGGGGGCGGTCACGAGGGCGGAGGCGGGAGCGAGGTGGCGCGACGGCGAGGGCGAGAACAAGATGGGGGCGAGAGGGAGGTGTGGGCAGCAGCGAGGGCGGGGATGAGAGGGATGAAGGAACTGTGGCGGGGGCCAGAGCAAGCTGGGGGCGGCACGTAGTCTGGGGCAGTGACGTGGTCGAAGGCGGGGCTGCGGCTGGTGACGAAGGGAGCACAGGCGGGAAATCGCATTTCCTGAGAGGCAACTACGCGGTGGATGTGGCGGCGCCCTATGTTGGGCAATTGACCGACATACGCACAGCACGGAGCACCCGAAGCCACAAGGAAGACGACAGCGTGAGGCAGGCACGGGAACAAGAGAACAAAACACATGACCGAAAGGGGAAGAGGGTCACATTTAATAGGTGGTACGAGACAAGAAATAACGTAAGTCACAAAACTAAATGTGATATCTGGGCATCACTCAATACGCTTGCACGTGAAAAACATGGCAAAATAAAACTTGCATAAATTGAAATAATGTGATACATGTGCTCCAGCATCTGTTTCAGAACACTCCTTTGTGACGACGTACCGATGGGAATCAAGATTTCTGGGCCGAGGTACCTTTATATTTTTTGAGTAAATGCAAATAATGTAATACTGTAATAATAATCTTGAGAAACGTTTTCTGACAGTTCCCTTTAGCCTTCTCATTTCCGCGCATCCCTCAGCAATAATTCATGTGTGATGCAAATAACTATAGCAGAATATCCATTAATGAAATGTACCAAAAGGCAGGAACAAATTACTAATAATATAATACTGGTACTACATCGTTTAATTAGCGAAATGATTGAAACTGCGCATGCTCCACCATTAAAAAATGACGGCCCAACGACGTGAAAACGTTCACAATGAGAATATTATATCAATGTAAATCTGAACAACAATACTGCACTGTCGAACCGGTCATGAAACTCAAACGTAAAATTCAATAACAGTATAATCTAAATCTTCATGATCATCGACAAACCTTTAAAAAGAGTAGCCTGAAATACAATTCATGTTTCCATTATTTAAACTTCTTTAAATAGAATCTTTACTACTGTAAGTAGTAGATGTGCAACGAAAACCGTATAAAATAGTGATATCATCAATACATGCCGGACATATTTTTTCCTTAAAATCCGATGATTAACTACATCTCAATTAACTAAAATATCGAATGAGCGAACTCCACTCCAAAGAGCTATGAATCTTCAGAAGTTCGATTGAAAAGTACAAGATAGTTCTTTACATGAGACTGATGAAGTAAAGATTTCGTTTTTATTCGCCTTAACACCATGTACATTTGACTTTGTGACAGTAATTCTCAGGTGAACATATTTTTGTCTGAAAATTATCTGAGAGAAGTGATTACAAGCAAACCTGAATATGATTGGCATGCGATCCATAACTACGTAGGTGCATTAAAACGGATACCATGACACATTTCATTTAATGAATCAATGGTGTCAAACTGAAAATGTTACGGTGTGCACACACCACCTCTAGAAAAGCAAAATGAAATAAATGTCATATTGACATTTTATTACAAGAATCTTTATATCTTCGTTTCGGGCAAATGCTATAAATTTTTTGAAGGATTTGTTCATAAATCCTAGCAGACGAAATGTTTCAAAGTACATCTTTTCAGAGAATTTATTTTTCATCTCGAAGCTAGTCGAATTGGAATTAAAATACAGATTTAATTTCTTTCAAATGACGTTTGTTTTGCTGAAGATGGTAATACCGTCTCCCGAGGTGTACAATAAAACATTGTTGGTTTAGACTGCAGAAACGTCATCTTAAGGATGATAAATGCAGACAAATGCGACGTTAGAAGCGAGTGTACAAAATAATAACTATCAACACCGTAAAATGGTTCTTTTTCGAGCGAGATGGTTTATAACCCAGGCGGAGCGGATCTAAGGTTGATAATAATCTGAGCTCGAAAAAGCCTCTTCACGACTGCATTGAGAAATTTTTCTTCGCACAATGACTTTCGACTTAAGTTAACTAAGTTTGCAATTTATTGCGTAATGAAGCAACCCGCGTACCTTCCCCCTAAAAATAGGAAACTGAAACGAAAGGAGTGAAGTTGCGTATGTATCTACAGGAGATGAATCAGATTATTTATTAGATATTTTATTTCACAGTTTTACATATAATTGCTTTCACTGAGTTCATATATATTGTTTAGGATATTACATGTTTGCTTCTATGGACTAAACTTAGAAATTTCTGCTTCCACGCTATAAAAGTGAAGCTTTTCGTACTATAAAGAATATGTTAATTTAACTTGTGGATTGTTTAACTAAGTGCGGGTAAAATAGTACTTTAAATTAAATTTATTTAATTTTTATGTATTGTGCAATCATTATAGCAAATCTGAACACTGGACTTGGGCATAGTAACACTTGTACCCAATTCTGTACGCAGTAAGGCAAATTCAAACTTTTCATATTGTTGTCAAATGGTGGTGATGTCACATCGGAGAAGACTCTATATTATCAACATTTCCCTTGGGGATTTCCTGCTTTATCAGAGACGGCGATGACGCAGGCAAAGCATAAATGCTTCACTTCGAAACACTAGAACGTAAATAAAAATGAATTTCGGCGAACACATGTTTTGCCACATCACGCTCCCAAGCCACGTCTTCAGTATGAACGATGTGATACCCTATTTACGCAAGCGCCCGATTTCATTCAAGGCATTTCCTTCGGGAAACACGAGTCCAGCCAATTGCTGGTACAATTTGAACACATCCTTCGTGGCATGTGACTCGCTGAATCACATGAACAACACTACCGATATAACAAAAGGCTACATGATGACGCGAAATATTATTCGTAGTGTTTCACAAAGACCATCATTGCTGGCGAAAAACTTGAACAAAATTAGGGCCATAAACCATTTGCCCTGTTAACTTCAGTAGCTCACGAAAACTACGTGATCTGCACATCCAGTCTCCTTTACCGATGTCATAAGATTGTTAGTAATTATGAGAACGCCACAGTTAGGCTATTCCTCATCGTTTACTTCACGGCTCTTCTGTACCGCTCTAGCCCGAAAGAGATCTTCCGGGATCAACAAAGAATCAAACCTTTGAATCTGGGTAAGAAACTAGTAGTCTAACGCAGTGTCTTTTATACAAATGGAACTGGCTAACCACTTCAGCCCTACATTAAAGAAGAGGCCGATTCAGAAACAGAGCTTGGAAATACCGAGTTCATTTACATTTAAATCAGAAATAATGCTTTGAAGCAGGTAAAATTCTATTTCTTCCAATGTTAATTTTTTTATAGAGCTTATTAACGACATGAATCCTATCTCGCTCACGTAGTAAACTTTCGCATCAAATTAATGTTAATTTGAAATTTGACGTTCTAATAAACTCAAAGTAGAGAGAAGTAGTATTTTTCCTTTAAACTGTTTCCGTATATTAAGGACGACAATTCACGTCTGTGCTGCGACAGTTTCATGGAAATTTGATGTTGCCCTGATTAGCAAACTGTTGTCTGGACGGACACGATGTGGAATAATTCGACACAACTTCCATTTAACAATGGCATATCCGGCAACACCATTAGAGAATGATGAGTTGTCCACATTTTTCCACTTCATTTCCACAACCAGGGGGAAGGGAAAATGTACAAAATAGATTCAACGGACCGTCCCGAAATCACACAAAATTCGTGTTATATATTTAGAAATAGTGTTCTACTCGCGTGCGAATAGGGAAAGTCAAAAAGGATGAGAAAATACGGATATCGACTTGTCCATCGACTAAAAAATCCCTGGTTGCTTCTGATCCCGGGCAAGCACAGCGAGCGTCTGCGCAGGACCGGCTGAGCCGAACCCGGACGCCGGTGACCGCATTACCAACTTCGCGGCACGCCTCAAGAGTCTAGCAGGCGAGGCAACTTGGGCAGATGGGGAACTGCGTCACCAAAACATCATTTGCCAAAGCGAGAATTACAGAGCATTACACACAAGAACTTACTGGCACCACACATACAACTGCTAACTGAACAATGTGATATTCCAAAGAGAATCTACCTAATGGTCCACGTGATTTTCGTAATCATTTTGTAATTTCCAGCTGGTAATTGACTAATAAAACATCTTTATGACTGTTGAAACTATCACTTGCATGTAGTTTGTACATCATGTACTAAGAACCTCGATGTATGAAAATACTCGTACGAGTATTATCTCCAGAACTAACCTAATTTGAATACACAACTCACCATTAAAATATCGAATTTTAAAGACTTTTTCGAAAAAAAAAAGAACATGGAGCAAACCCACAACAAACAGGGAGGGGGCGAGAGCGGAGAAACGGTTCCATGCTCTGGGAGATAGCAGCAAGAGAGTATTTGGGGGCCACGCAAGAGCCAGGGGCTGTGTGTGGGTCAAGGTTGATGGACGCAGAGGAAAGTTGTGCAGTCGTCAGGACGTTGAGGCTCCTATTCTTGCGCGGTAGCCCCAGGAACCGGTGCGTTTACCCCTGGTAATCGAACAGCAAATCGTTCGCAAATCGATGTGCCAGTGGGAGCCACTGGCCAACCGACACATAATCGATCTTGGGAAATAAATCACCCGCCGCTGTAGCCTCCACTGTAATCACCCGATACATTTATACGGGAAAACCACGGAATTACAGTCATATCCAACGGAGATTTGAGAGACGGACCGCGTATCATGACATGGGGATGGCGTCCTAGATACACCGTAACACAAACAAATGCTCTGGGGCGTGGGCGTGAACACCGTTGGCGGTTCCGGTGCCAAGTGATTCATTCTTCGCTGGGTACAGAGCCACTTTCAGATTGCACTCGCCCAATGAGTCAGGCGGCCCGCAAACCGGTTCCCAGCCGCAGATACACGCGATTGTAATGTTATGGTGCGCAGGACGTACGTCGTAGCTACACTGTTAAACGCGTGGCCATAATGTAAGTCGGAGCTCCTGAAAACAAATCGTATATCACAGAGTTCTCGTTCCGCGAACAGACTGCTCTATCTGTTTGCGTTCAAAGTAGCCACTGTGCTCCTTACAACGTTCTTTAATTGTTACTGACATCTTTATGGCCCAGTATATGAAATTTTCATTTTGCTTTCTCTTTGTGAAAAAATAACAGAATACCATAAAAATTGATAAGTTTATTAAACCGATCAATGAAACTACAGTCTGCAAAGTCACGCTGGATCAAACCAGAAAACTACAGAGGGTTTCAGTGGTCCTATCCTCTAGAAACTGTGAATATAAGCACAATAAAAGTACCTTGTGAAAAAAATTACACATTAGAGAAGATTACCTGGAACAGTTTTATCAGCTTGCCTCTCTACAAAGAATCCGGGTGCCGTAAGTAACAGTACATACATGTGAGAGAAATATTGAAAATCCTTTTTTTAAATAACCATAATTGAACATTAATTGAAATAAGACTGATAAAATTGTATTATTTAGATGTATTGAATTAGGTACCGATATTAGATTATTCAATTTCAATGAATCAAAATGTCCTATGAATTTTAGTAGACACCAACCGTCCAGTAATGATTGTTGATAGCGCACAATGTGAGTATAACACAATTTTGGGAAAAACATAGTTTACCTCGAAGTTCTGATCTCCTTAAACGACAATATAATCACTTGATGAGATCTTCCTAAAAGCTTCCCAAAAACTGTCTAGAATTTTTCATTAATTGTTACTACTTTAACGATCCATTAACCTTCACGAAATGTATACAATATGATGCAAAAAGTAGATCGTTGACAAGTGACGAGGCCAACTGGTAAGAAAGGGCACGTCTATTCTTTGTGCGTCCCAGCCCCTTTTCCGAGAAGGCTGAATTCTGCGAAATGTCATTTTGACAAGCCCGAGGCGGGGGGCGGGAGCATCCTGCAAAAAACGCACTCTACCGCCACCGCCTCTTTCAGGTCACGGGAGGCCCCGCGGGCCCGTTCGCAGTCCCCCCCGCTTCTTCCGCCCCCGCACCGCGGCCCCGCCCCTCACCCCGCCCTCCCACCTCCTCCCTTGATGGACACACTTGGCATCAAGTGATGGCACTGTAGTGCCTGTGACCGAGAGATCCTAGGGTTCCAGTCCCAACGGTACCAGGATTTTCTACACTAGCTACTAGAGCGAATTCAGCCGCTGCCTGGAGGAAAATTCTAGCGGCCGACTGCTAGATCTCTGATTGGCAGGTTTCCGTTGTTTTCTCCGATTAATACCCAGGAGAATGCCGGAGCAGTGACCTAACAAACGGACCGCGCGATCTTGCCTTCCTCTTCCTTGCTCTATCCTCACTCTTCACTTTCACATCTATACTTACATTTACACGCACTACACTTGTTGGGAACATTGAGTGTGTCCCGGCTGGGCGGTGCCTCCCTGGTTGGGGGAAATCACCGCTAGATGAATCCAGTGGCATACAGCCACCTCAGAGCAATTTGTACATCCTTTACTTTTAAATCAGACACCAAATGTTCTGGAAGCAGTGGCCGCTAACTCTAGAAATCTAGTTACCTGGCCCGCGACCGTGACATGTCTGTATTTTAACCGTTTATACGGTTCGAAGCGTCAGCCATGTGTATTATTCTTTGCGATATTTTAAAAAGCTATTCTTTTTTTACTTTATTCGCTTACTGTAAAATACAGTGGGGCAGGATGAATCCTTCTAATGAACTAGCCTAAACATATGCTTGCTCCGCTCTTTAGAGATCACGCGTACTGGAGCACCAAAATATAAACTTCAGGATTTTGATTTTTTTTTTTTAATTTAAAAAAGTAAAACTCTCAGATTTGTATGGTATTAGGAGGAAAGGACGTTCTCTGCAGGATCACCATCAGTCCTAATGGAGATAATACAACGCAACCTCTACAAACTAATCTACACGGCTACACGTGCAACATGAGAAGCAATGACGAAGAGGCCAGAGCGGTGCAGACGGGTTGCGGGGGGACAGGGCGCGGAAAAGGAAGGGGGGGGGGCGAAGGCTGGCATTGGAGGGGGCGGCGGCGGGGAAAGGGGGCCTGGGTGGGGGCGGAAGCGGGCGAGGAGGGACGTGGCGGAGGGAGGGCGGGGTGAGGGCGGGGCAGGGTAGTGCGATGGGTCCTCAGATCCCTGCCCGCCGCTCCCGAGGGGATAAAGGGAGTTCGCCAGTCACGTGTTTTCCATGAGACCGCACCTATTCTATTAGATTACTCTCCTTCCGAATTCCGGGAATGCAAAAGGAAAAAAAAAACACTTCTCCTAACAACCATGAAATTTATATCTCCATATTGCAGAATACTGTTGAAGGGACTGGCACGCCGCCTGCTTTCATTAAAGCCAGAAGGCATTAATATAATTACATTACCGTAGTATAGGTGGGTAATACACCAGCGTATTATTTCATTAATTTGATTTATTACAATATCAGCCAAAATACTAATGTTACAAGCTGGTCAAATTTAACTCTTCAATGTTTTTTGTAATAATAATTTATTATTACTATTACTATTTTTGTTGTTGTTGTTAACACTTGTGCAAAAATGAATTGTGTGTGCGCCATACCATTTTAAGGTATTCCGGTCACAGAGTGTATTACCTCCCGACAATGAGATGTTTACTTCGTTACTAGCACGTCCGGATCTCCGGTTTTAATTTACCATTAGCTAAGTGATGTTCTGAAATTATTCGCTATCCTACATCATAATGCTGTGTCGAAGCGTCACACAATCTTTGTTTACATTTGCTATAATAATAAAATATGATTAATTATTAATAGTATGGCAAGAATTAACTGCAAGAGTTACGAAATATAAACGGGAAGAAAATATTTTGTATTATATTCCCCAAAATACTAAAAAAAATAAAAATAAAAAATAAAAAAAAAATAAAAAAAATCAAATCATTTTATGTTTTTCCAACCTTACGTGAATGGAATGTTAAGTTTTAAGGAACTTCGGATGGGGATTTACCCAAAGGAAACAAAATTAAACGTGGTATACTATGTACACGACAAGTGCCGGCTGGGGACGCTAACTCCTCGACTGACACGGCGTCCATGAGCAAACATGGGAATGCGTCACACGGAAAAAGAAGACTTCTGCATATTTAGAAATCTTTATATAGTTGAAATTGTTACGTAAACCGAACATTGTAATGAATTCTGGAAAATGACTCTTGAAGGGTTCCCCCGATCGAAGTGGCTCCAAACCGCAGCCAAATAACTTGGTTTGATCGCAGAGCGATTTGTTTTCCTGCTCGCGCGGTGTCCTTCCGAAGCCGTCCTCGCCGCGTTCCGCAAGCGGCCAGCGTGCGCGCTTTCCCGTGCTGTTGGGACGCGCTCTCGGCGCTGGCGCGGCTCCAAGTCACAGCCGAGCGACAGGCGGCGCGATCAATCACTTCACTTCCCACGCAGCTGCACTCGGACGCGCGTCGCCGCCCCGGCCGCCGAGGAGCGACTCCCCGAGAAATCCGTCACGTTGGCACTTGCGTCACGGAAGATGCGTTGGTGCGTCCGCTCATTAAGACTTATTGACAAACTGTTTCGGCCACGGAACATTAGACAATATATTTGTCTCCCCGTCCACTTTTTTTGGTCTGCGGATAGAACACTGACGATGAAAATTTTGCTTGGCTGATTAGTGTTTCCAAGTGTTGATTAGTGTGTCAACTGCTAGGTAAGACTCGTAAGCGTAGCGCATGTTTTTATCGCGGGAAGTGATTGAGGGCGAGATCTTGCGCCAACCTACTCGCCGGCTTTCGAAGTTTTCCCCAACCATGTATCTCCCACCAGCATGGTACCGCGCAAGCAGGGACAAGTTCTTAACTCCCAACATGTGCGGTAATGTAATGCATGTAAGGGTAAGTAAGTTTATGTACGTATCTGAGGATAGAACAAGGAAAAAAAAGGAAAACTCGCGCACGGTCTAGGGCCGTTTGTTAGGGTTCTGGTCCAGCATTGGCCTGGCGCTGATCGTAGAAACCACGTAAAAATATCGATCAGAGCCACTGGTCGCTAGAATTCTCCTCCAAACACCGGCAGAATTTGACCCCGCTACGAGCATGTAGCTCGTATCGAAAACCCCACCACCGTTGGGATTTGAACCATAAGACCACCCGATCAGAGCCATTGCAGTGACATCGATGCCCCGAGCCATCGTAGATGGAGCCCTGAGCCACCTACGACGATAAAAAGACTTTCTTGATTTTTATTATTAATGATTGTAATAAATAAGTGACAGATGTACAAAACAACCAATTGTTGCGTGGAACACTTAACATTACGTGTATGTGAGCACCGTGTTCCAAGCTGTCTGACATTGTAGATGGTAGACGTATCACAGAGCATTGTAACAGCCAATCGACAGTAATTTTACACAAATTAGTAATAACTACGAAATCTGAAGAAAAAATCAGTGTGGCAGGCGCAATTAGTAGAAAACCTTGTTTCCCGACCTTCCCGCCGAGTAATAAGAATTGAATGGCGTGCTCTATTTCCTCGTATGCAGCTTGAACACGACGATAAAAAGTTATCCTTGTGTGGTTTTATTTTAAAATTATTCTGAAATTTGATTGGAGATTTTTCTCGTAAAACGTAACTTCCATTTAATGCAGTTTGAGCATAGTAAGGAGATACTAAATCATTATTCAATACGAACGTAATGCATTTTTGGGACAAAACTGAAAGCAAGTTTCATCAGTCCGAAGCATTTAAAAATCAATAGGTCAACGACGGCAGCGCAAGATCTACCAGACAGAAAAAGATAGTATATAAATTCCTTTAATGATGGTAAAACATGCACTCCTACTTCTAAGACGGAAGTGAAATGAGAAAAACAAACAGCAGCCATGTGTTCTTTACTTCCATAATTCCATATAGAACTTAATTTCCATGAAATAATTTGACATTTAGCCTTCACACATTCTCCATCAGCAGAAACACTTCAATTCATTTCGCTGAAGGTAAAAAGAACTCAAAATAATATCAGTTAATAAATTTCAAATCTTCCATAATAATAAATGTGGTATGCTAATATACAAATCAATACTTCCACCTTCTCTGACTTGTGCCTGGCCCATCTGTTGCAATGCTATTTCTTCCCATTTGAAAAACATTTCAAACGATACAAATTAAATTTTCTACCAAGAATTATTAAAACATTTCGGTTTATTCCAAACACACAGATTGGAAAAGAATTACAAATTGAACCCCTTGATCAATATATCAACACACTAACCCCAAATCTTTTTCTCAAATCTCTTACTTTCGCTTTGCACAAAAACATTTGGCGTAGGTAAACGAAACCGAATTGTAGTACACGATCAAGGTATCCAAAGGATATGCTCAGCTCTCCATGAACTTTTAGTGAATTAATAAATACAATTATAAAGATTAAGTTAAAACTGAAAGAGATAAATTCAATATTAAATAGTCTTATAGTTAACATCATATGAATAAAGGTTACTAGTATTAAGATCACGGGAATAATTTCCAAATATTATTATAAAAATTGTATTGGAGAACTCCTGTAAAATATTGCAGCTGAACAAAAACGAATATTTTAAAAAAGTGAATGCAAACAATGGAGATGTCCCACTAGCTCCCACACATCACCTATTGCAGGACAAGGAACAAGTTGAAAATCTGACGTAACAAAGTATTAAATGATGTTATGATAACCCACAACGGCGTTTAATTGGTTAACCCATTTTAGGCCAATGACAGAAATAATCATACAAAAGTATTGAATTTCTGTGTGTATGTTCAGTTATTGACAAATATGACATATATGTTGCCAGAAATTTTTTTTCTTTAACCAACAATGATTTACAGCATGGTGCGTTCACGCACCACTGGCCCTTCGTGGGGTATCTGCGATCTTAATTAGAGAACAATTTACATCAAAATGATAAAATTGTTTTAAACTCCTTGATTAAAAACTTTTATTTATTGTATAAATTTAAACAAAAATATAAGTTTTACATAATATTAGAAAAAGAAAATAATAGTTTTTGGAAAATATTCAAAACATTCTGGATGAAGATGCTTTTCACATTTTATACAGAAAAACATTGTGTGGTTTCTACACACACCGCATCTTTTCCGGGTACTTTGTTCATGGTTCCTAATGAGGTGGCCAATGTTATCAACCTTATTTCTGGAATGATGCTGCTTTTGCCAGTTTTACGTGTTTTTTGGACTGATTCCGAAAGAAGAAGCTTTGCAGTAAAGTGCGAGCTACATATGATCTGAAATCAATTTGTGAAATTTTCTCTAGATACCAAACAATGAACTTTCCATGTATTTACACTGGAGCTATCAATGGCATTGATAAACATTGGCCACCACCATTTCTTACCCCTAGAACTGATGCAATCATTCGCGACCACATTGTCGTGCAAATCAATTCCTCCCACATACCTGTTGTATTCTGAAATCACATTTGGCTGTTGAACCTGTATTTGCTTTTTTTTCTTTCTTGTCATATCTTTGAGCATTTCCTAAGGGCAAAACCTTACCATCATTTGTTGCCACTGTTACAACAGAATTATCGTTCTATCTTATGATAAGTACTTCATATTTTTTGTTGAAAAAAAATCGTAAAATCCTTTTGCTTCCCTCTTTACAACTTTTGATGGTTTGAAGGGAGTGCCTGGAATTCTATCTTCACGAATTGTTCCAGTTGCAAAATAGCTTCGTTCTTTTAGGACAGTGAATAATTTAAACGATGTAAAGAACTTATCAAAGAAAACTTTGTGATGGTTTGGACGATCGACAACTTTCAGTAAATGAAGGACGACATCTGCGCTAAGCCCTAAAGTAGTTTCCTTTATCTGAGACTTTGAACCCCCATACTGAAACCCCCAAACTGAAAAAAAACCTGTACTTCTTGCCAGACACCACATTTTGAAGCCAAAACGGACAGGCTTACCCTTGATAAACATCTTTGCAGAGTGTCGTCCGAAGTATGGAAGCATTTGTTCGTCAATGGACAAATTATATGGGAAAACTCCAAACTGCATAAAGTTTTTGTCCAAAAGATTGAATAAAGGACTCAACATACTGAACCTATCATCTAAATTCAAATTCTTGTTAACTGCGCAATGTATATTACTTTTGATTGCCCTAAATCTATTTCTGCTCGTGGCAAATCATCAACGTCTAGGGGAATCACAACATTCGCACATTCCACATCAATAGCCTCGAGCTCTGCAGTTATTTCTTCAGTAGTCAAACCACAGTAACTGAACATCTGCAATAACATAATTATATAATACGCTATTTTGGAAGGTAACTTATCTGCTTCGTTATAATAAATTATTTTCGGAATTTTTGTTATATGAACATTACCACCACTTACCTCATAGCCAGAAGAAATTAGAAAGTTGTAAGATGTGATGAATAATTTATTTATGAAATTAAATGTTAATGAATTTCAGATAAATAGTTGTAGCTAATTAAAATCGATTTACTTTCACACTAATTTTCTTCTACAATCGGACACACTGTCCACCACCACCTTCTATCTCCACTGACAAAGATATCCAATTGCAACATGTAGACGTGAGACTCCATTCGCGCCTACCAAGCAACTGAACTTCTCAACTGTAGAATCCAAAAAATTCTGTTGCGTCGTTAGAAATAGTTTTCTGGGAATGAACAGAGCCCACTTTGTTTCGACTCGCGCTCCCCTCCCTCGTAGAGCATTTGTTTTCATAACATTCCAAACAGCAACACTCGAAGGGTCGGGCAGCAGAGGTATCTGGAGATACAACGGTATGGGCCAGTGGTGCGTTGACGCACCATGGTTAATAAAATACAATTTAATGAAAATGAAAGAATGAAAATAATTCACATAAATATTACACGAAAATACAATTGTTCGTTATAATCGACAACCATAAATAAAACTCAGAATTATATTTTTTCAAATTACAAGAAATAATCCAAACCCATCTTCATTTCAGGTGAAAATTACCAAATATTTTACTTTATTTTTCCTTCATTACATGAAGATAAATTCAAGAAAAAAAATACTCATATGTTCATCTGATATTCTATATTTCTATGGCACAAACTGCGTCAATTTATGTAAAAAATACTTACCATAAAAAATTCTTATATAAAATGGTGCGTATACGCACCACTGGCGCAAAACGGGTTAATATCATCCTTTCAAAACGCATGTAAACGTTACGACACGTGTGAAGAGTGCGAGAGAGCAGCCTGGTATTGCTCAACCGTGAAAGCGCACACAACGCCAAGGTCAAGGGGGGAAAATACACCAAACGGCGACACGCAGGCGGACGGTGACGTCAGCGACAAATGGTCCACATGCTCCCATTCCCCTCCACGGGCGACGGCGGCGGCGAATCACGGCGACGCTCTCTGACGTTAACGCGCGCGCGGACGCCCTGGGCTGGGACGAGCCCTGGGCGGTTCATTTGCGCAACGCGATATGAAGAGCCCCCGGAGACTCGGGCGGCCGACCTCGCCCTGACGCGGCGAAAGCAAGCTACTTGCATTTAGCATCCGCGACGGGGCTTCTGGCGAGAAGTTTCAGCATTCTCGTTAATTCTCTTTAGGAGGAGGAGGAGGAGGAGGAGGAGGAGGAAAATTGAAGAGTTTATTTCCATGAAACACTGAGTCAAAGTTATCTGAACAACAAATGCTGACTCAATATCATTAAAAAGAAATGGGTGGGCATCCACGAATCACAACATCAAAGAGTATAACGTTTAAAATATATACACATATTGAATTTTGAGAACCATCACGTTCCAAGGACGTCCGTGAAAATACAAGTACAAGTTTTATATGGATATTAATGATAAAGTCGTACAGAGCGCCTGAAATTACAAGCCATGCATAGTGGAAATAAATGCTTATGAATCTGTGCTTGGGGGTTAATGCAGCAATGGTTGAGCGAGTAACGGACAGAATGGAGCAGCTGCGCGACAATATTTTCGCCGGGAGTCTGCGCTGGAGGCAGTTCGGGGCTTCCCCACTTGTGTGGCCTCCAGCGACGGCGGGAGCGGGGGCGTGGACGAGGGCGGGGGCGAGGGTGGGGGCGCGGGGCGGTAGTGGGGGCGGCGCCGGCATCCAGAGCGGAGCCTCATTGGTGATCCTCGCGTCCCGTTCCGCCATCAGGAAGGAACGAGAGTTCGTTCAATTTAAAACGAAAATACGAAATTCGATTTGCCTTCATTAACCGACGATTACAAAGTATTTATAGAACGAGACCGAATCGAAACAAGGGTTAATGCCAAGAAATATTATTTCGGAACCAAATAATAACTCGATGTATAGAACTGCTATGATTGTGTGCCTAATAAAGAGCCTGCTGTTGACTGTGCAGCTCGCAGCAGACGCATCGGAGTTGGGGGGGGGGGGTCCCACACCGCTTGCTCGCTTTGCCACATTGACTAAAGGAGCTGCAAATAAAACAATTTAGGGCCGGGCGGCTTCCTCGTTCCTGGCTGACGCATACCTGTGCGGCAGGGGCAAAAACAAGTGCCGGCAGTGGGGCGCACGCGAGCCGCGAGGGGGCCTGACCCACAAACCGCGCGGCCTTGCCCCTCGTGCACGGCGGGACGGGGAGTGTTAGCACATTTTGCTCGGCGCGGACAAGTTCCTGCGACTTCCGCCCACCTGGGCACTCTTTGGAGTGCTTCCCGCTAAATTAAGGGAGTTCCATGCTAGACCAGGGTGTCATGGGGGCGCCAATTCCAACATTCGCGCGTCCCACTTAAAAAAAAAAAAAAAAAAAAAAAAAAAAAAAAAAAAAAAATCCATCAATCAATCAATCAATGAGATGGAATGAAGACATTAATTAAATCATTGTTTCCCCGCGCCTTGATGCATGTGACAGCTCTTCCGCCGCCCTGCCAGGTTGCAATCAGCTACCCTCGCCGCCGACACCGGTGACGTCACTACATCACCGCCGTCACCGCCGCCACCAACACCATCGCGCCGTCGCGCCCGTATCTCTCCCCCTGCCTACGTCCGCCCCCCCCCGCCGCCAGCTAGCCGGCTGCCCGCCCCTCTGAGCCCTGCCCGGGGTCGAACCCGGGGCACCGCCCAGAGCATGTGCGGCCAGCGGGCGACACAGCTGGTGGAGTGTGGGCCAAGCGGATGGAGCTATGGTGGACCGGGAGCATGAAGCATCCACGGCGGTGAAAGGCATCTTTCACGATTTCTGCATTGAGACCCTCTACTGGACAGCGGTGTGATTTGTAGGAGCGGTGGTGCTGTGACAGTGGTGTGGTTCGACAACCCGGCCATGTGTGCCTCGTAACCTTTCAATGTTACACTCATTTGGTTTTTGTTTGCTGTGTTAGTCAGGTAGCATCGCTTGGTCAGTGTGAGCCTTTAATTTTGTGTTTCGCAACACTGCAAGAGTTTTGTGAAATTGTTAAAGTTTTGTGTAATTATTATTAAAGTTTTTTTGTATTCCTTGACATTTTATGGTGCCTTGAAACCCGGGAACGAATACTTCGTTCGTTCGTTGGTAACACTGACTACGCGAGGGTTTTGTTCACGCCATGCCGCGTCGTGATGCGCACACGGAACGCGTGCCTTTGTGAATAAAAAAAACAAAATTACAGTAGAATCATTAGCAGTGCTGTTGTAACATTTACTTGTGTTATGTGCGCTTTGCTTTGCGGTTTGTATGGTGCAAATTAAAAGCATGTTCTTGGTTACGCCTTTCCAATTCCTGGAAATCTTATGCAGCTTTCCTAACCTCATATTTCACGTTCCTGATCTTAGGGTCTCAAGTTTGTAGGGTTAAATGTATTTTGACGATAGTTACATAGCTCATTTTGCTTATGAAAGTGGTGTTGACTTCCAATTAACAAATACATGTCGGTCCTTAAATTTTTAGATGGTTTTTCGCGTATGAAACTTCATACCCTTTAAATGCTATCGTGAATCATTTCAGTTCTTTTCATTAGTAAGCAAGCTTATTTAACCATGTCTCAGTCAAAGGTGCGGGCTAAGGAGCCAGGTGCAGTTGAATTAAGATTATCACAAAGGTGGAGTCTCGCTATTTGGGAAATTTCACGAATTGAAAGTAATTTGAAAGCTTTGCAACCAGCAACAGTAGCCAGTCTCGCGTGCTTGCGTGATAGGTTATGCGAGGTGTGGAAAGATATCGAAGCTCTTAAAATGGATGCGATCAGCTCCACAGAGTTCTTTAGCACGATTCATGAACAAAATTTTTCGCAATGTGAAAATGCTTACTTGGCTGTAAAACAGCTATTGAATGAAAAATACGAGCCCTTTGAAAAGCCTCTTACTGTTGCCTCGGCGTGTCATCATGCCTCGCTACCGAGCATTAAAATTCCAAAATTTGATGGAAGGTATAGAAATTGGCAACGGTTTCGTGATTTGTTTACTCAATTAGTCATTAATCAGGTACAGATACCGGACTCGCAGAAGTTGGTGCATTTAATGAGTAGTCTCGAGGCCGAACCTCTGAAGTTGATTTCTGTGCTCACAGTATCAGACAGATCCTTTCAACAGGCCTGGGCTTTATTAAGAGATCGTTATGACGATAAATCGAAAATTTTAGAAGAGCACATTCATGCTCTCTTCTCCTTTCCTTCCCTCAAAATTGGTGATGCCTCCTCCTTAAGAGAATTGCACAATGTAGTAACTTCTCACTGGCTATCTATGTCAGCAGTTCCCACTACAGTCCCTATGGCTGAAATAATAGTACAATTTTTAGTGCTCAGTAAATTGGATAACAAAACAAGGGAAGCATTTTTCCTTGCTAAAGCAAAAAATGATATTGTTCCATTGCAAAATGTTTTAGATTTTCTTTCACTCCGGGCAAGAGCCCTAGACATTGCCCCTCTTGCTAATCCTGATGTGAATTCTGTTTCAGTTAGTAAGTCTAAGCGCCCTACACAATCTTCACCTGCCAAACAGGTGTTTCAGCTGGAAGAGGGGTCATCAGCTCGAGCCTGCATTGCCTGCAGTTCTGGAGAGCACCCACTTTTCGCCTGCCCTCGTTTTCGTACCCTGGCTGTCCAGCAGAGATGGGATTTTGTCTCTTCTCATCAACTCTGCTACAACTGTCTTCGAAGGAAGGGTCCTTCTCATCATTGCTCACAACGAAGTTGTAAAACTTGTGGTAAGAACCACCACTCAATGCTTCATAAATTTTCTACACAAAATGTCCATAATTTGGCATCACCTCATTGTTCTAGTGCTCCCAACACCTCTGCTGGACTAGCATCTGCCACCCAGATTACTGCAAAACAACCACACGATACTAAGGTTTCCACGTTATCACACTTGGTTCTTAGCCAGACACATAATATTGGTTCTCTCCTTCCCACAGCCATTGTTAATGCAACAAATGAGTTGGGCCAAACCCTGCTAGCCAGGGCATTACTTGATTCTGGTAGTGAAGTTTCCTTGATAACTGAATCACTGGTACAGGCCCTCCGTCTCAAAAGAATTAGGCATAATGCTACGATTCATTCTGTTAATGCTCTTACTTCTGGTTCAAATGCTAGAGTTCATGTGTTAATCTCCTCGCGGTGTTGTAGGTGGAAAAGGGCAATAGAATGTTTAGTGGTCCCTGC
This sequence comes from Acheta domesticus, assembly GCA_031308135.1. Taxonomy (NCBI): domain Eukaryota; kingdom Metazoa; phylum Arthropoda; class Insecta; order Orthoptera; family Gryllidae; genus Acheta; species Acheta domesticus. Next base: position 64,090,844 of record JAHLJT010003656.1, read on the forward strand.
TATTTCCAAAGCCACCCCCCGGAGGAACATTAATTTAGCTGCCCTGAAGCTGCCTGCTGACCTAAAATTGGCTGATGACCAATTCTTTATTCCTAAAAAATTAGATATTTTATTAAGCTCTTCTTTATTTTTTCAGGTGCTTAACACTAAGAAGAGCAGCCATTGTTCAAAGCTTTTTATTCTTGATACTAAGTTTGGTAATGTCATTGCGGGGGATCGATTGCCCACACTGTTGCCAAGTGCGGCACCCCCAGATCAGTGCTTTTTCTTAACTGCACACTCTCCTTCCTTAGTCAATGATTATGAGAATATTTGGAATTCTGAGAGGATTTCCTCTTCTCGTGATGAAAACTTCTCACACTTGGAGCATCCTTGTGAAAAGAAATTTAATGAGGACACCTTTAGGTTGGAGAATGGGCAATTTTGTGTATCTTTGCCTTTTAAACGTCCTCCACAATTATTGGGGAATTCACATTTTGTGGCCAAGCAGTTTTTGCTTGCTTTAGAAAACAGATTTTCTAAAGATAGAGAATTAAGGCATAATTATGTCAAGTTCATGAGAGAATACATTGAATTGGGGCATGCAGTTGAATGTGTCAGTAAGATAGCACCTCCTTTCTATTTTATACCTCATTTTTGTGTGTTGAATCCACAATCCCCTACTACACCACTACGTGTAGTCTTCAATTGTAGTGCCAAATCTTCTTCTGGGTTAAGTTTAAACGACCTACTCTACGCTGGCCCTAACGTGCAATCAGAGCTCATTGACATCATGCTTAGATTTCGATTGTTTAATGTTTGTTTCACTGCAGACATTGAGAAAATGTATAGAATGGTTCGGGTGCATGATGCTGATACTAAATTTCAGAGAATTTTGTGGCGAGAGAACCCTCACGACCCCATTAAAATTTTTACTTTGCAGACCGTTACTTATGGTATGGCCCCCTCCGCATTTCTGAGTACAAGGTGTCTCAACAAGTTGGCTGAGGAAATAAATGAAAATGATCCTGAGGTGGCTTCAGCTATCAAGCAGGGATTTTATGTAGATGACTTACTGTTCGGGAGTGACTGTGCTGAGAAGGCAGCATCGTTATTTCAAAGGATTGTAAAAGTGCTAAAGGGAGCTCATTTTAATTTGAGAAAGGTTAATAGCAATTCTTCATCGTTTCTGGCCACTCTCAACACCACTCACACACAATACACTTCCACGCCTCTGGCCTCAGACAATACACACAGAATATTGGGTTTGACTTGGAACACTGATAAAGACACACTTTGCATTACATATAGCAAACACTCCAATCCAAACACTTTCAACCTCCCGTGTGTAACAAAAAGGGTTGTGTTGCACTTAATAGCCTCTATTTATGACCCATTAGGTTTTGTGAATCCTTTCTTGGTAAAGTTGAAGCTTTTTTCTGCAAAAATTGTGGTCTTTACAGTTGGATTGGGATACTCCTCTTGATTCTGATCTTACTTGTTGTTGGCAGTCCCTGGTTAATGAGATTGTTTTACTGCCATCAATTATATTCCCACGCAAGGTGTTACCCCAGGGTCACCTTCCCTCTTGTCTAGTAGGATTCTGTGATGCCTCTCATAAGGCGTACGGAGCTGCATTATACTTGGTTAATCATGATTCTGCATCCGTTGCGCATAGCCACTTGTTGTGCTCCAAATCAAGACTTGCTCCCCTGGCAGGGTCGACTATTCCTCGCTTGGAGTTGTGTAGTGCATTGTTATTGGTAGAATTGACCAAGAAGGTAATAAGAGCATTAAGAATTGTGTGTTCTATTAATCAAGTGTATCTTTTTTCAGATAGTTCTATTGTTTTGCACTGGTTGGTGAAAAGCAATCATAAATTGGATGCTTTCACTGCGCATAGAGTTTTCAAAGATAGTGGCATCCTATCCACTATCTTGTTGGCGCCATGTAAGCTCGAGACAGAATCCCGCTGATCTGCTAACCCGTGGTGTCTCCCCCCAGGCACTGCAACACAGTACCCTCTGGTTTGTAGGACCGCCGTGGCTGAAGCAGCCAGTGTCAATGTGGGCCAAGCCGTTTGTCGATGCTGAGGTAGCGGATAATGGTAAGGTAGATGCTCTCTGTTGTATGTTCACTGCATACAAAACAAATATGCCCTCGTCAGATGTAGGTGAAAACCAAAATTCATTTGTTCAAGTGCTACTTAGCAGATATTCAAAATATCACAAATTGATAAGGGTGTTAGCGCTATGCTTAAGATTCATTAACAATATACGGGCTGCAATTGTTGCTCGCATTGACCCTGCTTCGGCTCAGATGCGGAGAAGGGGTTGGTTGGCACCGCTTGAATTGAGAGAAGCCACAGTGGTTATTATAAGGCTCATTCAACTAGACATGTACCCCCTTGAATATAAGGCACTTTCAAAAGAAAAGGGATTACCTCCCAAGTCATCGCTCATTAGCTTGAATCCTTATCTAGGCCCTGATGGGCTTTACGGGTGGGTGGCCGTTTAATGAATTCTCAGGTGGAGAGGTTAAACAAGCATCCTATTATACTTCCGCCTAACCACAAATTTACCGTCCTGTTCTTAGAAATGATACACCTCGCATTTCTACATGCGGGCTTGGCAATGATGATGGGATGTGTGCGCCAGCAGTATTGGATTCCCTCCCTACGACGGGTAGCAAAAAAAGTAATTAATGCTTGTCTGACGTGTAGGCGCTGGCGCGGCGCGCCCGTGGAGCAAATTATGGGTTCATTGCCCCCTAGCCGCGTAAATCCTTCTCGGCCATGGGCTCACACATCCGTAGATTATTGTGGCCCAATTTTGACAAGGCCGTCTCTCACGAGATCAAAAATGTCTCAAAAGACTTGGATTGCTGTATTTATATGCCATTCCACGAAAGCTTCGCATTTAGAAATCGTCGAAAATCTATCCTCCTCTCAATTCATTGCGGCCTTTGAACGTTTTGGTTCGAGAAGAGGTTATCCTGTGCACATGTACAGTGATAACGCTAGTACATTCAAAAGTGCTAGTCGTATCCTAGCCGAGGCTAATCGCTTTGTTCTTTCCGCTCGGGATTTAGAGGTTATCACCAATTTTTTATCAGTGCAGGGTACCTCCTGGCACTTTTGCCCCACCTACGCTCCTCACCGAAACTCGTTAGCTGAGGCTTGTGTTAAAAGTCTTAAATTCCATTTGCGTCGCGCTTTAGGGCAACAAGTTGTGCCCTTGCTTACATTGTACACCCTCTTAGCCAAAATTGAAGCTTGTTTAAACTCAAGACCGCTTGAAGTCACGTCTACAGATTCGGATGTGAATTTGATTTTAACCCCGAATCACTTAGTCTACGGGCACGCGCTTAATACTTTTCCTATAGATACTGACTCGCCTCTTGTGCAGATTACTCCTGCACAACAGTTCCGCCATTTAAATAACAAATTAGCAATAATTTTGGAAATATTGGTCGCGCAATTACCTCCACACCTTGCAACAAAGGGTGAAGTGGAAAAGGGAGTCACCACCACTAGCTGTAAATGATTTAGTACTTTTAATTGAGGAATCTCCGCCCTCTCACTGGAAATTAGGTGTAGTGGAGAAATTGTTCCCTGATCAAGCAGGAGTCGTGCGTACTGTTGAAGTACGAACTAGCCAGGGCAAGTTATTGCGACCAGTACAAAAGTTATGTGCACTGGCTAGATCCTCCCACGAGTAAGCCCCAATCCATGATATTTATCTCTACTTTTCCCCCTCTGTCGACCAGAGATGCTCAGCTGATTTTTCTTTCGCTTCGCCGCCTGGTGAACAGGCGTACCACTATCATTTTTTAGGTCAAACTGCGTGGGCCTACCACTTGGTTTTTTTTGGTGTTCTTTGACATTTTATGCGTTTTATTAATTCCTTGTTGTACTAATTGGTATAATTTTTTGATTAAGCACTGCTACAAATTCTATGTGATTTTGTTACTTCTAGGTTAAGGTAATTGTTACGAGGTACTCAGTAATGGTTCGAGGTGATTACAATATGTACGCCAGGCAAACGCCTATGCTTTCGTTTGTTGTATGCCCTCCTCACTCGTTTATAGTAGGAATGGAGTCTCTCAAGATAATGCAGAACTGTGGTGGACTTCTCAGTGCTTGTTGCTGAAAGAAGTGAGTGGGAGACGGACAGTGCCGAACCCGAGCATCGCCATGCGCCCGGCCCCAATAAATGTTAGCACATTTTGCTCGGCGCGGACAAGTTCCTGCGACTTCCGCCCACCTGGGCACTCTTTGGAGTGCTTCCCGCTAAATTAAGGGAGTTCCATGCTAGACCAGGGTGTCATGGGGGCGCCAATTCCAACATTCGCGCGTCCCACTTAAAAAAAAAAAAAAAAAAAAAAAAAAAAAAAAAAAAATCCATCAATCAATCAATCAATGAGATGGAATGAAGACATTAATTAAATCATTGTTTCCCCGCGCCTTGATGCATGTGACAGCTCTTCCGCCGCCCTGCCAGGTTGCAATCAGCTACCCTCGCCGCCGACACCGGTGACGTCACTACATCACCGCCGTCACCGCCGCCACCAACACCATCGCGCCGTCGCGCCCGTATCTCTCCCCCTGCCTACGTCCGCCCCCCCCCGCCGCCAGCTAGCCGGCTGCCCGCCCCTCTGAGCCCTGCCCGGGGTCGAACCCGGGGCACCGCCCAGAGCATGTGCGGCCAGCGGGCGACACAGCTGGTGGAGTGTGGGCCAAGCGGATGGAGCTATGGTGGACCGGGAGCATGAAGCATCCACGGCGGTGAAAGGCATCTTTCACGATTTCTGCATTGAGACCCTCTACTGGACAGCGGTGTGATTTGTAGGAGCGGTGGTGCTGTGACAGTGGTGTGGTTCGACAACCCGGCCATGTGTGCCTCGTAACCTTTCAATGTTACACTCATTTGGTTTTTGTTTGCTGTGTTAGTCAGGTAGCATCGCTTGGTCAGTGTGAGCCTTTAATTTTGTGTTTCGCAACACTGCAAGAGTTTTGTGAAATTGTTAAAGTTTTGTGTAATTATTATTAAAGTTTTTTTGTATTCCTTGACAGGGAGGGTTTGAAAGGTACCAGCGAAGTGGGCGGAACTGGACGGGGAAAAGAGCGGAGCGGAACCGGACGGGATTAGGCGAGGTGGGGCGGGATAAGACAAATAAAGGCGGAGCGGAGCCGGGATGATGGGGACGTGGTGCGACAGGCAGAACAAATGGAATGGGCTGATGAGCGACCGTGAGGGCGAGAGGGGCGTGGCGGGACGGGCGGGGCGTGGCGAGATGGGCGGGGCGTGGCGAGATGGGGGGGCGTGGCGGGACGGGCGGGGCGGGGCGGGGCGGGGCGGGACGGGACGGGCGGGGCGGGCAGGGCGTGGCGGGCGGGGCGTGGCGGGCGGGGCGGGGCTTGCCGGGCGGGCAACGCGGTCGGAGAAGGCGGGCGGAACGGGCGGGGCAAGGAGGGCGGAACGGGCAGGGAGGGGTTGGAAGGACGGGCACGGCGGGACGGGTAGGATGGGGTGGGAAGGACGGGCAAGGCGGGACGGGTAAAGAAGGGAAGGGAGGGGAAGGCGGGACGGGAGGGAGGGGGGCGCGGAGACCGCGCGGGGGCAGGCAGGGCTGGTGGGTGGGAGACATTTTGTTAACAGTGGGGCGGAGTGGGTTGGGACGTGACGGGGCGGATATCGGTTCGGACAGGGCGAGCCTTGGATGGGCGCGGTGGGGCTAGTTGAGTGGGTGAGAATGGAGCAAGGCGGGGTGGGGTGGGGTGGGGCGGATCCGGATGGGATGGATGGGGCGGGGACGGGCTTGTTGGGTGAGGTGGGTGAGGTGGGACGAGGCGGGGCCGGATGGGGCGGGTTGGAGGGCGGGACTTGGCGGGGCGGAAAGAGTGGGTCTGCGCACGGCTGGGCGGGCTGGCGGAGGCGGCGGGTGCGGTTGCAGGCAATAAGGGGCCAATCGACGGTCACGAAACTCCTCGCCTGCTGTTCAGATCGAGAAACCGCCTGCAACGACACCCGGGCACGCTACCGCCGCTTTGGACCTCACGATCACCGTAATTCCACCCCAGATAAGGAACTGGCCAGGAATACACGGCTTCTCGTAAGTCACAAGTGTCCGAAGCAATCAATTGTGGGCACCGGTGTTCTCTGACACGGGGATTATTGTGGTGCTTCTAGTATCTTTGCACTCTGTAGACGGAAAGTTTCAGAATAAATTCAAAGAAAATTGTATTAAATACGTGGTTAATGAGATTGCTTCGATTAACAGAAAAGACAACGAATCAATGTCACCACCCTTTCAAGCACGTCCTCATTAACCTATTTCGAGCATGTTCATAAATGTTTAACTCAAAATACAACGTTTTTTAGAGGGAAAAATGAAGACCAAATTCTTAAAAAATACAATTTAAAAGGACAGCCAAAAAAAACAACAACAGGAATTTCGTCAAACTACAATCTGCTTTCTAGTAACTTATTTTTGAGATGAAGAGCATACGCCTTTCATTTAAAAATTAAGCCGCTGAGTATATCTCTAAGCTAATTTGATGGTTCTTAATTTCGCTTTCGCTAAGGCGATTATCTGAAACAGATTTCGCCATTTCTGAATGTATACTATTGACACGAACTGGCCATTCAACTGATTCATTATTGGCGTTTCTGGGGAACGTCAACTGCGAAGATCATTAGTCCCGGAAGCATTAGTGTATTGTTTATCACGAGGTGTGCTGGATGGTGAGATCCCGCACCGACCTACACGTCGGCGTGGGTAGTTGTTTTTTCTTCTTTTTTCCCCTTCCACCGGTAGGACAAAGCCACACCTGTGTGTCTCATCTGCTACCTAGTAGACAGAATCGAAAATCTTCTCACTAGGGGCCTCGACTCGAACCCCAGGATCTCACGGTGAAATGCGCTGCAATGATATCCGTTGATGCCCTGAGCCACCTAAGGCAGTATGGTGGCCTTTCGAGAAAGCACTCCTTCGCACACGTATTGCACCGTCATTTACGATCAGACAATAGCTCGCCTTCTTCAGTTACAAACTTCTCCGGTAAACAGACTCCGGAACAACGATTATTGCTAATCCTTCTGAAATCAAAATTCTCACTGTAAATATTCCTGTAATCTTCCGGTGAAAAAAAAACGTTCGAGTATGAAGGTACGTACCAACTAATTTACGCTTTCTCCACACTTCTGATTAAGAAGTTGCTTAATGGCACTCCCTTGCCACTCGCAGTTCATGAAGAAATTGTAGGCGACGAGTCCTCCTATAACATCGCAGCAGAAATTCGCCTCCAGCATTGAAAGTTTCCCAAACATTTGCAATGCATATCGTGTGAAAGCAATATTGTCTGTGAGAAGTCCGGTTGCTTCGCAAGCAGAGGAGACTATGTCAAGGACGACTCTGACCAGCAAAATGCAAAATAACGTACACAGTTGCAACACGGAAGAATAATTCTAACAATATAACATGCGACTAAATGCAGTGTTCTGGAAAATACGCATTAGGGGAAGATTGTACATTATTGAAATGGTGCACATAATACGTGTATATATGTTGTATGGTAAGTGTACACGTGATGTATGATATGTGTATATTATTTGGCTTCAAATTCGATAATGTTATACATTTAAAAAAGTGTATTACTGTTAACGCGCGTATACACTGAATATGCACCTCGTTTAATTTATTTACCTTAAAAATAGTTCATGAAGAATCCAGAACACTATAATACAACTTGCAATGGGGAGGACATTGCTTGTATTGCAACAGACAATAATCCCAGTTTAACGTATCACGCTATATTCTTGTTTGAAACTTTAGTCGTACTGCGATTTAGAAGGTAGACCAATCCCTCGTATCCGGGAGCAAATAATTCAACGTATGCATAATAATAAAATAATCCACTGAACTCGCGTATTTCGTTTCCTAATTATTAATTTCATAGCGCAAGGCAACACTTACAAGAGAGAAATGGAGATCACGAACCTTCAACGAGACTCCCCGCTCCTAGCTTGATTCACGCAAAAATATCTTTCAATGAACATTCAGAAAAATTATTCCCAAAATTACTTTCATAATACTTATTCGTTTCCTCGTTCATTTCCAAACCTCAACCAGGTGATTTTCTAAATAGCTGAAAATATTTTAATCGATCTGAGAGTGCAAATTTGAATGAGGGGGAAAGAAGTTCAAAGATACGAGAAAAACAGTTTTCGAAAACAGCTCCTGTACAAGCTGGATGATTGTATATTACGAGAGTAGAAAACGTAAAATTCCCTGAAAAGCGATGAATAAATTTACAATAATTTACTTTGTTATGAGTCTGCTGCAGTATAACGAATATTGTCAGAGGACAATTGCAATACCACACTTGTCCACAACCAACGGTAGTATTTGTCATGTGATGTACATTCAAAAACAACAATTTTTCAGGAAGGGAAACTGTTCACATTCACTAGACCAGATGAAGAGTGTATGCTCTCTGAGGCAGGTTCTCCCAGCAGCACAGACTGAAGCCAATTTGACGAGTCCAAAAGGACACACTGTTTACCACCCATGTTGCAATTTTGTTTGAAGCCCACGGGGCAAGTTCCTTGTTCTCAACTTGCGCGGCTGGAAGACTTGGCACTTGCCAGGGATCCGTTTTCTGCTTTAACGTGAGGAAAGACGGATACATCAATACGTTTACAACCTTCCCAACTAGTCGGTTGATATTGGGTTAAATAGCCAATTACTTCAGCTTCAGTTCCTCGTGTGGAGCCTTCGGACGCGGATCTCATGAGCAAAATTGCCTTTGACACTGCTGAGCCGTCCTGCTGCGTGGAAGAGCCTACTCCTCACGGGCAGCAGGCCGTGACGCATGCGGAGAGGCCGGCGTGGCAGAGTCATTTGGGTCTCCGCCTCCCAGGAGCCGCGCACATGCGGGTGCTCCAGCAGCGACTGGGCGCGGCGGCAGAGAGGCCACCGAAAAACGGCGACGGAGAAGGCGGCCATGGCTGTGACTGTGGCGGCGGTGAAGACGGTGGTTGTGGCTGCAGCGGCGGTGGCTGTGGCGATGGCAGAAGAAATGAATGTGGATGTCGCACTGGCGATGGCAGGAGTGATGGCAGCGGCGGCAGAATTGGTAATGACTAGGGGGAGGATTTGACTGAAATGTAATTTTTTCTTTTCACTTTAGAAAAGTGCCGTTTAGTACAGAAATCCATTTTATGTTATGACAAAAGGAAATGACCCAATTTTATACGTCACTTTTTTTTTCTTTTTTTTTAATTTTTCGTCCATTTCAACTAAGTCATTTTGTTTACTTTTCCTCATCATTTTAATGCATTTTTCGCTGATTTCATCGATTTTAATATAATTTTAATGGTATTTGCTTCAAATAATATTTGCGAGATGCAACAAATGTTTTTCACAGAATTCCTGAGTAGCCTATTCAATTTCTTCGCTCAGAAGTTGTAATGTCAGTCAATGTGAGTAAGTAATCCAAAGGTTCATGTGACGCCAACAAGCGCCACTGTCGGTTCCAGTCGATTTCGGGATAACTAAAGACGTAAATTTTCTGGTAAAAACCAAAAGTTGGAAAGCATAGTTCCCTTAAACGAATAGAAGAAGTCTCGATTACATCAGTAACGTATCCAAAAGCTTGAGTTGTTCATCCGAACTGGTTTTGATAATATTTTTTACGTTATTTTTATTTGCTTTTAGGACGTTTTTAAAACATTTGAAGAGCATTTTATTGATAATTTTTTGTGATGTGATGGTGGTGGTGGTGGTCAACAAAATCCGCCCCCTAGTAGTGCAATGACTGTGGCGGGAGTGGCATCTGGGGGGATGGCTAAGGCGATGGGGACGGCGGCAGTGGTTGTGCCAATGGCTGTGACGGCGGAGACTGTGGCGATGACGGTGGCGGGTAGTGGATGTAGCGTTCGCGGGAGTGATGACGGCGGCAAGTTGGGTGATGGATGAACTGGCATGAGGGGTAATGGCGGTGAAGGTGGAGGTGGCGGTGGTAGAGGTGACGGCTGCGCCGATGGCGGTGGGCGCGGGCGCTGCCTGCGCGGCGGCCCTGGCGGGTGGCGTCATGGGCTGCGTCGCGAGTTCCGGCTGACGTCAGGTGGCGACCGAGGCGGGCGGGCGCGGCGATGGCGCAGGCGCGATGGCTCCGGCTCCGCAATGGGAGCGTCGCCTCCACCAGGGCCACGACCTCACTCCGTCACGTGAAGATGGTTCCGCTCCCTCTGCACTGTTACGGTTATTTTTCCATCTTCCTCTTACTCTTCCTAACTACATCACCTTGCCTTTCTTCATCATTTCATCTTCCTTAATCGCGATTGTAATTTATGGCTGCTATACTAAATCGACTGTTCAAAATAACTATCATCTTCATTCATTTTTGCATCATATCATCTTGTTTTCTTTTATCATATAATTTTCCTTTCCTTCCCTTTGATCGTCTACTTCCATTTCAATATTTTTTTCCCTTTGCCACTTCTTTGTAGGCTGTAAAACGACATCTCTCTTTCACCATGCTCGCAAGCAAATGCTCGAATCTGCCAGACCAGCAGCGACTAAAGTGAGTGTTAGCTTCATTTAATTTAAGGAATATATGAAATCATTAATATGCTATTTGGGCAGCTTGCATTCATTTTTACGATGAATATATTTAGAGTAAAGATTACTTCGTGAGCATCAAAGTAATAAATTCAGTTTGTGTACTTTTGTACGGAATTTTTAAACTGATTTTTTCCTGACTTCGTCAAATAAACAGACTTTTCAAGTATTACCACACTTTTCTACAATCCGGTGTTACAGCATTCGTCTTCTGTATGAGGCTCCGTTCGACACGCACGCCTCTGTTGCCAGTGAACAAGGATTATTTTGGGCTTACTGGGAAATCGTAATACTTCCGGGCAGACTTGCGACATCCGTACACATTTGTCAGGTCTTGATGAAATCGTAGAACAAAGGAAGAACAAACCGTCTGCTATCGACACGACTAGGCCACTGGCAGGAGAAAATAATGAGCCCGAGAGAACACGTGCAGAGTGTGAGAACACCAGTCAGCACAATCCTCTACGCGCATCAAGGATGAGAACAGAGGAAATGTAACATCACGCTTATCTATGTATGACAAACACTTGCTTTCGGTTTACTATAGAGTAGTCGTTTATGGAGTGTTGTTCTTTCTGCAACTGTCTTTGTCCAGAAATGACATCACTGATATTACGCGTGTGTTAACGACCCGCCTTCCACACAGGAGGGCACTTCTGGCGGACACTCCGTGACAATGCGAGCTTTTCAGCTTCGAAGTATAGGCTGGCGCATGAAAGAGATGCTACTGATAAAAGCTGCAACATAAACTGGGTTTCCGTATTCCCTAGTGATGTTTCATTTTTGTAGTGGCTCTGTCTGCTCTCCAGGTCTTTGCACTATATCATTGCATTACAATAAAATCATTTCATCGTCTACGGTAAAATCAATAAAAAGGGCGATGCCATCACGTCAATTATGTTTATCTTATCAGGCTGTCACTCAAAAGGACAAAGACATTGGAATACTCCAGTTTGTATGCGAATTTATGAACCAGGCGTCACATTGCCACCCACTGATATAACTCTTAAGAACACCTGTTGATATCTGAAGTGAATTTGAATGGCAGACGCAGTTAATGAAAATCCACATTTTGCATTCACTCCACAAGTACTTTTTATTAAATGTACGTATCTAAAGATCGAATCAGAAATATTGAAGGAATAAATCAAAGCACGAAATCAACGGAATGGAAAGCACGAAATGAAGTTAGCAAAATATATTTAAAAATGATGCACTGCCTCGGGCGTCTTTAACGGTGGCAATCAGATATTTGGGGAAGCCGATTCATGTGCATCAAAATTCAGCAGTAGGTGCGATTTAAATTATTTCCTCTAAACGAAATAAAATAAAATTTTTAAAAAGCCGAAATCCCCATGTCAATGTATAACCGCTACGTTCTTACGATCATTCTTTTACATAGCACGTGTTTTGTCATAATGAACATGTCATCCAAACATTTAAATACACAAAAAAGGTATTTCAATTATAATTTTGGAGGAAAGGTCACAATGGCTATGTTGCAACGTTTTTTCCCGCAACAACACAACTAGTTTCTGCTCTATTATTCCCTTCACAAAATGATTTAAGTAAAAAGTAAAGTCACCTTAAAGTCACCATAAGGCGCTTACAATATTCTATTATCAGTGCCGCATCTGAAGCAATGTAGCATTGCAAGTACCTATCTTATGTCCGTCAGCCACATTTCGTGCCTCCATTGAGGGTTATTTTTTCCTTTTTCATTTCTTCGAATTCTACGCCAGCGAAAAGCTCGTGGAAGCCGGGCAATCTTATCTCGATGTTGTCGTGGCGCCCCTTTGCTAAACGCAGGATACATTTCATGACGCGCCCGGCGCAGCTGATCCAAATTCACTTCCTAGAATTTTCCCTACGTTATGCACACGAGTACAGGAATGTGACAGCGACTGAAATGACTGAATTGAGAGCGAAATACATATTGTAGGACAGTGTGCTGGTTTTGTGGATGCTCAGACGGTACAGAGAAGGCATGGGGCAAAATGCGATGCCGTCAGGACTGAAGGACGGTCACTGGAGTGGCGGCGGGAAGCTAGTGAACAGATTGCGAAAGGACGTGAACGGAAGATTCTTGATTTTTTGACTGATTCATTAGAGACTTGCGGGCGCGTCAACTCCTCAGGTTATTAGTCCCATTAGTTAAGTGCATATATTTTCCTCGGGAAACCACGGAAAACTACCAAGCAGAGCAGCCGGCCGCAAGAATTCTCCACCAGACGTCTGAATTCTATCTAGCTAGTGTCGAAAATCCTGCAAACGTCGGGACTCGATTCTAGGACCTCCCAGTCACATGCTGGACGGAGGAGAAGTGTAGGGCGGAGGTCTCATAATGTCAGGAAGATGGTGACGGGGAGTGCGCATAGAGCGATGAGACACTATTGAGAATATTTACATACGTGCATCTAACTACAAAGTAAATGTTTACATTTTTTGAAGTTTGGTTTTGCATTTACGCGTCATTTTTTTTTTCTGGGCAGAATATCAATGCTTCTGATCTGTATACACGGTCGTCATTCCGCAAGCATACCATCGCGATTCGCACGCCAACCCTAAGCCCACACGAAAAAGGAGGAAAACTGCCAGACGGCCTCTGGGATCAGGCGACTTACCACATGTTGTTTCACGATAGTCAAACGCAGGGAGAGGCAGCTGATACTCACCTGAAAACAAACAAAACTGGCATTAGTCACTACGCTCACATGGTGGGACACGACATTGACAACGTTTATCTTGTCAGCGAGTTCATCAGAGGTCGCGGACACCGTCCGGGATGGACGCCCCCAGTCTTTCACGAGAACAGGATTTAATGGCGATACAGCACAGACGGTCTCAGCGTATGACTCCCTGAATTGTAGCAATGTACGATCACATGCAAATGGACGTCACTTTAAAAGCAACTCAGTACTATTTTTCTCTTCATTAGGGCTGATTCTGTATTGAAGAAAAGAGAAAATGAACAGAGCTATTTCTACAACGGCATTCGAAAGTTGTTGATTTAGGGGGAGAAAAAGACAATGTAATCCACTTAATTCATAATACAGGAGAAGTACATTTCTACTTCTACTTGAGCATGGTCACCGTTTCCTTACCTGTCAATATTGTATCGTCATGATACATGACAGGAATACTATAAGCGGTTCAACTATTCGGAACAGGACAAAGTGAGATTCAAAGTTACAGTTTGTGATAAAAAGGAAGTCACACTAAACGACAAACTTACCGAGATTAAATTAAGTAAACGAACGTTTATATTTTTCAAAGTTCAAATGCAACGAAACAATATGAGTGTTATTTAAATGCGTTAAGTTGCATTGAAATAATGAGAGAAATCGATTTTATGATAATTGGTCTTTTACTTACATTAAAATGTATACATCACCAGATGCATCACGATTAAATCAATTTTGACCCGCTTTATATTATTTTAGTTAATAATGAACCAATTTGTCGTTTTTTTGGGGGTGGGTGGGGCTGGAATTTCAGTTTAAAACCCCAGTCCCTAATGGGCACCTGTTTGTGTCACTCCGGGCATTGGATCAGACAGCCCTAGGTTTTCGTCACGGCCAGCGCAGCCTCAAGAGACGTCGTCCCAGTAGGCCGCGGCTCCAGACCCGCCTCCGCCTCCAAGGCGCGTCCCGGCGGGCGGAGCACCCGCGATTCCCAAAAGGCCGCAGAGGCGCGACCTACTTCCCTGCGGGCGCGGGCGGGGGCGGGGGAGGGGCGCGGGGGCGGGCCGGTAATGTATGGAAGTGGGGCTCGCTTCCCCCCGTGGCAGAAATAGCGGCGCCCGCTGCGAGGGCGGGGGTGGGGGTGGGACCGGCGCGCGGCGGAGAGGAAGGCTTATTAAGAGAACCGACACCGGAGCACAACCGACGCCTACGCCCTACCCTTGCACCTGCGACTTCTCCTTGCGCTGTCTCTCAGTTCACAAGAGGGCGTTCGCTCGCTGGAGTTCGGATGTATTGCCAGTAACTTGGCGGAATTCTTTAAAACATTGCCCCGAACACTGGCTAATGTTGCTAAACCAGGACATTCACAGCCGGCACATCCTTTTTTACCTTACTAGCACATAACCATTTTCGAATCATGTGGAAAGCAGGCTTCGTTTCAAATAAATCGGTCTAGCGGCGAGATTTCATCACTTACTTCCGACTGGCCTTCATCTCATCGCATCTCTCGTTTCACCAGCGTATGATTCGATCCGTTCGCATACCTTTTACTTTTCACATGCAAGCGAATGAAAGATACAGTATAGACAGAATACAATGAAAAGGGATCGCTTTGTCAGCTACTACTTAGCCGATGGCTTCTCAGCAAGTTACGTTCAGGCATTTATTTTGTCAATGCGTTGGTTAAAAGTTAGCTCTTTTGTAAATTGCTGTATCACTCTCTCTTGCAATATCATCGCCGTACATGACGTTCATTTGTTTCCGGGTCTATGAAAGTGGTCCCTTCTATACAACATCCCTCTAATAGCGGTCGAGTTTGTAAATGATTTATGTAACGAGATGCGACTTGATGTCCAAAAGCGGGGGTGGTACAGGAAGCAATTGTTGTAATTGTTTTCTTTCCTCCCCTGCTCTCTCGGATACAAGCGAATGGCATAGCAAGTCACGCCCTCTGACCTCATTTCGATGTGGGTGTACTGTGCGGAGATGTAACACGTAGAAGAGAGAGATACACCGCGTAGTACCTTACAGAGCAAAGCTAAGGTGTCGGGCCCTCAAACGACATTCCTTCTCCCCTCCACCCAATATTTCCTTCTGCCGCCTTTGGAACTCCACAGTCCTCTGTCACCTGTCCCCTGCCATTACGCCTCAGGGACGTAGCGTCCATGGATGTGGATGATGTATTACATACCCTGACAATATCGGCTATTTTATTTTAAAATGATTGTAAATTGTCAATTTGTTATTTTCTTTTTCTACTACAAAATAGTTCGTTATATTTCAAACATTGCGCCGTTGAGAATTCGATTCTTCACAAGGATGAACGAATCAGTCTGAAATGCCGCCTGGCCTGCGCTGAGAATCAGATGCACACTGACCCATTACATCCAGGGTGCCTACCGTGGTGCCTACGAAAAAGCTGTCGTTTTACGAAATTTCATTGTTCTCTTCGGTGTTTGTAAGAGAACGAGGTTAATTAATGAACATTGTCGTTTTATTTAAGTTTTATTACCTTATTTTAATGCATTTAGCATCTATATATTTGTAGCCAATTTAGGTTAGGGATTGTGCTGGTTGAATGCACAAGGGTATGTGACTGAGCAATCCACATCTGTGCCCAGGAATGGCGAGTACCATGCGATCCAAAGTGCCTACATAATTATGGAGTCATATTTTTGTGCCGTGGACAAATTACAGCACATGAGAAACAGTTAAAAATATTTGAAAGAAAATATGAGAGGATAGAATTTTATTTAAATAGCCAACACAGGCTGTGTTGAGCAATACAACGGTGATATACGGGAAAATAGTGAAATTCTGTCACAATTCATTCGAGTTGTATGCTTTTTTGGAAGACAAGGGCTTGTATTTTCTAGCCATAATGAAAATAGGGGATCATCAAATAGAGAAAATTTTATGGAATATGTAAGTGAAATAATGAAATATGATAAAACTGACAAGGATGATATGATAATTCCAGTGTTTCGTGCAATCTCACCAAGAGATTCAGATTCATTGGATTTCAAGTGTGAGCACGGTTATGTCCCATGAAATTAAAAATGAAATTTCTAAAGAATCTTTTGTCTCCGCCACACTGTATGAAACCCTTGATGTAAGCAGCAAAGGACAACTGTCAACTGTTTTTCATTACGTGTCTGTAAATTGATTGATTTTCTCTTCCCTATTATATTTTATTATAGATCATTGTTTTCCATTTTATAAATTATGCCAATTCTACTGGGTTCGAAATCATATGAATTGGACAATTTCGAAAATCATTGGGTTTGATAGTGCTCTTATTATTAAAGTATGAGGACACACATTTATATTTTGCTAGGTCGTAAACGTAAGTCAACTTTTTCTAATTTTCAACCAGTAAACTACAAGAAGTAGGTGAGGTATCATTATTTTTGCTGGATCAGTTTCCTGTGCTCTAATTGATAAAAGTGACGGAAATGGTATTGGTGAATGCGAAATATTTAAATTACAATTAAAGTTTTAGATTATTTTCTCATTTCTCGAGTTACATACCCTAAGACGAAACTCAGGCTACGCCACTGAACTGCCTCATTGGCTCCCAAACCACTTCCCTCTCCTCATACAATTCACGTTGCCCGTTCTGCTGTTGGCCATGAGCGCAGCCCGTCAACTCGTGCCACCAGGAATCGCTGCGAGCGGCAGGGGCCGAATGCTCATGCGGGGGACGCCCACGAAACTCCGACCGACGCACCCCGCGTCGCCGACTCCCTCGCAAAGAGGAGGCGTGGGCGACACCACGTCAGCGATCTGCGCCTTGCGGCCACTGTGATAAAAGCGCGACATTTGAGCTGGCACGCGCGCTTCAGGCGGCGAGAGGTTGCAAGGAGGCCCGGAGAGCGGGGAAGGGCCGCAAAGCAGTAGCGGGCCGGAGTGCGGGTCGGGGCGGGACCAGAGAGCGGGCAGGCGCTGGAGGGCGGGGAGTCGCTGGAGAGCGGGATGTGTTCGGAGAGCGGGGAGACACTGTAGAAAGGGGAGGGGCCGGAGAGCGGAGACGAGTCGGAGATGACGGGCCGAAGAGCGGGAGCGGGCCAAAGTTTAGGATGGGCCGGAGAGCGGGAGCGGGCTGGAAGTTAGGATGGGCTGGAGAGCGGGAACGGGCCGGAGGTGGTGACGGGCCGAAAAGAGAGAGGTGCCGGTGAGAGAGGGCTGGAATGGGGCGGAGCGGTTAGCGTGGGCGGGGCAGGAACGGGGCGGAAACGGCGGCGGAAACGGCGGCGAGGACGGCGGCGGGGACGGCGGCGGGGACGGCGGCGGGGACGGCGGCGGGGACGGCGGCGGGGACGGCGGCGGGGACGCAGCGGGGCGCGGTGGGGGCGCGGTGGGGGCGTGGCGGGGGCGCGGCGGGGCGTGATGCATAGCGCGCAAGCGTCAGCGCCGCCGTTCCGCCGTCTGCCCCCGCGGCCGCGCTGACGTCAAGAACCCAACGACCGCGCGGCGGCGGGGGCGGCACTCAAACGCGGAAAGCTGCGAAGGGAGGACGCGAGCAAGATGGCGTGCGAGGCAACGACCACTGCAGCCGAAACGAACTAACACATCGGACCACACAATGGTGCACGAAAGAAAACGAGACAGTTCCATAAAACTGTCAGAAAACAAAGAAGGCATTTTTTAATATTAATATTTCATTGTATACTTCAGACCTTAATTTATCAAAATCCGCTGCTTAATCCTAGATTTCTTGCGATAATTTCGTCAACACGTCAATACCTTTAAAAATAGTGACAAAAATATCGTGCACCTCCCACATTTGCTTGCAATACTTCAACGTGGAGAGCAAGCATATATAGCGCGCAACCGCTCAGTGTAACACGTTCTATATCAGAGCCACTTACGTGAAGCCCATTCAACAATTTGAAAGAGGCGGCTTCTTATTTTCTTATCTCGGTATAAAAATGTATCATTACAACCTCTTTTCTCCACAAACAAACCTCCCCTTCACATGTTCCACAAACGCTCGTACACGCACATACATATGTATGATGCCTCAATATGTATGAGTCTGTACCTTTGCACCGCGACGATACGAAAAGCACTATTTCTGGCTTTTCATTCACGAGCTATGCCGAAGGACGAATACTTTGGAGTCGTATTTAGTTCAGTGACCCTGCTCGTCGGTTTCTCTCACCAAGCACAAACGCGACGACAGCGAGCCCAGCACGTCACAGCACGGCCGCCGCACGCAGGCACACGGCATACCATTATTATTCTCTTCTGTAACAAATGCATATTCCCACATTCTTTTTTTAATTTTTTTATGTAAAGTCGCATCAACATCTAGGTCATTAGCGGCGACTATTGGGTTTAACGTTATGGTAACTGTGAAGATGACATGATCTGGTGATGATACGGGGTGAAAGGACGAACACAAATATAACCATGCCCGAGGCGGGACTCGAACCCGCGACCCTTCGGTCCGAGATCGCTACGACACTATTACTTTAGCGATCTCGGCCACCGGGGATCGGCAAACATTCAAATTTATTTTATCCTATTTAATAATGTTATGAGATTCCGAAGTTAACGCAGACAATGGTTGTTAAAATGTTCTGCTTAATTTTCAATGGAAGGGAAATCCTCACTGCACTTCATGAGGGAAGTGCAAAAGCCAACACAATGAGGGGGCGCTATCGACTGCAATGCAATGCCCAGCAGCCGCGAGGGAGGCCGATAAGAGTTGCCATAGTAGCGTTATCAGCAGCAGCGGAGGAAGGGGCAGGAGCGGAGGGGCAGTGGCGGGGAGAAGGCGCGGGGCGGACTGGAACGCAGGACGGGTTGGTGTGGTGGGAAAGAGAGGAATGTGAGCGAGCGGAATGGAAGAACGAGGATGCAGCAGGGGCGACGGCGACGGGCGTTGACCGAGGTGGGGGCAGGAACGAGGGCGACGGCGGAAGCGGGGGCAGGGTGAAGGCGGCGACGGAGGTGGGCAGAGGAACAAGTGCGGCAGTGAAGGGGGGAGCAGGAACGAGGACGGCGGCGCTGACGATGGCGGGGGCAGGGGATATGATCGAGGGCGGCTGCAGAGCGAGAGCAATGATGAGTGGGACCATTGGGCGGGGTGCGGCAAGTGAGCGGGGGGGGAGCAAGGGAAGGGATAAGGACAGTGGCGGAGGCGGTGGTGGTTGTGGGACGTGGGCAACGACGGAATCGCCTGTGAGGAAGGGGCGACGGCCAGAGCGGGGAGGTGCGGAGAATGGTTGCGGCGGACTGGGCGGGAGAGCCGGTGACCTGACATGAATGGCCAGGGCGGACTGGGTGATAGGAACGGAGAGTTGACGGGAATGGTCGACGGAACGGCGTGAATGGCCGGGGTGTGCTAGACCAGAGGTGCACAAGCGCCCCATTTGAACCCCTTTTTCGAGCGCCGGGAAGCCCGCGCAACGCGCCTCACGACAACCAGGAAAGTTGGCATAACCCCCATGGCCGAGCTTTCCCTTCACTTTACTCAATGCTAATTGCGAGCACGAATTTTTATTCACGGAGAGAAATGGAGCAACAACGTGTCTCGTATGTCAGAAGATGATGTCGGAGAACCAGTAACAGCAAAAGGTAAAATAAACGTTTAAGAAAGTATGATCAAGTGTATTACACCCAGATATTTCTGAACTAAATTTATAAAATGTGTATTATTATTAACAAAGAGAAATGGTTAAATTTTCTGTTCTTGTAATTTATATTACAAATATTTTCAAAATCAGTTGCAACAGTAAAGATTGACCATGAAATTGTGGAAGTTGTCGAGCAATTTATTCTGAAATAATAGTATACAAACAAAAGCTCCTCTCTCCAGAAACTACAGCCGTTATTTCAAGTTTCAGTTCAACAGAATTCAACACATTTCCGTCTTAAGAGCCGCAGGGCTTTTCTCCCACCGAGGGCTCGCGCAGCGGTCACTTGCCTCAAAAGTGAGTCTTTCACTAGAAGCCGGTGAGACGCAGAAGGGCTGCCATGGCCGTCATGGGGCGCGTTGCTAGGGCCCTTGTGCAAGCCTGGGCTAGACGGTCGGGTCGGCGAGGTGGCAGAGTTGGCGGTGGGAATTGTGGCGTCGGGAGATGACGCGGGCAGAGGTGGCGCTGTGTCGACTGTGCGCGTCGCGGGCGACGGCTGCTGCTAGTCCACGCCAATCGGGCGATGTCGTGCGCGAACGCGCGTGTGCGCTCCGCTGCCCGGAACGAGGGCGGGGCTGCGCCTAGACCTGGCTTAAGGAAACAGCGCGTGAGGCTGCTCTGTGTTGGCTTTGCGCTCTCCACTGCCCCAGCATCCGAGCTGCGCCTCAGCCAGCACAATCTCTTCGCACCTCCACACACAGGATTCAAATCCACATGACTGTCTAAAGCAGTGTTTTCCAACGGGATCGGTATCGATCCACCACCGAAAATTCATCGACAACTTACCTGTGTAGTGAAAATATTTTTGATTACAAGAAATATAAATGAAATAGTTAACAGTTTTGTTTCACAAAGGTTCAGACACGTAATATTACTAGATTATATTTCTAAAAATTCGACATAAGAATTGTACAAAAATAGAATAACAAAGCATAAAACCTAATAAACCATTTTTTTAAAAAAAAATTACTCATATTCTTTGTTATTGTAATTGTTATAATTTCATTTATATGCAATTATTTTGTATGCTGTATATTATGGAAAAAAGTATCAATAAAAAACTGTGCCCGTCCTCAATAGCATTGATCGCGTAGGAACGGGAGAAAGGAGAGGAAGAAAAAAAAATTATAGAAAAAGTCAAGTGGGTTTTTGAAGCAAATCCGTCTTTGAAATGTGTCAATGGAAGGAAAATGTTGGAAATCCCTGAACTAAATGATATACTTGACCTAACGCGGCATATTTCTTCCTTTCTTCAACATTATCTACAGAAGTATAGTCATTATTATCATCACCATTTAAATACTTAACGAATGCCACAAATAACTAAACATAATCAAAAGATATACACAATACCATGAAACTCAACAGCCCCTGTCACTCACATTTCAAAACTCCACTCCTCGTACATTTCTTTTTGTCTTGTGGCCATGTGCGTCAAAAAGGAAAGTTCTATTTCCGTGCCTATTCTTCGCCGTGAACTCTTTTGCTTGCGGTTCGTTCAGCGTCAGGCGGACGCTCGCCCCGCCGCGCCGCCTCCGGTTATCTGACGCGCGTCCGTCAAAGAGGAATTCGCGGCGGCGCCGGAGGGTGGGGGCGGGCGCAACCAGCGCACCAGAGTGAAAGGCCCGTGCGATCTCGAACAAAGACTTATTATGTACCACTAAAACAAGTGTATTTTACCAGGTTTTAGGCGTCATTTCCATATAAGTAAAAGGCCATTCAGTACCGGGTATTGTCTCGACTGGCAGCTTGCTGCAGCAACATTTCTTACACGTATCACGACTGCATATTTTCGACCACCTCTTTCTACGCTTCTAAAAAATTATATCCAAAACCCGATAAGACATAAATACACTTGCGCTCATTATTCAATAGCCACAAAGACTTTAGCATATCTGATTATAT
This sequence comes from Acheta domesticus, assembly GCA_031308135.1. Taxonomy (NCBI): domain Eukaryota; kingdom Metazoa; phylum Arthropoda; class Insecta; order Orthoptera; family Gryllidae; genus Acheta; species Acheta domesticus. Next base: position 64,112,682 of record JAHLJT010003656.1, read on the forward strand.
ACAAATGTAAAGAACGTTCAAGTGAATCCAGTAATATGCTTATCTCATTCGCGGCAAGAAGGTGACTTATCAGCTAATTCGACACAGCGCGATTCGAAAGAACCGTCGACGCAACAAGTGCGAGGGAGACCTCTCCGTCGTGCGGCGCGTGTGCGTGTGCGTGCGAGGCCAAGGGCACGGGCGGCGCCGAGTGCTGCGCCAGCGCACGCGCGCGCCCCCGGCCGAACGTGCCCCCGGCGCACGCTCAGCGCACGCGCCGCGCAAAGCAAACCGGCCAGCCGGCCACTCCCCGGAATCAACACTTCACCCGCTTAGACGCATCGCCCGCACTCTCATAATAAACGATTTGCGCTCGCTCATATATCACGCCGCGTCCCTGCGTGGGCCAGCGGCTGGCTTTCTGGCGCTTCCTATCCGCCTATTCTGAGCGCGGACGTACTATACCATCCGGGGGCTGTGAATCTTAACGCTGATGTTGATTGTATGACTTTCACTTATTATTTATGTAAGCAGTGTTCACGGCATCAAACCTCGAAATACTTACATCTTTCGTACAAAAAAACTCTGCATATGAACTCAAAATTACAGAAAATAGTCATCAAATAACTCTGCTTACAAAGAAAGGGATAGAAAAAGAGTTGCCAATGAATAACGCATTTCATTTTGTAGGAGTGGTGTAAATTTTGGGGTAGTTTATTCAAATGACAAGATTCATATTTTCAAGAGAGTACTAATGAAACAGAAACGTGGAAAATTTAAAGAATTAAGAAAATTTAATAAATTATCGCAAAATGTAGACTATTGTTTTCTCTGTGTTAAAATTTACCCCTGTGCGTCATGAACGTCTAGCTTCACATAGACATGACAATATTGCGCAGATGCACGTTTTTTCACAACGCAGACTGTCTTTTATAATGACAGCTTTGAGTGAGAGAGGTGTTTTAAAATTTGATTAAATTCCAATTAGGATAATAATTAGGGGGCGGATTTTGATAGAACAAAATATTGCCAAAATAACCACTCTTAAAATGTTTAACAATGGCCTAAAAACAAAGAAAAATGACGCAATATTTTTTTTATCAAACCACTTCAAATGAACAACTCAAGCTGTTGTGTACATTACTGATGCAATCGAGGCTTCTTTCTTTTGTTCAAGTGAACCCAGCTTCAAATCTTTGGGTTTAGATTGTTCTTTAAAAAAGACAATCTGTGCCTTTATTTATCGTGAAATCGGCCGAACTGACAATTTTCCGATAGACGTCACAGAACCTTAGATTACGGCTGACATAAGATATGAGCGAAGAAATCGAATAGGCTACTCTGGAATTCTGCGGTGAACATTTGTTGCCTCTCAAAAATATTAACTAAAGCAAGTACCATTAAAGTCGATTAAATCAGCTAAAAAATGCATTAAAATTACGTAAAAAGGTAAACAATCATTTATTAGTCGAAATGGACGAAAAATGGAAAAAAAATTACATAAAAATGAGCCATTTCATTTTGTTATAACGTAAAATGAATTTCTATACTAAAAGGCATTGTGAAAGGGGAAAAAATTGCATTTCATTAAAATCCGCCCCTAGTGATAATGTTTATAGTGCTCTACTAAAAATAATGCCCAAAAAATTAGTGATTTATACGTGTCGATATTGTGTGACATAAAAAAAAAGAGGTTTTGAGATCATATCTTGGCAATTTAGGGCATAACTAAGTACCGAATTAATTAATAGGTTCGTTAGGTAACTACACGAAAAAACAATAGATTCTATAGCATTCAATTCATCATCAAATTATTCCCTGAGATGGAGGTCAAACAGTCGGAATCTCCGGGTGGAAGCGAAACGCCTATGCTGAGCACATGTTAAGTATCTGCAGACAGTAAATACCTCTTCACGTGCAGTGCATCACTGTTACAACTTAGACATTTACGCAGTATCAAACGACGCAACACGAAAGAACAGAAAATACTACCAGGTAGCTCTCGACGTGACGCGATGCAAAGCAGTAGGTAACAAAACAGAGAGGGGTCAATACTCTGCTTTAGATATATAACAAAGCAATGAAATTCTGCAGAGGTGAGCAACATTCTGGCCGGCGCTTAGGGCCAGACAATAACCTGTCGCTGGCCTGTTTCGAGTAAATGAAGGTCCTTGGAGACGCTCATCTGAGTCAGTAAAAGTGCGGAAACATCGATTAACGTAGTGGAACAAGGATATTCAATGCTCCGAGAAAAAAAAATCCCAGTAAGCAACTTTAATCTCTTCAATATAATAGCTTAAATATCGCTTCAATATCTCATGTGGAGCAATTTTAGATAGAGTTTCCCTATGCGTTTACAGTATATTTTTTCTGGTGAGAATGGTATGAGGTGTTCGTAACAGAAATATAGTGTGCTAGAAAAATAAAGCCTTAGCCATGCAGAACCTGAGACGGTAGCGATAAAACCTCGGTAGCTTCCGCCAGTCTTCGAGACGAGCGACGAGGCGCTACATTCTTGAGCCTTCCTTCAACCGTCCCTCCTTCCCTCGCCCACAAGACTATTGCTCCTGACTCCCATCCCAGCTCTAAATAACACACTTGCCTTCGTTTGCTCAATTATACAAAGTTCACGTGAAAGGAAACTCAAGTGAATGCACGTCATAATGACAAAATCGCCGCCAAACCAATTAACTGCTTTTCCTCTTAACAGAAAACTTCAAGACTGGATCTCATGTTCGAAGTAGTGAGCGTACGCAGTATTGTGAATTAAGTGCGAAAATCCAGCACAATGCATACTTTAAGGTAATTCAGTCCACAAGGGACGTTTGACTGGACCCCAGCGGCCCCAAGGGACGTCAGTGGAGGGAGCGACAGCCATCTTCCCCGATGGGTGGCGAAGCCTGAACGAGGAACCTCCAGCAGACCCTTGACTCGGTTACCTGAGCGGGGACATCTGTAGGCTTGCCAAGTTACAGTATGGTTCAAAAAGCTGTCGAAACGATTCTTGTAGAAAATTTTCGCTATGTTTAGCCTAGAACCAAAACTTCATTATGAATGGAAATGTATTTAATTTTTATTGATTTCACCATTTTATATTGTTAAAAACAAATTTCAGTTATCCAAAATTCTTATAAGTTACAAAATTTTTATTCTATTTTTCCCCTTGTCACGATCTTCATTATCCTTAACCGTGAAATTCATCTCTTTCATAGGTCCATAAATTTATCTTAACCACGAGTTTTGGTCTTCCTCTTTTTATCCACAGGAAACCACTCCAAAATTGTTATTGGTATTTATTTTCTATCATTCTTTAAAATGCCCAAACCTTTGTAATTGTTTATATTGAATATTTTCTAAAATTGTATATTCTTTCCTCATTTTTCCCTTGTTTTTCATTTCTTATTTTATCTAATTCCTTGGATGACCTTAAAAAATGAATGGAAATTGTGGGAAATAAAAGCAAATTAATACATCTCAGAGGCTGTTAATGTATGCAAACAGAACAGAGGCAGTAATGAAAATTAATAAGAATACAAATTATTACATTATGTATCATAAAAAGAAATTGTCAAGTATTGCATCTCAAAAATCATGTTCGTATTAAAGTGACGATATATGTATAGAAAATATGATTAATACTGAAAATTTCATAAAGACAGTTCACGAAACAGACGTAAAGTAGAATAAAACAGTCCTAGGCTGCCAAATCAACAGGTCCACTACGATAAACCAATATAATTTTCGAAAAGTTCTCACTGCTAATCCCCTCAGCAAATGATGCATACATTTGCATATAACCCATATCCTGTAGAATCCAGAAGCCCTCGATCTAGTCTTCAAGACCACGCGAAGCATTCTGGTTATTTATCCAGTGTCTTCCAAGACGCTACCCCGTTGCTAAGTGGAGACAAATGACAATAATAACCCGCTACGTTACAGATGAGGCCGAGAGCGCTCGGCCCCCTGAGCGAATAGAAGGCAGCCTCCGGCGCGGCGCATCAGCGGCTCCTCTCCGCAAGGCCGAGAACCAGCGCTGCCACGCGGCCCTCGGCGAAAATATACAATCACTCGCATCGCCCACCGCCCACGCGCCGGCCTTCCGACAGGCAATAAGGAAGAGGCCATCGAGATGGATGCGCCCAAATGCACGCCTTGTTTAAACTACACTTCGGTTTTTCTTTCTTGGCGCACGGGGTGGGGGGTCGTCAAAATGGAATATCTCACGGTATTTCGCGTCGTTCTCCATTGTGCCGCCAGGAATCGCATGATCACCAGCACTGCTCGCTACAGCCGCGATTATGCGACTCCTAGCGGCACAACCGAGAACGACGCGAAATACCGTGAAATATTCCATTTTATTGACACCCCCCCGTCAGCCAAGAAAGAAAACCGAAGTATAAAACCTTAAAAACTTCTTACGGATAATATACTTCGGTTTTTATAACGTGGCACTTCAAGCTCTGTCTTCACGACGGAATATCACAGCGCATTTCGCGTCTTTCTTGGCCGTGCCACTAGATGTCACATGATCGCAACGCACTGTTGAACATCATGCGACATCTAGCGGCACGATCGAGACAGACGCGAAATGCCATGCGATATTCCATCGTGAAGACAGGGCCTGAAGTGCCACATTATAAAACCCCAGGTATACATTCGATAATTACAAGTTTTCAAAACACAAAAACACTGTGCTCTAAACATGTTCCTTCCACGATTTTCAACAATAATCTTATTTGACCCAGTATGAATTGCTTTACAACTTTCAAGAAGTGAATTTAAATTCGTAATTTTACATAAAATATTTCGATCAGGATAGTACCCCAAAAAGTCTATGAAATAAGTAAAAACAATTAATATTTACTTTGTATTTATCCCCTTTTAGTTTGAAATGTATAAATTATTATTTTTAATAAGCATTACTTTTGTTTGTTTTCTTGCAATTTACAACACCCACACTTTCCAATTATGTTCGAATTACAATAAATATTTTCAAATATCACTACATTATGAAGCGTTTAAAAACTATTAAATAAAAACAATTAGTCAGTGTATTTCTTAAAACAAGCACCGCTGTGGCATTTCGAAATTGAAAATTATACTGATATATTTTATTTATTCGAAAATGAAATATCACTTTAAATTTTCACGAGTCTCGAATTCATCCTGCACTAAAATATTAGACCATTTAAAAACAGTTTACCAGCAAGAATTCTAACCAACTGATTCTATTAAGGCCTTTTCGGAGAACAATTTTACTTTCAATGATTTCCTACTACACAACGAAGATTCTCCCAAGCGAACGCATGTTTGCCCAGCAGGAATTCTAACGCGCTGTGCTATCTCAGAAGCCTGTCACACGATTCCAGAGACCTTATGTCAGTCCCGAGTATTATCGCCTCAGCGAAAAAGGAATGAGGAAACTCGCCTTTCAAGCGGCAGAACAGCTCACATAGCCGGCGCTCCTTTGCGATTCCTCGGCGCCGAACCGCTCAATGCCTCGGCTCCCGCCTTAGCCGATGGGGCGGCGGGAGGCGGGCCGAGCCTGTTTTCCCGTTGATTGATTTCTTCGTTTCTGGGCGCGTTAACTGTTATGGTCGATAATCTCGGAAGTGCTGAGCATGTTAGATCTTGGGAAGTGGCGGTGTTCCATCCCACCTAAAATAAGGATCCGGCTTCGACACGTCGAACCTGTTCGTCGGTTTGCGAGAATCCCCCCCCCCCAGGTATCTTCTTCAGAGGACACTACCCCAGCCGAGGCAAGCTCTAAGCTCTGGGCATGTGTGGTACTGTCAAGTGTTAATGTATGTAAGGGGAGAGGAGGGGGAAAAGGATGCGTAAGGCCAAATCGGCGCGGTCCGTGGTGTGTTTGTTAGGGTACTACGACACTTGTCTGATAGAGATGGAGGAATCACAGAAAACTATCGATACGCTTCAATTTTGCTCCAGACACGGGGCTGCATCCGACCTAATTATCTAGCTAGAGTTGAAAATCCACCACCGTCGGTGCTCGAACATTACTGTTAGGGTTTCTCCTTCTCTCCATGAAGCAAACACAGATTGGTACTTCACAAATTAATTTATTAATCATAAATTACCCTCAACCGGAGAGGAAGCGTCCAACAGGCAACCTTCCCGTTACATGTTTTTCGTAAGAATGCTCTCCTCGACACCACCTCGCTTCCACCACCTCTCCCCCTCTACTCCCCTCCAAAAAAAATGACATTCCAAGACACCGCCCTTCGGCCCCCGCAGAAATGCTCGCAGCCTGCCAAATGCCAACCGTGCAGGCGCCCCTGTCCGGAGCGCCAGCCCCCCGTGGGAACGCCTCCACTCTCGCCCCTCTTCCACTCGTTCCCGATAAGGGTTGCTACAATTACAACCACTCGGCCTGAATCGCTGCAATCAACAATTGTTGCCTTGAGCTAACTCAGCCGGACCTGGCTTCCGAGACTTAACTTTTATATAATTGAGAAGACTCAACACATCTCTTCTAGTTCGTGTTTCCAAATCGTGAAGTCATAGCTCAAACACAGTGGTGTTGTAGTGTAAATAATTAACCAAAGCATTATATTTTGATTTCAGTTGGATTTTGATTAGTGACATGAGGTGACAGTAAATAAAGCTATAGTATTTCGTTAATATGATTTGCAGGTTTCGTTTTTTCAGTGTCCTTTTATCGCCTCCCTCATCGCTATTCACTTAAAAAACGTAAAAGCCTTGTGTCCTGTCTGGGCAAGTCTTCAATCGTTGTACTTCGAAATTGTTATAACTGCTCTTCCGCAATTCGTCATTAATATGCTCGCGTTTTTAAGAAGCCTGTGTGTTTTATATGGTAGCGTCTAGGAAACTTCGCAGATAATCTTATGAAACAGTTGAATCGTTTGTATTCTATGAGACCTCCATATTCTAAAACAACTTTCTTCCCTTGTCCCCTACTGATGTAATCCAATATTCACTTCACATGAACCAAAGATTTAGGATACGTTTCGGGTTGGAATACGCAACAATAACGGTATATTCGGTGTTTATAATCTCTTTTCCACTTCAAAAACCTTGTAAACTCGATCATCACCAAAGTGGTGAACGCAGAACGATTAGCCACATATGTAAAACTGATAAAGAAAACGTAATAACTAAATTTCCCAATGGAACTCCGAAGCAGTAGAAATATTTTCTTTATTGGACATAAAACTCAGGCTTTTATAATCGGCCGAGTCCTTAGGTTTTAAATGGTCGAAGGCGAATTTCTAACTCGCGTGAGCGTTTCCCGCATTCTCCATGTAACTGATGTAAGCGAGAGACTGCATAATAAAGAGAAATTTCATGCAACTGCTTGAGTATCCTTGACGGCGTAAACTCAATAGCTGGCAACGAAAGAGAAAGGCGCCACAACACTGCTCAAGAGGAAAAATGAACTGCGGCTGTCAAATCTAAGAGCATTCGAATACTCAGCGGAAAAAAGAAATGTAATCAACAAAAAACTTCGTAATTTATTTGTGGATTTTTTTCAACATGCAGCATACGAAGCCGACAAACTACATAAGAGTGACAGCGTAAGGCAAATAATATTTTTCTTCAGTACTCTTGTAATACACATAGAACCGATGACGCACTTTGTTCGTCTTTTTAAGAATATCGATTTCTGGAAGAATAATGGGCGTATCAAGTTGAAACAACGCTTGCCCAGAAAACAAATATTTATCTGTATTTGTGAGCTCTTTTTCTCTTCGCGTTCGAACACGCCTTCAGGCATCGATCTGCATACGCTCCCAGTCACATGACAACAAAACACTGGTTGGTCTACTCTAATACCAGGGTGGATTGACTCCCACTAAAAGGCAGGTCAAGGTTATTGTGGCGACCTTTAGTTCTTCGGATTACATCTAAGTGCTCTGCCAATACAATTAGTACACAATGTTACTTTCTACGATACATTTAATGATAACATGCAAATGTAAAAAGTTGGTTTAAGTGGTTTTATTGCACATAATTGCAGAGTAAGATCAATAACATACAAACTGCACGAAACTAGTCACTAATGAAACCCATTAAACTAGAGACTCAGTATGATCCTACACGTACTAGTTTTTCATCAATAATAGACAATTGGCGAGATTTGAAGCAAGTAAAGAGTTTTACATAACACTGTCGATTTTTTAAAGAAATTTTCTAAAGGCCACACACTGAACTTCGAATAACCGTACAACTTCAGTATATGCGTAGACGTCAATAAAAGCAGGATTATGGATTTTCGAAGTTGCAATGCCACAAGACGGGAGCATCTCGTGAAGAAGTTTGTCTATTCAGATTTCTAGGACGAGATGTGTCCAACCTAGATGTGGATTCGGAGCGATTGATTAATTGATTGACTAGAGATTCCGGGCGCGTCAACTGCGAAGGTCATTAGTCCCGTACGTATAGTGTATGTTTCGATCGCTGGAGGTGGCAGTGATCTTCCCTCGCTGGACGGCGAGACCCGGCGCCGACGTACCTCCGCTTGCCGTGCTTTCTCCAAGCAGGTACCATCCTTTAGAATATTGGCTTAGCGGTGAGTCGTCATTGGCATTTAAAAACATAGTAAATAATATTGCTGGCAATGACGTCTTTAATTATTTCATTTTAGGTCTCTCCGACTAGTGGAGCACCTCCCCAGTCGGGACAAACAGTAAGTTCCCAACTGTTGTCCTGTCATGTGTAGTAATGTGGTGCATGTAAATGGGTATAAGGACTGAGGAAATGACAAGAAGAGGAATGAAAGATCGTGGGCGGCCCGTGGCCGCTTGTTGGGATACTGCCCCGGCGTTCGTCTGCTGCTGATCGGAGAACTACCGATCAGAGCAGCCGGCCGCTAACATTTTCCTCCAGACAGCGACTGAATTCGACCTAGCTATCTGGCTATTATCAAAAAGCCCGCCACCGTTGGCACTCGAACCCTAAGACCTCCCTGAGCCAGCTAAGCCGGTCAGATGTAGAACGAGATGGAGCGGTCGTGTGGTCAGGCAGTCGGGTGGGCACGCGAGCGGACGCGTGTGCGTGACCCCGAGTGCAGGCGGTGCGTGCGCGGCGCACGCGGCCAGCGTGTCGATGGGGCGAGGGCGGGGGCGTGCACGCGCGTGCTGACACTGCGCCCGCGCGCCTCGCGCCCACTTCGCAGAGGCCGTGCGCCAACGGTCACCACTCGACGGGTCCTCCATTCTGAAGTCACTTACAAACAGACCGAAAAAAGTACCATCAACTACTTCGTTATATGCCAGACAGGCAGACCCTTCCATGATCAAAAAGAGAGGCTTCTAATTTAGAAAGAGAGTTACTGAAGTTTTCAAAAACTTTAACACTTTTTCTTGGACATTAGGGGAAAATCACAATAGTAAAACAAAAGGACATTAGTGTAAAATCACAACACAAAAAATGAAAACTGCTTTTTTTGGTTATGTACTTATTAAAACAAATGCAGTAACCCTTAACAAAATTTTTTAATTAATTCTAATACAAAAATTTTAATCGAAAATAAATGTAACTACAACTGTTAAGCCTGTAATTATTCCTCATAAAAGCAGATTTTCTCCTTAAAACATTGTTTATTCAATGCATCCCGTTAAAGAACACAATCAAGAGAATCGCAGCGCATTTCAGGAGCAAAGGCATTTCCTTCGACTCGGTGTGGTGAATAACGCATTCGAATGAATACGTCTATGGGTGTGAAATGAGCGGCCGAAATCGTGGTGGTGCGAGTGACAAGGCATAGATTGGATCGCGGTCACTGCAAGAACGCCGTAAGTAATACGACATGCAACGCACAGTGCACGATATGCAATGGGGCAGCGATCATTGATAAAATAAGAGCGGTATATGTGCACGTGTCATAAATTATTACAGAATATTCTGATAGAATTCTTGTCAGGAACTACATTATTCAGACCTTTTATGAGATCGGAGAAAAATCATCCAATTTGAAGAAATCGACGTCGCAAAGCCATTGCTGAGAATTGTAGACCTTGCTGCCAAAAATAGAAAAATCACAACAGCAGTATAAAATTCCAAATTCTTTATCACCCAACAAAGTATATTTCACTGAATATTTTTGAATGTCCCACCGAGATGTGATGTCTGACATACACGTCGCGAAAATTCTATCTCCTTGAAAATATCATGTCTCTCTCTGTTCGCTCTCGGTTGTACGAAACATGAACAAGAAAATAAAATCCCTTAGCTTACATTCTCAATATGTTTTTTCTTTGTGTGCATATAATACATCAACATTATTTTCTAACAAATTAAAAAGCTTTCGGAAAACGTTTCTAGAATACTGGCGGCAATGGAACTGCACTGAATTTTTCACAACGAAGTTTCAGATTACCTTCGCGAGAAACTCAAATATCCTGTTATCCTGAACTCTGGGTATTTCATTCCAATAGCTTCCTTAGTACAACTCGGTAAGCAAAGTACCGCCAGCCCTAAATAGAACAATGCGATTGTTAACTCGTTAGAATTCTCTCTGAGCGCTAAACGAGACAATTTCACTCTCATTAGAGGCGCCAGAACAAGACTTCTTAACAGCATGACTTCTGCGAATTCTACAATTACAGTCCCAAAAGCAGAAATGACGGTGACATCACTCCATCTTCGCAAGGAAATCACAGTGGCGGAGGCTTTAAATATTGAATTCCGAAATATGAGCGTTAAATAAAATTAAAAGTGCACTTTAACTGTACGAACGTGTTCTGAAATGTATGGTCAGAACATTAACCTAAAGAATCTGTGTTATACGTCAATTTTATATTTTTTAAAATCTCAAACAACTAAAAATTAAACACTTTTTTCTCCCTAATTACGTAACATCTCCGAGTATGCAGAATAAACAATTATAGAAGAGGCAGATCATCATAGAAACTCATAACGTTGATAAATTTGGAAGTATTGAAAATAGAATTTGATGAAAAGGTATTTTGGGCAACATATCTTTATATTAAGACCTCCTACTTTCCCGCAATATATATATTGATATAGCTGTTTGGTCCTTTTGTATTTCATCAGCTACAGGTTTTTGTCATATATTTTAATACAACTGAACTGACATGAGATAAGAAAAGAAACAGAATGGAATCAGAAAAAGTTATGATGCTATTTTTTTCTTAATAAAACTATTTTGACACTTTAAATATAAGTTTTCCTTTCAATAGCTGTTTAATGTTACAGCAATATTTCGAACTGTATATGAAACCGACTATCGAAGTTGTCGTTTGCGTTTTCCTTGCAATGTCCCAGTACATGTTGCAGTGTGACGATATGAAAATTCACTTCTCAGGTTGAGAAGACCGAAATACGGCGTGGGCGTCTACGTGCTAACCACACGTACCCCCTTAGCCCATGGCCGCGAGGCAGAGACGTCGCCGGTAGGCCTGAGCCCGCTCACGGGCTGTGGCGCCAAGTACATACATGTGTACAATTGTTCAAAAAAGAAATTTCTTTTCCTACGCGCACGTTTCGGCCCCGTTCAGAGCACCGTGGACGCGGGGGTCGGCAGCCGCACAGGCAGTGTCGCCGCCACCCCTTCACCGTTGCCATCGTCGCCACCGCCACTCTCACTGCTGCTGCCGCCGCCGCTCGCTTCGATCCGTCGCCGCGGCCGCGGCCGCGACGCGACGCGACACTTCCCGGGTGCCCTCAATCTCGTCTTGGAGCCGAGATTTACGACTCGCGCGCCCCCTGGAGAGCCGCTGCCGAGGGCCGGCGCGGAGGCCCCGCGCGCGGAAATGGCGGCGGGCGCACCCGATCCGGACGGCGGCGGCAGCCACGGCGCACGGCCGCGGAACAGAGTGCGAGATTTAAATTTAGCGCTTTCTTTCAACAACGAAATCTTCTTGAAGAAGAAAATTGTCAAAAAATCACCAAGCTTGATAAAAAATTGTGAATTTTCTTTTGCTTCTCTTCGTTGATGTGGATGTCACACATGACTCAATGGTCTCCATATTGTTCTAATAAATGTGTGTGTGTGTGTGTGTGTGTGTCTCATCTTTCATGTGCTTATAACTTCTTTCTTTTCCCACATCCAATGTTTCTACTCTCTTTCCTTTCCCCCTTTTTTATTTTGCCTTTTTTTTGCCCGCGAAAAGGGCCTCTTCGACCACGCGTGCATGCACCCCGCATTTACCGGGGCTTCTAGCTGGATCCTATTTTCCCTAGGTTTGTTGGCTCTGGGAATGGAAGATACAATGATAATAATGAAGGTTGAAAGCATACAAATACAAACACATCGAGGCGGGATTCGAACCTGCAATCCCGCCGTTCGACATCGCGAAAACACCACTGCTTTAGCGATCTCGGCTATTCGGACGGACGTTTGCCTTATCATTATCATTATTATTATATTATTTTGCAGGTAGTTTCAGCGTGAAATAAGGAACACCCACGTGGCCTTCCTGCTAGTTATTACTAGAGACCGGATTTTTATGTAATTACATATTTTTTGTCTTTCTACTTACCGTTCTCCAAATTGTAATCTTGGCGAATCATCGCCCTCCTAACACAATACCCAATTTTTTCGTTACATATTTTTACATATTTTATACTATTTTACATATTTTACTGTTTTCACAGTATTTTTCTTATTCTATCAATTTTCTTTAATTTTATTACATATTTTTTATAAAAAGGTTTTTTTATCAGCATTTTTTCGTTCATTTTGGTGAAATGTAGGTATCAAAAGTATTGCTGACACCCCGTTTTGTGACCTGTAACCTTAATTTCCGAAGAAAAAAAAGCGACCGCCGACATGTAACACTTCGATGAAAATGTTGCATGCTGCAGTGTATGTTTGCTGGACGTAGATATCGCCAATTTGTGCGATCCCTCTTGCGAATAGTTTCGCTGCTAAACTATACGGTCCTGGATTACAATAGATGAAGCTTTTACTATTGACAATGAAGTTGTACGACGCAGTGTGCGTCAACTTAGCATGTCCAAAATGTTTTAATTTTAAAATTTATTTAGGACTTTTTTCTCAATCTAATTTTGTGCTAAGTAAATGGTTGTTTAAGTAGAAAAGTTTAATATTACATATTAGATACAATTTTACATATTTATTACATATTTTTACTATTTTCATAACATATTTATGTTCATATTTTGATGTTTAATACTACATATTTTTCCGGTCTCTAGTTATTACTACATTGAGCTTCTTTCCTTCCCCAATTTTTCACATTCGTAGAGCAAATACACATGAAGATACTGATCTTTTGTATTCGGAAGCCTGCTTACACTACATTCATCCAATTTAAAAATCAAATATGAATCTACAGAAAAAAACAACACTTTTTCTATTAAATCGTGTAATTGAAAATCAAACATTTACTACAAATGAAACAGATTACACACATTGCACCTTCTTTCAAATAACATTTCTGACAGGTTTCTGAGAAATCTAATGCACTCAGGCAATAAAAGAATCGATAAGAGATGGTGTCGTACGAAGCAATATCGCTTTCAAAGCAATCCGCAACAGAAATGTAATGCATCTACCTAGCCACTTTATTTCCCTTTGTAATATTCAGAAGGTCACAAAACAAAATATATTGATTCCGATGGAATAGAAGATACCATCAAGCAATAAGATTGCCATTTGACGATTTGAATAATCGTAACAGCGTAAAAAGTCACGAGATTAATTGCTACACCTGCTGACAAGCAATTACGAAAATATTTAGGTATTTACTTGGCACTTACAAAAGGACTAAAGACCTATAATACATTAATTCAGTATTCCTTGGCTTAAGGACAATCAGTTGAATACCGTTAACAGAATTGCATTAACGTTAATAGTGTAAACAGTTGAATAGGGTTAAATAAAGTTCTATTGCATTATTCTGTGCTTTTATTCTAAATCGTTTCGGAGTTCAACATAATCCTTCCCAGCAAATCTGTAATACATATAAAAATTGTTAGCTTTGTTGTAAATAAATTTATTGGCTTTTATAGGTGAATTATTTATTAAAAATAAATCTACTACAGACGTAATCCAATGCGATTAAAATGAAAATGCCTAGTTCAAGGGCAGCTTACAAAAAGAAACTTGGGAATGTTACTTGTGTTAGCGCCGCTTTGGCTCGACAGGAAGATGACTACTGATTGCGCGACCTGGCACTGGCGGCAAGGCTGCTCGGTCACGGCCTCCCCGGCGGCGCGCGGGCCCAATCGATAGGGCAGTCGAACGGGCTCTTAGAGCAAATGCGCTTTTCGATTTCTAATTTTTATCGCAGAGTTTCTCCTTAACCAATTTCTCAAAGGTGTCAGCCGCCGCGAGAAGCGCCACCGACACCGCGCTTTCCGCTCTAAAAGCAAACCGCGCCGTGACGTCAGTCCGCTGGGGAGGGCGTCGCGCCGACGTTGATATTTGTCGCGTGGGCGGCGTGGGAGCGGCCTCCTGCGGCGGTTCGGAGTGCGACGGTCGAGCTGTGAGGGCGACAATTGATTGCGCCAGGGCCCACGTCCTATGTTTCGGAACGGATTGAATGGTGATTCCGGCCGCGTTGACTGCTAAGGTCATTAGTTCCGTACGTGTAGAGCAGTGTTGTCAAGGTCGATGCCACGAGTGGGAGTCCGTGGCACGAGTGCCACGACGCAATCTCCTCTCCACGCAGTTCATTACCCCGCCACCAGAGACAACGCCATCCCTATTGTAAAACGGCGGGATTACTAATACTCGTAATAGTTTCCTTTCCCGACACTAGTTGCGCAGAGAAGCTCGTGCCATGCTACGGTGCCACGACGCGTGCCACCGCCACCTGTAGAAGACCTTGACACCACTGGTGTAAAGCATGTTTTTACCGTCCGAGGTGTCTGTGATCTTTCCCAGCTGGCTGGCGAGATCCGGCGCCCACCTAGGATGTCGGCTTGAGGGGATTTTCCCGAACGAGGTACCCACACCAACGTGGCACTGCCCAAGCCGAGACAAGCTCTAACACGCAACACTCACCGTGGTGGATACTCGGATTGACATGAAAATTTACCAGCTGGTTCAGCACCTTTCAAAACCCCTACCTACAATTTTTTACGTGCTATGGAGCATTGCAAGTAGTGTTTTTGCGACAATTAGTATTGAGACCTTTCGTGACCTCACCGCCTGTGGAAGAGAGGAAATCGCTGATCGCCGCTGGATCTGCAACCGTTACTCACACGCCGACCGCCGCTCGGTCCGCAGGGTCACAGCTGCCTCAGAGGGCAGCAGGGGTGACAAAAACGAGTGTTTACATTGAAGGTTCAGAAGGACGAATAGGACTAGAACACATACAGAAGTGATTCGAGTGCAACTATTAAATGCATACTAACATTATTTATACATACGTATGATAGGATTTAAGGATTAAAAAATTAGACAAGGTTTGTTAAATAATGAATACTTAAATAAATAAATAAATGTACAACAAATCACATGTTTAACAAAACATGTTCGTGCGCTTACTAACACACTCCAAAAAACGTGTGTCATCAAACACCGATGGCCTTTGCCATCGTTCTTGAAAGAACGCGCTTGGAAATTTGACACCGGTTGATCAGACGCCGCGTAACGTTCCAGGCGCTGCCGCAGCAACGGCTGCCCCGCTGCGGGAAGCGCGGAGGTCACGAAAGGTCCTGGTACAAAGCGCCTCTAAAACGCTATTTCTAATACTCCATAGCACTTAAAAATTTGTACGTAGGGATTTTGAAAGGTGTTGAACAAGCTGGTAAAATTTCATGACAATCCGAGTATCCAGCACGGTGAGTGTTGCGTGTAAGCTCTCGACTGGCTTTCAGACATATGTGGTGATGCAGTGCATGTAAGGGGTAATCGCGTGTGAACGGTGGCCCGTTTGTTAGGGTACTGCTCCAGGATTCACCTAATTTTGAGAGAAGAAACCACGGAAAACTAGCGATTAGAGCCAGATATCTACATATATTTTCAGACAAAGTTACAGAATATCTTCATGCAGATTTGACTTTAAAATATTTACAATTAATAAAGGAAAGTACTTTGTAATTAATGTAATGTACTTTTGTATTGTTTTTTATTTTATAACATTAATAATTATTAGACCACCAGAACGGATTAATGTTTATGACCGTCCCGCTTTTTACAAATTCAAATTTCACAACAACACAGACCTGAACTTACGACAATATTGCATGAAACCCGGAACAATGGACACTTCTGAATTAGTTTTCTATCTTTCAGTGCACGAGCGTCTTCCAGCCGCTTGGGCCCTTCGCCACTTGCTTCGTTTGAAAGCTCGGAGAAAATGTCTATTACTACTCCCATTTAGGGGTTCTTAGTCATGAGCGGAGGTCGGTACATCAATCCACAGTCGCACTGGCATTGGTGCGTTTGTGCCATTTGGCGTTCCGCATTTGACGAATTCAAAACTGAAATGCATGTAATTCACGAAACAGCATACGTATCAAATTCCGATTCGACATGCATAAATCAGACTTAATTCGACGTAACCGCTTAAACAGAAGTATTACAACGATGTAGGATCAGTATGATAACTGTTTTGCATTCGGTGTAACACGCACAAAAATAAAAATGGATCGAATCGAATAAATAAGACGTGTTTTAGTAGACACGCACTACAAAAGCGCTAATACGTCTGTACTGAATCAATAATCATGACTTTTGTTAAAAGGTCTTACAAGAGTAAGGCCTGTCTGTATTCCTCCAAAGTATGGCACTAAACTACTCGTGTTGTGCACTTCTACTAAACACAGAACTGTAGGAAGTACGCAGTTACCAAAGCGCATCATCAGGCAGATTGTGTTTGCACCAACCGCCTCAATTGGATTGACTAACTTTAACCATTACCGAAATCGAAGCCCGTTTTGCGTGAAGAAAAGAACTTGTAAATGATCCAGGGCCTAGAGCTCGGATGCGGGCAAGAACAAGCAGAGAGAGGCAGAGGGAGGATGGAGGAAGAGAACGACAAGCCCTCGAAGGGGGGACTGAACTGTGCCCGCGATCTGCTTACTCCGGCAGCCTTTCGATTGCTCGCCCGAAGGGGTTGGGTCTGGGCTGCACCGCGCCCCGCACACACCGGGCCGTGAGGAGAGGGCGAGGCCGGGGTGAGACGGGAGCGAGGCGGCATGGACAGAATAAGATCGGGGCGGGGGACGAAACGGAAACGGGCACGCAAGGCGAGTGGGGGGCGGGGGCTATTTGTAAGGAGACGAAGAGAAGGCGGAGATGGTGCGAGGGGGAGGCGGGAGCGGAAGTGGATGTGAATTTAGCGGAAGCAGCGGTGCGAGGAAGTTGGAGGCGGAGAGCGCCAGAAGTGGCAGAGACGGAGGCGTGGAGGGGTCGGAGGCAGTGGCAGCAACGTGAGGTAGGCGGCGGGGCTGCGGGGGCGGAGCCTGAGAGGCAGGCTGCAGGGCTGCGGGGGTGGGGCTGCGGAGGCGGGGCTGCGGAGGCAGGGCTGCGGGTGCGGGGCGGAGGCTGAGAGGCAGGCGGCGGGGGTGCGGGGACGGTGGCTACGAGGCAGGCGGGGGGTGCGGAGTCGCAGGCTGTCAGGCAGGTGGCGGGCGTGCGGGAGCGGAGGCTGAGAGGCAGGCGGCAGGGGGGCGGGAGTGGAGGCCATGAGGCAGGTGGAGGGTGGATGAAGAGGTAGCGGTGAGGCAGGCGGGTGCGGGGGCGGAGTGCGTAGACGGAAGGGGAGGCAGCGTGGGCGGCGGTGGCGGGGCCCGGGAGAGCCCCTGAGTGCGAGATGCATAATGCATGCAGCGCGACGCTACGCGGCGCGGGGCGGGGCGGGGGTGGGGCGGGGCGGAGCGCGGTAACAAGCGTTTGAAGGATCAATTTCCCGCCCGGCGCGGCCCTCTGCCCCCGCGGCGGCCCATTCAATCCGGCCTTCTCGGCCGCTCGCTTTCAAACGCGCTCAGCTCCGTTCGGTTCGGGCTCGGCTTCGCCTATATTTAGAAATATGATAAGGCGATCTCTTCCCCTGCCGTGTCACTCGCCCACGCGCCCCGCAGCCCCGCTCCCTCCCACCATCCCCCGCCCCAACCTCCTTTCGCCCCCGCCCTAACGCCCGCATCCGCACACGGCAAATCCATCGCGATCACTCACCCTCCCTCGCGCTCTGCGCCCAGTGCCCTGCGCCACTGCCTCCGCCCCCGCCCCCGCCCCGCGAGCCTCTCGCTCCCACCCTCGTCGCGTCCTCGCACCTCACGGCGAGCAACAGCCACCAGCGCCACAGCGCGGTTTTCACATCATTTCCCGCTCAACATTGTCCTGCCGATTGCGAAATTAATGTTGGACATCATGCGTCTTACTTAGTCGGCGCAACTAACGGGCATTTTATTCTACAGTTAGGTACTATTGCAACATGTTAACGCATTAAAGTAATCATAACAACCGATTGCGAAATCGTTTGAGAATGTCTACCAGCACGATAATCCAAATCGACAAAATAACAATTCAAAGAAATCTTTCAGAAAAGAACAATGAGGGCGAGGGCGTCCTACACACAAGTTTACAAGTATGTTAGAGAAATAAATAATGAAATACGGCAATACGTGTGAGTGGTCTTCGGTCACAAAGTGCACGAAGCACCCCAGACAAAATTTGAAAACTTTCTGCAAGCGTCGCAGTGCTGTCGAACGAAAAAAAAAAAAAAAAAGGTTGCATACTATACACGCTGCGACGAAGTCGAACGTGAAGCATCCATGAAACGTATTTGGATCTAAAGTATAGAATTATGTGACTCCGTAAATGTGCCAATCCTTTAAAACCAGTATGGAAATTGAATGGTACACAGACGTTCGGTTACCATGAAACTTAACTTGTTGAACATAACATCAGTCAGTTGCAGACGTAATTCCTAAACGTTGTCTGGGGTAGGCATGTGAAGAAATGAATTGATCCTTACAATCATTGGTGGATTAAATTACATAGCCTAATCCTACTCTATGCCACATTAACCACCAATGAATTATGAATGAACCAGTCATTTTTGTGTAAATGGTATTGCTGTCATTTCCTAATTCAATGTTCATCAATTTGTAAGCGTGAAATAATAAAATAAACAACATCAAATCAGCAATAGCACTGCCCCCGATAGACAATTTACCGCCCGCAGACGTCAAGTGGGTTGCATCGGAAGGCGTCCACTCCCATATTTCACAATCTAATATCTCTACAAAAAAATCCCTCGCCGCCTCCAGCTTCCCTCTACAAAATCTAATCGAGGGACGCCCTCCGTTCGCTGTTTTAGTAGGGCAAGCTATTTTAGACGCATCCTGTGCGCGGGGATGGGCAGAGAGGCGGTGACCGCCAACGCTCTCGGGCGAGGCGAAGCGAACCAAGGCGAGGCGAAGAGGCAATATGTATGAGAGGCGGCTCGACTCGGCGCTGCTCGGCGCGGCGCGGAGCGGGTCGCGTGCCGGCAGCGCGCGCAAGGTTGTTTCCGCCCCGAGGAAGCCACTTCCTTCCGGGAGCAAAACGGCGGCGGCCTCGCCTCCACCCCACCCCCCCACCACAAAACGCGAGGGCCCATGGCGCCTCTGCTCGGGAACACACTACTCAGAAAGGCCTACAGGCGCACTTTAATACGCGGTCATTCAATGACCTACAGTAGACGCGCGATAATCAGAGGTACACGAGGCTGATGGTACCTAGGATTACACAGGAAAATGCACAACGGAATTTTTAACTTCAATGTATAATGAAGTCAAATTTAATGGTCCGTTACTATTAAAATTACACATATGTACATGAGCGAGAACCGATCACAACCACGTAGCAGACTGACACTGGCACCGATCGCCGCACAAGTGACTTTCCACGCAGTGTTGTCAATCCCGTCAAGAGCCACCTATTGATTATTGCCTCTTGTTTGCTAATTTGGAAACTTGGCGCACATCAAGTCACCTCGGATTGCACGGAATTCGGATCAGCGAGGCTCAGAATACCGCGACTCTATTGTAATATTCTCCGTCTGACTACTAAAGAAATAAACAATTGTACAGTTGTCACTGAAAAATCGGCGACTTAGGATTCCACGAAGTACCGTCGGAGACATAAGTCGATACAAAAACGAAGACAGAACACTGTCCAAATGCGAGAAATGACAAAAAAAAAAAAAAAAATTAAGAAACAACTGACGGCTAGAGAAAGACATTTCATTAGCAAAAAGCACAAAACGATGCAAGTCTGAGTACTCCACAAGTTGTGGCGAGATGTGAATGTTGTGGCGAAAACTGTAGAATCAAACAAAGTATGTATTTCGCTTCGCAATGTAAATAGATTCTACTACACGGAAGCGATGTTCTGCAGCAATCAAATATTACCAAGACAGCTGTGTTAAATTTATTCATTCGTAGAAACTAAGGATATTTGAGAAGCTGAAAAAAAAGAATCAATGTAAATAATGCCTCAAACTTCTAAGTAAACACGGTTTATGTGACAGATGGGGACCGCTTTTTTCTTACTCCGTTTTTCTATCAATCCTCGCCGAGTGGAATGTTTTCTCTCTTAGTAAACAGCTTCCACTGCAAAACATTTACTTTCGACCTTGATACATAAATATCTCAGTCTCTCCTATATGAATGTCACTTTTTGCATACGTAGCAGCGACGCATGTGTTCTCAACCAAATTTATTTGGTATCTACACATCATACAAATCAGTTAAAGCGTTAAACAATTGAAAAATACGAAAATAATTAAAGAAAGTTTGTTATTTCAATGTTTGCGTATAACGCAACAATATCATGGAGTCGGAGTGAACGATTCATTAATTAGCTTTCTTCATTCACTTCAGAAACGTCACTGGTGAAAATATAAGACAATTGGAAACGTTATCCACGTTTCACCACAAATTTTCTCTCGCAAGTTCATGCGTAGCGCTATGTATAATATTGATGTATTTCATTCAACATCCATACATTCTGATTTAACACCAGTTATGCAGATTTGAATTCAAAATATTTCAATGTGCCGTAGATTTATTGTATTCGCTACCAAAATGCTGATAACGCGATATATTGTCACAAAGAACATTACTAATCCTATTGATTTAAACATTCACACTCAATACATATTTATTTAGAACGATACATATTTATTTAGAATACATTATATATATTTCGCGTAAAACTGAAAATCAATTGAGAACCATTGTTTGATAAACGCAAAAGTGCTTTTCTTAAGCAATATTTTCCAAAAGAATGATAAGGCAACACATTCATAGCAATGAATGTATCATGATTGAAAATTTAAAGGCTTTGACATTTGAGTTATAACTCGCTGAACAAAAATGCTGACAAGAAATGTTTCCTGTTTCATGCAACATGTTTCGAATCTCCGGAAAGCCATTGGAGCAAAAACACGGCTCGGGGATTCACTTACTCAAACTGACCATTGCACTGGCTTCGAATTTCAGCGCAGGTATGCCATTGCAGTGGCTCATAAATTTCGAAATCAATTTGGGAGGAAAGACAACTTGTATTATTTCCAATGTTTAAAAAAATCAGGGAATTCAACAAAAAGCCCTTCTTTCATCATTACAGAAAAATTAGTAAGAGCTACATAAATAGTTATTGTACCTAAGCCATCATGAGCAGTTATATGTATTACAGTATTACAGTTCAGCGTTGACAATACCCACGTCACAATACGCACGTCAAACAAAATAGGTGAGAATACTGTTATTTTTAATAGTTGTTTTATTAGGAAAATAACCAATTATGATACAGCAAAATAACCCAAAAGGAACCGATTATAGATAACTAATATTTAAAGAACAAACACAAACATAATGAACAAAATATTGCTTTATTTGTGAGTTATTGACATTCCACGTATTTCAATAAATTGTAATGCATTTACCAGTTTCAATACTTCTTTTCAAGAGCAACTTTTAATGGTGTACTCGAATTTCTGCATTTCTACCAGCAGATCTGAAGATAATTAAACAGTCGGAACTTGCTAATGAAATACGGTAAAAAGCTGATAAAAACAATCTCACGTATTAAAAACTACAAAAAGTTTGTTTAATTTGTTATCCATATCAAAGGATTAAGTTACCACTAAATAATCATTATCACTACGCCACTACACACATATTTTCTCAAAATTGGCAAGAACTATAGATTTTGAAAGAAAATGTATGTAGAGAATCATGACCAAATCCAAAATCAATTGCCGAAGAAAACGATTCAATAAACTATATCAGACGTACACCAATAACGACGTCATTAAGGACAGAAAAGAAAACACGGTTGAGATGTCTCAGCAACTTCCGCGGCCTGTCTGGCATAACACTATGTAAAAACATGCCCTTTGCGAAGCAATGGCAACACGTAGAGGGAAGATCCATTCCTCTACATGGTCGCAACTGGAGAAGACGAGTGAAAGATGAGAACATTTGGAAGATTGTCCTGAAGAAAACCATCTGCAGACTTTAGAGCCTTAAGAAGACGAAACTAGGTGCTACAACACAGTTTCTCGCATTATTTGTAACTTTTGCAATTTTCGAAAATTCGAAGTGTTTATCGAACATCGGATCTGCACCATTTTTATTCGTGTATTTTGCAAGATCCGAGAAAGGTTGTAAAATAAATAAATTGAAAGCGTCTTTGAGAAAAAAAAAATCGAAATCTTAAGACCGCCATATTTCTTTTGAATCTCAGGAAAAGCGCTTCGCCGCGGCATCCACAAACTAAACACTTCAACGCCAAACACGATAAACCCCAATGTCCTTCCTAGCGATGTTCGGGCAATAAAATCACCGAGTAGAAACACGCAACTTTCTTCGGTTTCACACGCGTTCGCGGAGTCCGGTTTCCTCGCTCTTGACACTGGATCACCGTGAGCCCACCCCACGCACGCACTTTCTCCCCGGACGGCTCGGCGCAGCGCGCTTACGCCGCATGACCCTGCGATTTCAATGTTGGTTTCCCTCCTTCGATTTGGCGAAATTGGTCTTCCCGGAAGGCCAATCGACGGGCTCTGACCGCGTGTGGATCGCTTGGTAAAAGTCGACGTAACTACTTTGTATGGTCCGATTAAAATAAGTTGGTGATTGACAGTTGTGCTTCTGACGCAGTTTCTTCATAAAATATGAGTATATGATTTGGTTACTTTTATAAGTATTTATTTCAAGTGCTTATTTTCATGTCCTGGGAACACGTGCTCAGTGGTACACAATCTGTCAACGTCACTCCTTTCCACATGCAACTGTCAATTACTAATGTTTTTTAATCGGACCATTCAGACGCATCGGCCTTGACGGTGTGTCTTGTCTCTTGCAGCGAAGGGAATTAGACCTCTTCGGGCGCGGGAACTTCGTGTGGGGCTTCTTGGGACTACACGACAGTCCACTAACGTCATGCAATTGGCGCCCTGTGCTTATGACGCAATCGTGTTACAAGACCATCAACTGCCACCGATATCAACGGCGTGAACAAGGGGAAGTTGTCCGCCGACAGTCGAAGTGTAAGGTGGACGGGACACGTATCAATGATTCTTTTAGCGAATGCGTAGTGGAAAGCTTTTTTTACTACACAGATCCACCATAATAATCAATTTCGCCTAGTTACAAAGACTAGAGACTAGAGGTTAAACTCTAAGCCAATGACACATACGAAAAATTTTGTAGAGTAAAATGGCGTTGGTGGCGGCAGATGTAATGCGCAGTGATAATGCACTTGACAGAGGCAAAGACACTACAGAAGTTTCATCTTAATGATCGAAATAAATTAATTATCAAATCTTATATTTCAATCTAATACAAATTACGTGCGATCATACTGTACACGCTTTTTGTCTCTAAAGAGAAACTACTGAGATAAATATATGTTCGATGTCAATGGATTCCGTGTGTGCTGGATGCAAGGTTTTTAACGGAAAAACGGCCTAAATGATATTCAGTTAGCTGCAGCAACATGGAGATTTATAACATAACTCCAGATACAATGACCATAATCAAGAATCAGTTCAATCTACTAATATTTCCTTTTTTCATACAAACACGTTCTTTCCGACTGTTGTGACGTTGTTGTGATTTATAGACAGCCATTCCTAGTTTCCAAACGTGTGATATTTCTGCAGACTACACGCAATGCGCTTATGAGTACTTCACCATTTTAAACTGTTCAGATGGTATTGTCAAAATAAGCAAATAAAAACAATAGCACTAGAAAAGCGAGTGCAGAATGTACGGAAGTTACACGTACATACGACTTCCGCTTGTGCTTCTGCAAACTTATGCTTGTGCACACCTTGTATGATCAATTTAACGTAACTTTTCAACATAGGTCAATCAAAAACTTGAATGCGACTTCTTTGAAAATATTACATTAATGTATCGTGACGTGATGTTTTCGTAGATAAGAGGAATCAAGATACAGTTGCAAAACAACGTAAACGTCACAGATTACACTAACATAGCAAATGGTACAAATGTAACGAGAGCGCAGGTTTTTCCGCAATCAAGATAACTGTCAAGAGGTTCTACTGCACGTCTGGGGTCGTCATAATTAGTAGAATATATACTATACGCACACGATAAAACAAAAAGGTTGATCAATGTCTACCAACGCCAAACATGTTGAAATGCACTTTTAAAATGTCTGATTTGAATTTAAATGTTCGCCCTTCCCTTCATTACATTGATTTCCAAAACACACGTGGCTCTTTCCTCGTGGACTCACTGCCACCGGATAACGATTTTAGAGCAAAGAGCGCCACAAGGACCAAAAATGCAAAGTAACTAGTTGTTTGTTATTTTTTTTAACATTCTGTCACTATTTTGTGACGTGAACATCAAGCCACGAACTTGGCATAGAAAGCATTTATGGAGCAAACCTCCGTTAAACTACACTTTTATATTGTAGTCTGTAGTAATTTGTGTCACGAGCCGTGAAGAGGACCGCCACGTATCGTCTCCGCGAACGCGATCCTGTGTCACAACCCAGCGGCCAGAACTGGAAGAAATTAGGACAGTGGTAGGGTTTAGGACGCTTCACATGGGTTGGATTAACTAGGGAAACTCGTTTACTCGCAATAACTTCTCAAATATTCTCTCTCGGAGCTATTATTTACGAATATTAGCGTTGATTAGGGAGTGATGTTTAAAAAATTATAACACCCGTATCTTTAAAAAATTGTAATTGTCACAGTAATTTCTCAAACCATATCGGATTTTGTGGAAGAAGGAAAGCTTGAGGTGGGTGCCTTGGCCCAAGCAAAATTAAATCAAAAAGAAAACTTGGGCTACCTCCATCCAGCTTCTGTTCAAGGTCTTTGGGAGCCAAGCATCTGAATCCAGTCTTTCAAGCGTGAACCCTATTCACATCACATTATATGGCAAAATATATACTGCTATAAGTACTGAGTATCTTTAACTTTGGTTAAGCAACTGATTGGTTTCAATCTAACCGTTTCTAACTGGTGTTGAGAACGGTGAGTACTGGTTGCTTTCAGTTTTACAGATACACGTGAGTATGCTTATCTGTTTATCGCTATCGTCATATCTCCTCGCTTATCTTTGACGTGGGCATGCTCTCTGATAAAACGGCGATACGTGTTTTCCGTATTAATTCTAATTTCCGCGTTCGTATTTTTACGGTGTTTAACGACAAATACATGAAATCAAATTAAAAATTATATTCGTTTTTCCACTGCGATTATTTCCACTTTCCACTGCGATCACTCATCTTCGACGAGATTGCTACCTGCTTTCATTTGCGTCTGTTCATTTTATATCCACTGTTCTTCCTGTTCCTATTTATTTATTTACGTCAAAAACAGTTTAAAATTGTATGTGACGAGCTATGGGGAGAAGTGAAATCTGTTGACTTCCTCATGCCATTCTGTCATTTTACCTCTATTTCGGGAAATTAAGATAATGATAATTCTTAACAATTCAGAGAATTGTAGAATTATTTCAGTAAAAAAAATTGGACCTGAAAGATACGATCAAAGGAAATGTCGGAAGTACCTGGCGGTGATACCAAATGGCATTCAATAGTTTTACTCATAAAAAAATACCATCATAAAGAAATTATTTTACTAATGCATCATAAATACCACGCACGTTGCTCTTGACTAATGAAGTTAAATATTTTACAGCATGAGTAACATGTCATTGCAATTTGAAGGATGATAGAGATCGCCTCCAATAAGTATTTCGGGATATTTTCACTATAGGATAGTTGCATACCGCTTCATACACGTTCAATGTTCGGATAAGCAACATGTGGTATACCAAAATCAAGGCAGGCTCTACATACCAACACCCGACCTTGTAAATAGGACTTCATTCCTAAGAGAAGAAGAATTTACTGGCCCAAGAAACAATTTTCCAACGGTGATTACAAACGCTGAGTGTACTGAGTGTAGTGTAAACACTGAGTGTACAGTTACATCATCTACAGAAACACCTGTCATTTTCTTAACATAACAAGCCCAATCTAAGACTTGAGAACCACTTCTTCCAGCGTTCCCCCACCTGACCAACCGCACCATTTCCCCGCGGCGTGTGTCCGGCGGTGCGTCGCGGCGCCCTTGACCGCTGGGTGCGGAGGGGCGGGTGGCGGGGAGGGGCGAGGCGGGGCGGGGCGAGGGCGTTCGTGGAAGGCGGGTGGGCATCGGCGCTGCGATCGCCGCCGCCATTAGCCGCGCTATCGCGCCCAGCATCGCCCGCCGGCGCCGCCGCTGCGCCGCCCTGCAGTGGACGGGAAGCCTCGACCTCTCACGCTCTGCTCCCCAACAGCGAAGGAAGGGAGACTCCGGTGTATTACGACCCTCGGAGCCCAGCATTTTCGACCGTACCTGCGATCGGTGGGCGATGATGATTCGATATATGGTATTAATGATCGTTGCGAAATGGCTGAATGAGACATAGGGGAAATGCCGCGAACTCCTGCATCCACCACAAATTCCGCATGAGTTGACCGGGATTTATACAGCGATTTTTGTAACTTTGCCCCTGACAGGAATCAACTGTTTCGCTGCCATCCAATCGGGAGCTTGTATGTCGCTACAGTGGCGTCACTATGGTGACATTCAAGCCCCCCGACTGGATGAAACCGTGAACAGATGATTCCTCTCAGGGGCAAAGTTACGAAAATCGCAGTATAAAACCAAATACCTCAAGGTTGAAGTTGAGCAGCCTGGCCACTACACTTTGGGTCGCTACCAGCGAAAGCGAAACAATCGCGTCTCGACTACTAACTAACGACTACTAACTAACGACTACTCGACGGCTAACATCAAAGTGTATTAAAATTTAGCAATATCACAAATTCAACTGGAATATTAGTCATACATAAAACAAACAAAATTCCGAAGCGGTGAAGGATATCGGCTATTAAAACCATCTTTGAACACCTTCGAAATGTTATATGACAAAAATTACCTAGTCATCAATTACAACGAAATAATAGTTTCCATTATAAACAAAAATAACATTTTCAATAACATTTCAAAAAATAAAAATTCAATATA
The DNA here is from genome assembly GCA_031308135.1 of Acheta domesticus. NCBI lineage: Eukaryota > Metazoa > Arthropoda > Insecta > Orthoptera > Gryllidae > Acheta > Acheta domesticus. Next base: position 64,140,140 of record JAHLJT010003656.1, read on the forward strand.
AATGTCAAAAATGTGCAATCTCGTTGGTATTTATTCGTTTATCTGAACTATCGTAAGTGCACCAGACCTCATCTAAATTTTTACAAGGAATGAGACATCTGTCATTGAAACAATTGGAAAAATATAAAAATCGAAAACACAATATATTAACGTAAATAAAAGGATTTATAATAATGCTTATAAGACGTAAATAAATTTATACAAGGATAATTTAAGTAAACACATATAAAGGAAAGTGACAAAAAACTAACTTTCTTCATATACAAAAAATTCAAATTCCTTTACCTATTACGTCACTTATTTTAGAAGAATCAGTAGCAATCAATAACACGAACGTAACATAACTTCATCTGCCTTCTTATACATTCCACTTCAATTTAAAATACACGATACGCATTGTCCTAATGCCATCAAAGCTCAATGGGTACTTGAACTCTTGTGTTAATACGGTTGACACATTTGTCCTCCTATGCTCCATTCGTGTACCTTTAATCGCGTGACTAAGGCAACAGTTCTGCACCACCCTCAAAACTTCCTGGGTCCTCGTCAAGATTCCCCGACATAGCAGACGCGATGAGATTTCGGATAAGGATTATAAAATGACAGATGACGCGGTAAATCAAAAGCATGAACATGAAATCACAATGAAACTAGAGAAAGGCGCAACATGTGCACCCCAGCAAATGTACCACAAACTGGCATTATTCACCACAAATTCGATTTGTTACAGATTGCATTCGCTTAGAAAACGTTGGATTTAACGGGCGAGGCCTCACCAAAAAGCGTTGGTAAGGAAATATGAATGACGGCGAGAAAATACTCTTAACTGTAATTTGATTGCAAGGGGGAATTTAGACATGCAGAAGACGAGTTCGGAAGTATGAACGAGTATAAAAAAAGGCAAATTAAAACAATTTGTATTAAAATTGTTTACTACAGCTCCGGATTTTTTAGAAGAAATAATTTAAAAATTCGCAGATAAAGTATACTTTTATAGAACGTGAGAAATAATTTGACTATAGAATTTTAATGTCAAGTACACAGTCTGCAGCAGAACAAACAATATCGAGATTGGAAAGGTTTCTGATAGGGAGCACTGGCGTTTGAAGAAAATATCTTCGAAACATGTTAGCTTGTTGAATGTGAATTACACAGAAACATTCCAACGCAATTTTGTAATTTTTCGATAATTTTCTATAGAAGATTACTTCGATTTACCTTCCAATATGAATTTCCACAAAATTTCTGCAGTTAGCATTTACTCCATTAAATACTGAGATTGTAGACTATGAACAGCGTACAGAACATTATGTGTATAGTATTTGGGCATGAAAATTATTATTAATGATAAATAATAACTTTATAGGAGACAATATCCTCGGTAAACGACCTATCCTTTAGGAGAGAAAAGGCAGAGTCTTCATCACACCGTTCCGGTTCGTGGAGCGGCCTCCGGCGGATTTCTTATTCCTTGCTGCTTATCTTTCCCGGCCATTACACCAGCGCGCTGTCGCCTTATGAGCGAGTGCTGCAGCGAAGGCGCAGGGGAGTTGCCTCTGCGCGGGCAGCGCGCCGCCTCGCCTCGCCTCGCCCCGCCCCCGCGTCAAGGGCGCGTGGGATGAAAGGCTTCGCGCCCGCCCCGCCCGCTGCGTGCCACGCGGCCATAGCCACACACGCGGAAACGACCTGCGCACGAGCGCCCGCGCGGCGCGGCGCGGCGGAGGGATCGAAGGCCGCACATGGCCGCTCGCGAAGGGAACTACTCGGCACCTCGTGCACGGAGGGGCAGCGTTTTGTATGAACGGAGCACGCGTGACAGACCTCAGTAGCACATTTAAGAGGAGGAGGAGGGCATGGGAGCCATGCCCACCCCCAAAGGCCTTGAGTGTTCGTTCGCCACCATCCTTTATTTAGTAAAACTGATTTAAATATGTGTTTATGTTAAAATTATGTATTTATTTTTAAAAAATATTGTATTAGCATATAAACACTACAAAAAATAATATACAATATAATAACAAATATGTTTGCTGATCCGGATAGCCGAGATCGCTAAAGCAGTAATGCCATGGCGATCTCGGACGGAAGGATTGGGGGGTTCGAGTCCCGCTTCGGGCATGGGTGTGTTTGTGTACGTCTGTATGTATGTGTCGTCCATTCATACTTCATTATCATCATCATTTCATATCTCATACCCCACCACTAGCAACCCTGGGGGATAAAAATTGCTTTCAGCATAATGCTGATCCCCCAAAACGGAGTCGCATACACTTGCCACGGAATAACTGTAACAGAGCCTCGGTAAGTGCAGGTGTATGTCCGCGTAGTCCTAGAAGGCCAATTCGCGACGAAAAGTTTATTATTTAACAAAAATCTCCGATCGCTCCTCTCCCAAAAAAAGATAGGTTAGATCCGCCCCTGAGAGAACTCGAGCAAGTGGACACCCGAACCAGCTGTGGTGTCTCAGGGCAACAGCTGCCGCCGCGGCAGCGACTACGACTGCGAGGTCCTAAGGTTCGAGCCCCGATGTTGGCGGGTTTTTTCGATACCAACTATATAGCTAGGTCCAATTCAGTCCCTGTCAGGAGGATAATTTTGGCTGCCCGCACAGATAGTTTTCCGTATTCACTCCAATCAACACTAGGGGAATTCCGGAACAGAACTCTAAAAAACGCGCAATCGACCGCATGCGATCTCCCCTTCCTAATCCTTGTCCCATCTTCTCCCTACTTATACACTTACACTGTACATGTACTAGCCTACCACAAATGTCGGGAGACCAGATGGTTAGCTCGATGCCCTAACTAGTGTGATGCCTCTCTGGCTGAGATACCTCGAGAGAGAGAAGTCCCTGCAAGCCGAGGTGTAGGTCGGTATACTTCAGAAATAATATAGATGATTTTCTTGGCTTTCAGATATTCTGCGCATTCTACTCTAATTTAATGATCCTGCTTTAATATGATGTTTCGTATCCTGAAAAAACTCCGTAACGTCGCGTATCCTAGACTTGTCTAGGCGGTGTTTGGTTTTCCTTCCTGGGGCGGACGTACGCAGAGTAGGTTGTGAGCGCATTCCTTTGACTTGAGTCATCTCCTACAAACAGCAAAACACGATAACTAGCAATAAAGGCTTTCAATAGCACTGCATCTCACAAAGGATAATGTGAAGCTCCGCAGTTTCAGTGATAGCGAGCAAGGTTGATGACAAAATACACCGTTTAACGGACGTGTTAGTCGGTGGATAATTTAATCTGAAGAACCTACAGTTAAAACCAGTTGTTGACGCACATTAAAGACGGCATCAATACTTGAAAAAAATTCAGGACAGCTTCTAATGCTACTGTCACCTGCCGTCAAATTCAAACGATTTTAGTAAAGTAGCTGTCACTACAAAGCCACTGGACAACATGCGCGCCACTCTGTCCTCATTTTATACGTAACCCAGTGCATACCCGTAAACCTCTATAAAAGATATCGAAAAACGTACCATGCCGTGTGACCGAGTCACCACTCACTCTCCACCCTGGCAGGGCATGCGATTTGCAGTTTTCCGCCGCAGGGCACAAGGCTACAGCGACAGACCGACAAACCTTATCTCACGCTTTGTGGAGGATCACTCACGAAGGCTCATGCTGTCCCTCACCCATCCGCCCCGCAGTGCTCGCCCACGATAAGCCTCGTCACGCTTCACCCCGCTCTGCACCACCATCACCCAAATCAAGAACCACTTCGCAACGCACCTCTCCCGCCACGCTACGCTCCCTCCGCCCCGCCACGCTTCACTTCGCCCCGCCCCACACCGCTCGCCATCTCGCCGTTACCGCTCCGCATCCGCGTCGCCCCGCCTTGCTAAGCTACGCATCTCCGAGAGACGCTACATCGAAGTCGTTTTCGAAACATCAACTCGCTTAGGTGGCTCAGGGTATTACCTGACGTCACTGAAGTGCCTCTGACCGGGAGGTCCCAGGATTCGAGGCGGTGCAAGACACTACCTAGGTCGAATATAGCCGCTGCCTGGAGGAGAATTGTACCGGCCGGCTGACCTGATTGGTAATTTTTCGTCGTTCCTCCGATCAACACCAGGCGAAATCCGAAGGAGAACCCTAACAAAAGCGCCGTGGGTCGTGCGCGATCTTTCCTTCCCTTACTTGTCACATCCCCACCCCTTACTAACACAAACTTACACCAACATGCACTACACTATCATACATGCCCAGTGGGAAGCTTATTCAGGCTGGCACGGAGCCCTACTGGTGGAAGATACCTGGATGGAGAAAAAACAGCAAAGCGACCTATAGAACCGGAACCGAATCATTCAACTGAATAGAACTGCATCTCACCATCCTGCGGGCACCTCCCGTGATAAAAAAAACTGCCCTACACTTCAAGAGGAATGGCCATAGTAGTTGACGAGACCCGAAACACGCAATCAACAATCGAAACAACGATGCTTTCACATAAACATCGATCTTTTAATCTTATTAAAAGCGATTGATTTAAGCCAATGCTTTTTCAACATCGATGTTTTGATTTCGACGTTTTTACGTGTTGGAAATTTTGTTTGTGAAACGAAAACTCCCAGAATCACAATTTTCTGTCAGTCTCGTATGAAATAGCTGATGCCAATTCATACACTTCACGATGCGAACGATGTTAACGATGCACTACCTTCAGCGAGCAAACTATATACGTAACCCAGTGCATACCCGAGTCTGTACTGTAATACTGTAACTGTCTGTCAATACCGTAACGCATACCCCGAGCGATGACCCTACGCCCTGGCATTTCCTAAGCCTTTCCTCGCATTTCGCAAGCGGTGAGGAGATCAACGTATGTGCGGTAGGCGTACGGCCTCCCCCTTCTTTCCTTACTTCGGACTGAGGAAGCTCTGCACGCTCAGCTTGAACATCGATGTTGAAAAACAGCTGTTTTGGGGACGACGAATTATTAGGACGTTTAAGCATGGTTTAGGTGCAGCAATCGACAGCAATATCGAGATCGATAGTGGTTGCCCAGCTAATATGTATATATAAATATTTATATAATTATATCTACAGATCAATGCCATCAACTTCACGTTGCATCAAGGGAATACACAGTTCACAGCACACACTGCCACCTGAGGGGGGAACAAATTCCAAATAACATAACCGAGTGATCGATAAGCATGCAACATACGTCGCACGTTAAATCCGTCAGATTAGCGGGCTCCGCTACCATTTCCAGTTCTATTTCGTGGTGGCGCAAGGGCAGAGACTCAGAAGTGATGTCGATTGCCGAACGCTACGCCATGCTTCATCTCCCTATTATAATCCATGTTTGAATTTAGAGGATCAATATTTTCCTATCGATAACCAATCCCTATAGTGCGATTTTTGTAACTCTGCCCCTCAAGCCCCTATGGCCACCATGGAATATCACACGGCATTTCGCATCTTTTTCTCTCGTGCCGCTAGAGTGGCATGATTGCAAGCACTGCTTGATGTGGTCGCGATCATGCGATATCTGTCGGCATATGGGTGAGAACGTCGCGAAATACCGTGACGTATTCCATTGTGAAGACGGGCCTTGAGGGGCAAAGTTAGAAAAATCGCAGTATAGCCCCGCCCGGCCACGTCTCCCAAACCCCGTGCCGAATCCCTTTGGCGACATGAAGAGCGCGGCACGCGGCGGCGCCTGGGAGAGGCCAAGGCCGCCCGCGGGCGACGCCGCGTTTTGCCCACGGACTCACACGCACGCGCACGCACTCACGCACGTACAGAATCACCACGGCGCGTATCAAGGACTTTTTTCCTGGCGTACGACACCGCAATCGGCTGCGATCTCGATCTTCTGCACATGCGCAGATGCAAAAAAGTGAAGCGAAATTCGAACTGCGCTTGCGCGGAAGATCGATAGTACTGTCGATTTCTGTAACGCAACCCCGTGCAAAAACTTTCCATTATCCGCTTCGAGAAACACGCGCCAGATTGACGCAGGTATTCAACCGGCGGCAGGTAAACAAATGGCTCTGCGCGGAGAAAGAATGGCAATGAAACTGCTGCAGCAGCACCGCTTCGGTGTGTATGAACAAGAGTGGCTGAAAACAAGGAATCTACGAATTCCCTTCCAAATAAACGGTTCTCATTTTAACAGCAATACAACATATGAATACGCAAGTTCAAAATAACTTTGTTATGCATAATACTATGAAGTTCATAGACAAATATGTCTCGCGCGAAATGTATTTAAATTATGAATCTTTATGTAGTATTCGAGAAACCTGTATCCGTGAGTCCGCCCATCAGTGACGGTTAGACCCATTTCGGACAACCAGTCAAGACAAATAAGGTGTCATTCGATGCAGCTCCGCCTCCTGGCGGGGATCTGATGATTTGTTTACGGATAGATCCAGAAGATGCTAAGAAATTTTCAAAAACGTGTTTTTTTCGTTTTTAGCGCTGCGAACTAGCGGTGGCCGCACGAATCACATGCCCCAGCGCCATGCTACGATGTAACTGTGATGACAGCTAAATGTCGCGTCAATCGTCAGTCGCTGAATATCACGGCCCGGGTACCCAGGCAATGAAAAACAGGTCGCTATCGCACGTACGCTGCTGTTTAAAGTAACGGTGCAGGGCTTGGATCACTTAGAAGGTTCATCATCAGCGTGGCCAACCCGTAGGATAATTATCGTCTACAGGATAATTTTGTTAAGTGGAGATCCCCTTTTGTGTTTGATAATTTCAACAAAAAATTATATTGTAATATAAATCTATAAAAATGGAAGGGTGTGTTGTAGAAAAGGAGGTTGCAAATGTACAAATTTTCTTTAACAAGCTGCCTGATAATACGCTAAAGAATATTCTCTTCAGAACAACGCTCGGATTAAATTCTCCAATACAGTAATCAGGGGTGGGTAGTGGCTGTAGCCCGAAAAAGGACCGATAAGAAAGTTGCTTTTACACCTTATTTGTATTTTTTATTATTTAATTTTTATTCTTAATATATACATTTTTACGTACTGTTACACTCAAGGACGAAAGAATCAGGCAACTGATTTTTCACATAAAAAATATTTTTTAAACCCTTTAAATCTTCGGCGTCGCCGCATTCAGTTAGTTAATTGGTGAATTAGCCAGGTTCCGTAGTTACTTTGGTTCGATTCTGTACAGGCAAGATGCGTATAAGATATTAAATTCTTTAGTATTCAGTACTGGATATCTATCTTGATTTTTTTTTAAATACAGATCAAACCGGTTATTCTCAGCAAGTTTCGTTCAGTCTTCCTTGGATCACGAAAACTAATTTCCTACGCTTGGGAAACTACTGTTAGGGGACATGCCGCAAATGAACATTCAACGAAATATGTGAAAAAGAGTACATAAACACCAATGGTAACAGCAAACTTTGAACACGCAAATATCCTCACAGACATTGATTCCACCAGGACCGTGAGAAATATCGCAGACGGTTCTCAATGGATGTGTCATTTAGGTGGGAATCGTTAAACCATGTTTCCGACCAGAGTGTAATTAGCGCAGGAATATGGTGTTTAGGCCTCAATAAGCGAAATGGCTCCAACAGCGGGGCAGTGGGCGGCATCCGCCGACTGCACGCTGACAGCCTAATGGCGCACGCGAGGTGCAAGACCATCTACAATCAGCGCAGTCTTCTACCAGGCGACGCGCAGTGGAGGCCAAACCCGTGCGGGAAACCTATTTAGATCCCCAGACGTAAGAAGTTTTATCTTTTCGTGTGTTATTTGAAAATACTCGCTGAGCAATGAAGAATAGCTTGAAGTGTAATGTATACGTACGACACATGCTATTCTCCACATGTGCGGTAAAGCAACAGATAACCGACCTTTTTAATACGCAGCGGAGTTTTCATGGGATTCATGCTCGCAGCATTCCATTAGTTCAAATATGACACATAGTCTACTACACTACTGAAAATCAGTAGTTTAATCGAGAGTTGCCCTTTTGTTAATATCTTGGCAATAAAGAAATGTATAAAAATAATAATTTACAATATAACGATAATAAATACAATAATTATAAGTATTATTTAATGCGCGGGTATGGCGAGCAAGAAAAGTGCTTGCACACGGGTATGGAGAAGTCCCCTTCGAGCAGCGTTCAGATCTGGGCTTACTCCACAAAGCTCTCTGCTTCCCCGCCACTACACCACCCCTCCCATATCATCACCAACCATCTACCTATCACACTATTCTCCATGAGAAATCATAAACATGGTCAAGCAAAAAGGCCAAGACTGAGTCATTCCGTCTATATTTCTTCTCTTTGGTGCAATATTTTTTTCGTTGCCCCTGACATTTTTCTGAAACACGAACTTTCTGTAAGTCCAAAGAGAGGTCATAACACAAAACACGTTGGCAATCTCACTACAAGTCATCACGGAAAATTTCGTGCGCACGAAAATGATCCATTCGTGTGTTTCAGGACACGTCAACGGACGGCATAGTATGTCGCATGCCGTCTCACCTCTAACAGAAAACATAAAACCTTGAATTTTGACCCACATGTATCGCATATGATATAACGAATGAAAATTCAATCCATGCAGCGTACCAAACAATTATGCACTAGAACAGAAACACTGGTTAAAGAAAATCGCCAAGAAAACAACAAATCTTCAACGGCTTTAAAGAATAGTTCTGCAAACAATCAGCGTAATGCAGCTGCTCAGCGAACAGAACGCCAGAACATTGCCCCATTACCAAACGAAACATCCAAAGCACTTGGGCTCAAGCCAATCAGCGAAACAAAATACTCCAGTTCTCCACGACCGGATCTTGGCTCGTACGACTGGGAGCCATTGATCAGCTCAAGCGAACAACATCGCACATTCAGGGCGCCTGACTCCCTCTCGAGTGCGGACCATTCAACTAGGAAACAGTAAACATTATGAGGAAAAAAACAAATTTCTCGTTTAGAAATGAGTCAACTTGTGCGACTCATATCGCAGCCCTTGCGGGCAAAGGCCTCCTGAAGACTGAAGGAGAGCTGCAGAGCATGCTGATCTTTAGCGCATCTTCATCGCAGAGCATCTGATGCGGAGCATGCATCAGATCAGCCACATTCACACTAGCGAAAGCGAGATGGTAACATTTCATTAAAACCCTTGAGAATAGTGTTTACACTTATACGCTTTTTCGTTTTCACAAATTCTTTGCCCTATTATAGTTCTTTCCCGCTTTTATGTGTTACCATTTCAGCTATTCTACTAAACTTCTTTATCGCGACACATACTACAAACTACCAACTTCAAACATGAGCCTTTTTAACTATTTTCACAGAACGTTCCTTTTTTAATAATTGGATTGGAAATTTCATGATATAACACTTAGTCTTATTACCAACTTTGTACTAATAATTCTTGTCCTTTTGTCTTCCACAATAACCCATCTAGAGCAGCTCTTTCCCATTTTACTCCTGCTATACAATGCATCTCCTGCACCATCTTGCCTTCGCACGCTGCTTTTCCCAAGGTGCGCAGATCCCAAGCAGAGGTGACTCGTGCCCATCTAGTTGCAATCCACCCGTAGAAACAAATGAAACCGAAATGAGGTAATGATTAGCAGAGCAGCAAGATTTGCACCGTTCGCAGGCGAGCGATTCCGAAAACGCTCGGCAGCGCTCCGCTGCCTATGGAAGGCGCAGCGAAAGCGTGCCTCGTATCGGCCGGCGCGGTGCGGTGCGGTTAACCCGGGGACATTATTCAGAGCCAAACGGGCCGGGGGGGGGCCGACGCGGCGCATTAGCCGTAAAAGGAATGGAGCGGCGGTCTTTACGACTTCACCTCCGTCCGCAGCGTCAGCAGAGGAGCGGCCCTCGCGTCAGCATGCCCTGCCGCACCGCGCCGCACCAGCGGAATCTCTCCAGGCAGTTGGACAACAAATACTGCTCAAACGGAAATGCAATACTTATACTGCGATTTATTTACAGCTGCCTCTGACAGGCCATCAGCTATTAGGCGTTATTTAATCGGGACCATACACGTCGCTACAGTGACGTCACTATGGTGACATTCAATCTTCCGATTGGCTTTACGTCAGAGGCAGCTCTAAATAAATCCACGTATGCGATCGAAAAGGTTTCATTTCCACGATGTGGTGGCGTTGCGATTATCACAATCACGCGGCGCTCGTGTATTCTTTCTACCAGGATAATTTGGTTTCGAAAATGTTTCGTTTCCGCGATGTGATGGTATTGTGATTATCACAATCACGCCGTTCTGGTGTGTTCTTAATACCAGTATAATTTTCGTACAAGATGTCACAGTTGACTTCCGAAATAATCGGTAGATGGATTTTAATCGTTCGTATGCACACAAAAGCTCACTTTTAGAATGGAATCAACTTTATTGACCTTTAAGAAGTCTAACTGTGCCTTATTCCAAAGTCATTTCAAGAACGGGAACAAATTGCTGTGATATTCGTACGTTATAGCAAAGTAAAACCGCCAATGGATTTTACAAAACGTTTTTATGCGAAACACGAAATGTCAGTTACCATTATTTACAGTCGAACTCGTAATTTCTTTGAGCAAATGATTTTTTCGCGTAGGAAAATCGAGAACAGAAGTAACGGTAACTATACAGAACATTTCTAGTTATAATATTACCGAGTGGTCTAATCATCCCGCAGAGAACAAAATTGACGATCACTTCGACAACGTTCTTTCGAAAATAAGCAATCATGCCAAAGAGATGAATAGCGAAGTGCGCACGAGCTGTAGGTCTGAGACAGTTCCATTACAAGAAAGTCAAACTAGCTATTATTTGATGACGAGGCCAACCCCCAGGTGGGAGAGCAAGCAAAGATGGGAGCGCTCTTATCGCCAACGAGACCTTCCTTGAGCATGGGCATTTGCGCTTGTTAACTCACCTTTCCATAATCATTCCAACATCAACCATAAATTACTTCTTTAGCTAACAACCGTAGGTGTAATAACGTATCAAATACTCAAAACTATTTGTCATGCGCAATCGAAGAAAGAGAGGTCTCGGCCAAAGGGGACCAATTGTAACGCGGTCCAATAATAGCAAGAATCGAAAAAAAAGAAAGAAAAATAAAGCCATGAAAAAAACCGCAAAGAGCGGAGCGTGGCAACGCAGGCGCTCCAAGAGCGAAGCCCACGCGGTGAAGAGAGGGGGCGGGAACGGAGGCGGGCCGATCGACACGCGTCCTTTGAGGCGCACAAGGGCCTATTGTGGCGGCGGCCGCAAAGCCCGAGCCCAAGGACACTTCCCCGCCCCCCTCGCTTTTCCCGCTCCGCGATGAAATGAAAGGACGCACGGCCACGCGCCTTCGAAAGATGCGCGCGCGCTCCCACACGCGGAAAGCGACGAATCCACACGCGTTCCACACAAACGGCCTTTCGCCCGTTTGAAATCCTCGTACTTCACATTCAACACAATTTATCACTTGCAATGTGCGAGGTTTCTCAGACAGTCATTTATAATAAGGTTTGCGTCCCCTCCCTTTTTTTCTGTGGGAAACTGTGTTAGAATCGCTGGCGAGTTGGCAACCAACGTGCCAGGCACCGGGTTCGATTCCCGTGCGGTTCTCGGTTTCAGAACTGACGCAGCACAGCGATTTGCACGCGAATTTAGAGCCATCTGCAACGGTGGTCGGCTGACTTTTTTCTTCGAGTGGATGCGGAGTTAACCTTTGTGACGACCGCATGCTAATTACAACTTAGTCTTCTGTGAAAGTGCAGAACACCGCTAAAGAAGTTTCCCTTCTAAAAATGAACTTTGATTTGCATTTGTCGGGTTGCTCCCGTCATAGCGATGGGCGTGTCACGTAACAGCCTGGCCTACTTCGAGTCGACGCAAAGAATTTTCCAACCCGGGGCAATAATTTACTACTTCAGGGCAGCTCGCAAAGTGTCTCGGCCACGAAGTTTCGCCCGCGGGCCTCGACGAACCGCCGTGACCTCTGGGACGGCGCCGCGCATTCCCACGAGGATTGCGGTAGTTGCAGACGGCACGCGCGAGGGCGCCACGCGCCCCGTGCAGCGGGCCGCCGCGACGGGGAGGGGGCGCAGGCGCCGACAAACTCGGGCCGCAGTCGCGTGCGCGCCGCGGCGCCGAGCGAGTCGCAGGCGCCCGCAGTGGCAGGGCCTTGCAACTCTCCATCAAAACCGTGAGGCGCTAGTGTCGCCGGACACAGCTGCAGGCTCGGCTCGCCAACTTCCGCACATAAAAATTGGCTGATTTCTGAGAAATACGAAAAGTGTCTTCTAAGTGCTCAATTATTCATAAAATATACATATACAGAACCGCTGAAGAAAGCGCAAACATCGACTCTAGTTTTTGTAACATTACGCGTCTGGCGAACCTACGCAGCACGTTTGAAGTATCGTTGGCAGCAGTTCGTATTTTTGTTCCTGTAAGAAGGTGCTGCAGGAGAGGACGCCACTATAATGGTCCCCACCCCGTTATATGGGAGTTGAAAGACCCTGCGCAGTGGTCGCGGCGCGTGACTAGTCGCGACCCAAGGCGCAAGGCGAAGGGAGAGCTCGGGTCGGAGGGTGGAGGCAGAGTAGGGTGGCGAAGGGTGCGGGCGAGGAGGGGTGGAGGACGAAAGCAAAAGGGAGAGGGAGAGAGATGGCGGGTCCTAGAGGGTGAGGGCAGAGAGCAAGATGCGGGTCTAGGAGAGAGACTGGTTCGTAGAACGCAGGCGGGAAGTGAGAGGAGTCAAGGCGGGGGACGAAATCAGAAGGCGAAGACTGAAAAAGAGGGAAGGGAGAGGGCGGGTGAGGATGAGAGGATGAGGAGAGAGCAGGAAGCGGGTCGGAAGGTGGAGGCCGAGGGCGTAGCGCGGGGTCTGGGAGCGGGACAGGTTCGCAGGACGCGGGCAGGGAGGGGGAGGGATCGCGGCGGAGGACGAAAGTGGAAGGCAGAGGGAGAGGGAGAGAGGGTGGATACAGGATTGATTGATTATTCGTGTCTCCGGACGTGTCAACTGCTAAGCTCATTAGTCCCGTAAGTGTAATACAAGTTTTTTATTCGTGAGGTGGTGATCTTGTCCCGCTGGATGGGGAGATCCTGCGCCGACCTACCGTCGGCTAGCGGAGCTTTCTCCTAAGCAGGTATCTCCCACTAGCGAGGCACCGCCCCAGCCGGACAAGCTCCCAACATGTACAGTAGTGCAGTACACGTGTGTGAGTAAGGAGGAAGGATTGGACAAGGAATGAGAGGGAAAGATAGCGCGCGGTCGTTGGCCCGTTTGGAAGGGAACTGCTCCGGCATTCGCCTGGTATAGATCGGAGAAACCGCGCAAACCTACTGATCAGAGCAGCCGGCCGCTAGAATTCTCCTCCAGACAGTGACACAACGTGACCTAGCTATCTAGCTAGTGTCCAAAATCCTGCCACCGTCGGATCTCGACCCTCAGGACCTTCCGATCCGACGCACTGCAGTGACATCAGTTGATGCACGGAGCCAGCGCGAGAAATGGAGGGTGAGGGTTGAGAGCAGGATACGATTCCGTGAGCTCCGTAAAGTTACAATCGCAAAGTTGTCAAAAAAATTTGAAATTAATCTCCAAATTTGTCGCTTTTTTGTTGCTAATTTGTTACGCAAAACAAAAATTTGTCGCTCTTCATTTGACACTGCTATAACAAATGCTGCTAACTTGATATCAAGTTAGCATCGCAAAAACAAGAAAACCAAGGAACTACACAGATAAATTAAAAATTAATTACATGGGAATTTGTCGCTTTTTTGTCGCTCAAAACTTACCATAAAACAAATTTTGTTACTCTTCAAACAAAGCCAGAAATGTAATTTCCCAAAAACGCTGTTTTCCAACGCAATGCCAGGAAAACCAAGAAATAACAATAATAAGTAAAAAATATTTACATGGGAATTTGTCGCTAATTTGTCGCTCGAAACCTACCGTAAAAGAAATTCTTTTACTCTTTAAACAATATGCTAGAAATGGAAGTTTTCCAAAACGCGATGCTAAGTTGATATCAACTTACAATCGCAATTTCAAGAAAACCAAGAAATAACAATAATAAGTAAAAAATAGTTACATGAGAATTTGTCGCTTTTTTGTCGCTCGAAACTTACCGTAAAATAAATTTTGTTACTCTTTAAACAATATGCCAGAAATAGAATTTTTCGCAAACGGGATCTGATGTGTCGTCAAGTTAGAATCGCAATGTCAAGAAAACTGAGAAATAATCTAAATACACAAAAACCTTTTACATCGGAATTTGTCGCTAATTTGTCGCTCGAAACCTACCGTAAAAGAAGTTTTGTTACTCTTTAAACAATATGCTAGAAATTGAATTTTTCGCTAACGCGGGTCCAGTATGTGTTCAAGTTAGATTCACAATCTCCAGAAAACCGAGAAATAACAATAATATGCAAAAAATAATTACATGAGAATTTGTCGCTTTTTTGTCGCTCGAAACCTACTGTAAAATAAATTCTTTTACTCTTTAAACAACAAGGAGTGGGATTTTCCCGGCGGAGGGAGGCAAGCTGTATACCTGGTGGTGAATTCTATGATCCTCCCTCTAGCCGAAACGGAAGGAGCGGATCAGGCACTAAGTGCCTTTACGGCATTCATTCATACACTAATATTTCTAAGACGCTCCAATGGACCTGTAAAGGATTGCTTCAGAAAAAGAAGACAGGAATATTCAATTCCTCAGCACATTACATAATTGAGAAAGTACAACAAGAAATTCGAAGTATAATTTTAAAAAATCGCTTTACAGAAATGAACTCAAAAGCTAATTGAAGACTATGTTGCACATGAAAACAAAATATCTGCGTTACACATATCGGATATTTTTATTTTCTCGCATTAATACGTACTTAGTAAAGACAAATTATTGTGATGGGGCAGCGAAAATCGGCGATTTTCCAACCCAAAAACTCTTGTGACCGTCGAGACCACGAGTTTAAAGAGAAAGGCACGCGCCTGCGTGTTTGGCGTCGAAAGAAAATTGTATTGACAAGAACAGTGAATTCTTCGTAAATTGTTTAAAAGTGAAATAAGCTTGCCAAATGAAGTATATATTCAGATAGATTTTATAATACACTTTCCTTGTTTTAGTATCACAACAAATATGCTCCAGAAATGTACACAGTTTTTCTTGCTGTTGTAAATATATATTAATAAATTAATAATTCCAGATTAATAGAACAAATGTTTGTTGTTGTTATTATTACTATTATTATTAATATTAATCTTCTAATTCACAGATAGATGGACGGGCGTATTAAAAAAAACACTTTTTCGGTATCAGGAAGCTCCAAAACCTGTATTTCCGTTTAGATCTCGAAATTGATATTCCGCAGCATCATTTTCTGTATTCTACGTATAATACTCCGTATACACATACATACGTATTCAAGAAAGTAAAAAACGTATTAAGGACCCGCAACTCGTGAAATCTCAGTATAAGATATGTTAGAGAAAGTAAATTACTACATATTGTAATAGGATTTGTTCACTTTTTCCGAATCAGGGACACAAAACGAGTTTTTGTGTTGAAAAATTCCCGTTTTTTGTGGCGGAATTACATAACTTTCTTTATATTTCGCATTTTAAATTGGATAGTTTACTTGGTATGTTCTCTTCCTGAAGTACGCACAGAAAATAATACTCGGTAGATGTATTAGATTTCCAGTTACAGGATCTCCGTTTCATCATTGTACACAACGTCTTCTTCTTCTTTTATTAAGGTTAATACCTGTTTTTCTTCATACAATACTTTACCGTCAGGATGATTCAGGAAATGTGGAAATCCAACGTACACAACGTAATGTTTGAAATTAATAAACTTTTATAAATAAGAGTGTTTCTGCGGAAAATTCTACGTTTTCCGGTGCACGAGTGCATAACTTTCTCTTCTTACGATGAACTTCGTAAGGAGAACAAACAAAACCAACGAATGAATCCTTCATCGCATGCCAGAATCTTCGAGATATCTGGAAATTTCAAATTTTATTTAATGTTTCCAATGGCAGTCTCGATTTGCAATTATTGGACATTTTATACCAGTAACTAAACATCAACGACCATAAATAATTTTAGTTATACCAAAACCATTGGCGAAGTATCTACGAGTATAATTCCATTTGCAAAGCTTTGGTAATACCTGTCCCAGGCAAAAATAGCCAAGACCCGCCGGGTATTTAACCCTCGGGCAGGCTTTGGAAAAACCAGCAAGACTGTTACAGCCGGACGCTATAACGGAGAGGGGGCTCGCCTAACTTGACCACATATTGGACCCGCGCTAGCGAAAAATTCAATTTCTAGCATGTTGTTTAAAGAGTAACAAAATTTCTTTTACGGTAGGTTTCGAGTTCCGATGTAAAATGTTTTTGTGTATTTAGATTATTTCTCGGTTTTCTTGACATTGCGATTCTAACTTGACGACACATCAGATCCCGTTTTGCGAAAAATTCTATTTCTGGCATATTGTTTAAAGAGTAACAAAATTTCTTTTACGGTAAGTTTCGAGCGACAAAAATGCGACAAATTCTCATGTAACTATTTTTATTTATTATTGTTATTTCTTAGTTTTCCTGACATTGCGTTGGAAAACAGCGTTTTTGGGAAATTACATTTCTGGCTTTGTTTGATGAGTAACAAAATTTGTTTTATGGTAAGTTTTGAGCGACAAAAAAGCGACAAATTCCCATGTAATTATTTTTTACTTATTATTGTTATTTCTTGGTTTTCTTGAAATTGCGATTGTAAGTTGATATCAACTTAGCATCGCGTTTGGGAAAAATCCCGTTTCTAACATGTTGTTTAAAGAGTAAAATAATTTCTTTTACAGTAGGTTTCGAGCGACAAAAAAGCGACAAATTCTCATGTAATTATTTTTGCATATTATTGTTATTTCTCGGTTTTCTGGAGATTGTGAATCTAACTTGAACACATACTGGACCCGCGTTAGCGAAAAATTCAATTTCTAGCATATTGTTTAAAGAGTAACAAAACTTCTTTTACGGTAGGTTTCGAGCGACAAATTAGCGACAAATTCCGATGTAAAAAGTTTTTGTGTATTTAGATTATTTCTCAGTTTTCTTGACATTGCGATTCTAACTTGACGACACATCAGATCCCGTTTTGCGAAAAATTCTATTTCTGGCATATTGTTTAAAGAGTAACAAAATTTATTTTACGGTAAGTTTCGAGCGACAAAAAAGCGACAAATTCTCATGTAACTATTTTTTACTTATTATTGTTATTTCTTGGTTTTCTTGAAATTGCGATTGTAAGTTGATATCAACTTAGCATCGCGTTTTGGAAAACTTCCATTTCTAGCATATTGTTTAAAGAGTAAAAGAATTTCTTTTACGGTAGGTTTCGAGCGACAAATTAGCGACAAATTCCTATGTAAATATTTTTTACTTATTATTGTTATTTCTTGGTTTTCCTGACATTGCGTTGAAAAACAGCGTTTTTGGGAAATTACATTTCTGGCTTTGTTTGAAGAGTAACAAAATTTGTTTTATGGTAAGTTTTGAGCGACAAAAAAGCGACAAATTCCCATGTAATTAATTTTTAATTTATCTGTGTAGTTCCTTGGTTTTCTTGTTTTTGCGATGCTAACTTGATATCAAGTTAGCAGCATTTGTTATAGCAGTGTCAAATGAAGAGCGACAAATTTTTGTTTTGCGTAACAAATTAGCAACAAAAAAGCGACAAATTTGGAGATTAATTTCAAATTTTTTTGACAACTTTGCGATTGTAACTTTACGGAGCTGATTCCGTGGGAGGAGGCCGAGGGCGTAACGCGGGGGCTGGGAGCGGGACAGGATCGTAGGAGTCGGAGGGGGTGGTGAGGCGACGTCGCCCGCAGCCGGAATGCGGTGCCAGGCGCATACTCGGGCGCGCAGCAAACACGTCAAGGCACTCGCGCCGCGTCTCGCGTTGCGTCTCCCCCGCGCTGCGGTGCACGACGTGTCATACGATCTCTCTCGGCGCTCTGCCAGGGCTCACCGGGGGCGGAGGCGTCTGCAACCACTGCTACTTCGAGCACGCCTACCTCGTTTCCCAGACGGGATGTCGGCGACACGGAACTGACACTTGCGTCAACGTCGCGGTAGTTAACCGGCAGTTATACGGCATCAAACACTAGCTGCAACCAATTTAACGCCTCCCTCTCGGTTTCGAACGCCTGTTCTAAACCTACGGGCGCCACCCATTCGGAAGAGCCCAGATCTAAATAGGAATATTGGAGAAGTGGTCTTCGGTCTTTTTCTCCGTTGCGTCTGTGCAGCGAGTCGGCGGTTACGCCTGTTTAACAGGGGATACGCTTAAAAAATCCAATCATACCAACGCCAGATTACAAATTAACCGCTTCGATTGTCGCGAGTGATGTGGTTCTGAAGGACTGCAGGCTGCACAGCTCAACCGTCCAAGCTGCAAAGGGCACCAACCGCAACATTTCAACCACAAGTGCAGAAAGTTCCGAAGGGAGGGTGACGTTCTTTGTGATGCGCTTCGGTCGGGTGAACGTTTCCCTGGCTGGAAAGCACTCTGACAAACACACACGAGTCAATACGTAACGCTGAAAGCCGATATGATGGCGGCGGCGCGGTTGCTGTTGGCTTGGTGACGAAGGGCTGCCTCGCGGCGACAACAACCCGCTATCGCCCGCTTTCCTTCCGATTGGCTCGTGAGCGCTCTATCCCACACGCTCCCAGCTTTCCTCGGGCAACCCTCTCCTTCTTTCGGGGGGAAAAATATCCAGCGGCAGCCTGGAAACTTAACTTCCTTATGCGAGCAAACAGAAAGGAGCGGAAATTCATTCGTGTTTGCTTCCGCACTACAATCTGTATATTTTCCTACCCACATCCTGCTATTTCGGAAAAAGAAAGAAAGAAATTCGATATTCTAATTCCGAATCTATTATAGACTCTAATACGTCTACACGCATATTAAAATAATTACCTCATTGGAGAGGAATGTAAAAATACAGAAAAAATTGTTTTATTACACCTGATGTTTATTTACGATCCCCAAATAACTGCTACCATGGTCTGACTTATTACAGCGAATGGTATATCTGCATGGTGAGCTCTTGTTACGTAGTAGCATACTGCGCACAACTCATGCAATGTGGCGGAATAACCTACTATAAGCATGACCTGCAAATGATATTCAGAATACATAATTAACGTGCAAACGTGATTTGATTGTTTCCAGGCTGGCTAGTTGCATTAGAATGTGCGGAAACAATGCACTTGATGTTACAAAACATAGAGTTATCTATAATCATTAACGTAAGTCAATTGTGTCTGAAGCATTAAACGAACTCCGTATAATAACATAAAAAAATCATATCAACCGGGAAGCTTATTCCTTTTGTTCTATACTGACGTCAGCTCATCAAAATGGTAAGCGGCACATGTCATTTTCCACCGACACATCATACATTGGCGCATAGTGCGACGCATGAGGGTGAAAAAAATGATATCCTGGACCAAGACATGCTACAGCTGCAAGAAGTCTTAAAGGAGACTTAATTCTTAAACATTTAGAATACGCCTCACATTATTTGAAATTTAATTATTTGCCGACAAGAAATTACAGGAGCTTCAACACAGTACTTACAGGTCTATTCAGCACTTACAGGTCAAAGAGCTTATGGACTGCATCAGGCGGGACCTCGCAGAATGGTACACTTAAAAATCCTCACACGACTTTCTGAATAAATGAACAAACGATCGACCAAATTATTTGTATACAAATAATGAGAAGCATCAAAACATGTTAATGACAATCTTCAAAGGCAAAAGCAATCGCAAAATGGATAGCCGTTTTAAGGTAAAATACGATTACATTGAGTTGAAACACATTCCCGATCAGAGAGTATTTCATCCGTAACTTAATGGAAACATTTCACACATTTTTTTCTAAAAGCCGATAATTGGCAGAGTTACTTAAATATCTCTTCTTATGCCCAAAATTACGTTAGGACTTATGGATTTTAGGTTATAGCGGTCTGAAACATTCCATTTTAAAACAGAAATCAATATAATGGCCATGGCCCCTGAACATTTCGAAAGGGGTCCGGTAGCCCAGTGCAATAACACATTTATTTCCGTAAATATGTTCATTTCTTAATTTTCAACTTTTTTAAGTATACAATTTGACGAATTTGTATACATTTGGGAAAGAGACTCTCTACACCTCCTGGCAATTCCCGTAAATGGTCCAACATAAAATCAACAGTATCTATTAATTAAATCATTAAAGTTTAAATTACATTGCTCATGCACTATGTTTTCTTCATTCCTAGTAAAATACGCATATGCAAATAAACACGTTTACTGGCCAAGGACGCCCAGAGGGGCCCAGATAGTCCCCCATTGTCATTTTAGGCTGGACATGTCTGTGGTTAATATCGAGTAATCATATCACATCATGAGTCAGCGAACAAAATTATAGAAACGCAGTC
Source organism: Acheta domesticus (assembly GCA_031308135.1). NCBI lineage: Eukaryota > Metazoa > Arthropoda > Insecta > Orthoptera > Gryllidae > Acheta > Acheta domesticus. The sequence goes on from JAHLJT010003656.1 coordinate 64,160,592, forward strand.
TTTGAAAAACAATTTACAAATTAAATATCATTTAGGTAACAATTTAGACTATATATATATATATATATATATATATATATATATATATATATAAAATGTTTAAAAGTTATTTGCACGAAATCTGTGGAAATAATTGCCAAATTGTCTTATTACTAAATTGGGTGGTAGCAGCCGATTGCCAATTCGCCAGCATGCTCCACTCTACTCTAATTTTTTGATCTGATTGATTAAATTTATTGAGGAAACCAATTTATCGATTACAAAAACTGGGTTATCTTTTATCAGTAAAAGAGAAGGAAGCAGTACAAACTATCTTCCAATATACTGTGCAATCTTCTCACTTGTGTTTACACACGGGACCGCAAGTCGATCCTCGAGACGAACACGAGCTCATGGCACATCTGTGTCATGGCCACGTGCCCTCAATCCGCCTTCGCCCTCTGCCCTCAGATGGCCTTGGAGATTTCGTGAGGGCGCCACTGGCCATCGACAGATCGATACCTCTACTCCAAACACATAACTCTCACAAAATACGGCAGCGCCTCTCCTGAAGGCAAACACGCGGGCGGTGTGGATCAGGCGGACGGGAGAAGCCCGGGATGGCAAACGACTTCAAGTCAACTCGATTGATCGCCATTTTAAGTATCGACGTTCATGCCATTAGCCTTGCCTTTTCCTCGTACCCCTACATTCGATATTCGTTCTTGGGTAGAAATAATGCGATACTTTCGATATCTTACAGTATAACACGTTTACACGTTTGTTTTTGATATTCCTTATATCAGTATTGAAAAACGTTTAATCGATTAACTTTTCAAGAGAATGTTTTAAATCGTGAACGCACATAGTAGTATTGTCAAACAGACTCGAAACGCTACTTCCTACATGTTGAAAAGAGTAAAATGTAAAATGTTAACGAAAAGTACGAATTATGGCAATACATAATTAATTTTTAAAATCTTCTGCAAAGTCTGAACTATAAATAAAAAACATTTTATCTTACTTCAAATCGTTGATACCAAAGTGCTCGAATATTGGGAGAATTGATGCCTGAGAGACGCACCGATAGCTTGTTCTATTTGAATATATATCAAACATATCAATTCATATACCGTACCTCCTTATATGTTATATGTCTATGTTCTTCTTCATATTCCCATCAAGCCAACCTTTGATGACAGCGACACAGGCGTGCGGCTATTTCATCTATCTACGACGCTGCGATAATGTCCCAATAGCGCACTCAAGGATGCTACAAGAAGCTTGATTTTAGCACTACGTAGTGTCATAATGACATCGATAAAGCAGACCTTTTCAAACACAGAAGATAGACGTTGTGTGATACACGTGAGGCAAAAGTTCACTAAAACGCTATTTTAAAATATCCATCTATATACGCATTAATGCGTGACAAAGAAAACTTTGTGCCCCTTTTAAAGCATATTACGCGCATGAAGAAGTGTGAGATTTGTCATAGTTACAGTTGACACGGAGGGGTGCAGAAAGCTAAAATTGATATATGTTACGAATATATTAATAAAATAAAGTAATATTGAGTACAGATGCAACGCGCAACATGCTGCAACACACTTCTATCGTACATGATTTTCGTGTCGGGTTTTGTTTTCTAAGCCATACTCTACAAAATTAGACATTTTATTTAAAGCTAAACACATAAGAGGAAAATTCTTCACTTCCTTTTTTGCGATATAATTTTCAAACGTAAACGATATTAGTTTTAAGTTTAAACGATATTAAAAGTTCGTAGTGATGTTATTTTTTCAATTAACATATCATTACAAAAATATGGTACTGGGGACAGTATATTTCACTTCCGAAGGACTTTGCTCTGTTGGCGGTTGGGGTCAAGAGACCAGTCGTCGTTACATTTCTCAGGAATTTGAGAAGGGGGCGAATAGCCCAGTGAAATCTCTGTTTTCATAACACACGCTAATGAGGAATTTGTCCACGCTCGGGGGGGGGGGATGACGTAACAGAACATCCAAAAAAAATATTTGCAATAATTATGCAGGTATACTCTTAGACAAAAGAACCTCAATAACGTTAAAAAAATAACAAATTAATACGGTCTAATTTCGACGACTGGGCGATCACTAGTAAAAACAAAAGGCCAATGAAATTTTAAAAAAAATAGCTTTCGAAAATAGCGTAACAACAGTTTCAATGATAGAGGTTATAAAGCGAGAATCGCTATTGCACTTTGATGAAGCCTATACCATATTTGCATCTTTAAAACCTATTATCGAAGGACCCGTATCAACTCCCCAACCGAAGTAGTCGTGCGTGGGTTTTTGATTGCCCACGCCCGCGAATGAATTTGCGACCTTGGACAACCACTAAACATCGAGAGCGATACACGCACGCTACGGATTAATGGAGAGCTGTTATCGCCGTAGGGGAGGAAATTGATCGCCTTCGTGGGGCGGGGGAGGGGGGCGAGGCACCCCTAGGGGGGGCCAAAGAGATGGCGGCGGCGCCCGGGGCTGGGCAGGCAGCCGCACCCGCAAGCATGCTCAAGGCACAGCCCCCGCGCATTGATAGAGTTACTCTAAGAAGGAACCACTTTGACATGCCGGGAAACAAATGAATGTGATGCAGGGCGATGATCCAGAGGGGGGCGGGGGCATACCCTCCTCCATAAAGGCCTAGAGTTTCCGTTTACCTTCCTTTACTTGGCAAAATTGATTTAAATAATCATTTATGCTCGAATTATGTAATTGTTTAAACAATTGTATTGTATCATATCTACAGTACATAAATAATATACAATATAATAAATTTATTATTTTTTTTAAATTACGATGCTCCCCCCCCCGTCAACGATCGTCTGGATCCGCCCCTGATGAACATAACCTGCAGTTATGTTGCCAGCAGTGACCAAGTAGTGGTTGTCAAAGCGGTCCCTTCTTATTGTAATCTCTCTATATACAAGCAAGTCTTTTGAGTTCTCTACCAGGTGCATGGCATATAACAATGGTTAAATTTTAAGAGCACTTATCTGAAAATTTGACCATTTTGTCACCCGAAAGATAAGATCTTTTACCGAACATTACCAACAAGCATCATTAACGGTTAAAGCAAATTAACGGTTAAATTTGTTGAAATTGGTGAAATGTCTTTGGTTTGTTGTTGATATTTTGCAATGCTTTTTCTCTCTTCTGAAAAGTCACATTTTTTGGGATACGTGTCGTTAAAATTTAGCCGCCGATGTATAGTTGAGAGTCCTCACATAAATTTTCGTACACCGAGACGTACTTCGTTCGAATTCCGATGGCGGCAGACGATAATACAGGCTGGGTTTTCTGCCGGTCGGCCCAGTGGTTTCTTGCGTGTAATTCCAAGCGCTTGCCAAAGTAGTGTCATAAACAATAGAACAAGGACTGCGCGCGAATTTCATTCCCCCTCCTATTCGGTACGTCTCCCATGATCTAGAAAGAATGTTCAATAATTGGAAGAAGACAGATTAGTAATGCTCCAAGTGTGTTGAAGCGTGATAGCAAGATAGCGTGATAGCAATAACAAATTTTAAGTTTTCTACAAAAAAATTTCATACCACCGAAACCAATAGCTTACACCTTATTTTATCACATCTAGAAGGCAAGTATTCAGACTGTCGCCAGATCTCGGCCTATGGCTGTAAAGGTTTTGAGACAACCAAACAATCTCATTGCAATTTCATGACCACATGGGTCAGAACGCAGAAATCGTAGTTTGTGTATTAAGTCCGCAAAGTGGTATTTTTTCGAATGGGATAGATAATATTCCAAGCTTAAAACAACCATTCGGAGGCATACATAGCGTACTTTTTGCACACTTACCTCAGACTTAAATTAGTAAGTTCGCAATTTTCTTCGTAACATCAACATACGAGGCCTGTCTAAAAAGTATCCGACCTTAATTTTTTCCGCGCAAATTAGTGATTCTAAGGCGGCGCCACTGTGCACGGTGGAAGAAGGATCCTTAATGCGCATGCTTGAATTTTTTCACCGCGTTTGCTTGTGCCAGTCGCTGGATGGTGGTCGCTAAGTAAGGTGCTGTTCGTAGTGTTCGTCGGATTTAGTTTTCTCGCAAGATGACTGAACGAATTGAGCAAAGATACTGCATCAAATTCTGTCAAAACCTAGGTGATTCTCAAAGCCAAACAATTCGTAAGATTCAACAGGTGTTTGGAGAAGATGCAATGGGTGTAACACAAATTAAGCAGTGGTTCAACCGAATCAAAGATGGTCGCACATCAGCCGAGAGTGAACAGAGTGGCGCCAGGCCCCAAACTGCTCGCAATGCAGCTGTTGTTGAAAGGGTGCGAAATTTGGTGATGGCAGATCGCCGATTGACAGTGCGGGAGATGTTCTCCGGCGACTCCGTGACGCAATTCGGCGCAAAAGACCAGACATGTGGACGGCGAAAAACTGGCATTTGCATCATGATAACGCCCCTGCACATTCATCCCAATTGATCCACACTTTGTTAGCTTCTCTGGTTGTTTCCAAAATTGAAGATGTCACTGAAAGGATCCCGTTTTGAGAGTAGAGAAGAAATAATGCGAAACGCGACGACGGAGCTGAACACCATTCCAAAAGAAGACTTCCAGAGGTGTTTCCAGCAGTGGAAGGATCGGTGGGCTAAGTGTGTGGAAGCACAAGGGGCCTACTTAGAAGGGGATTACGGTCCCAAATCTGTCAAGTATTCGAAATATTTTTTCTGGCCAAAGGTCGGCTACTTTTTAGACAGGCCTCGTATATTAACACACATCTCATATCAGATCGAAAACCGAAAGAAAAGGAGGCAGTGAAGTCGGGCGCACATCAACTGGACAGGAGAAGGTGTGACACACACGTCGTTCCAGTTTCCACAGTTACTCATACTTGGTTTTATTCAATACTCTTACATCGCGTTGGGTTTATACGCTTGCTTTTACGGCCTTTCCCGAATGGGCGCCGAAATCAACTTCAGAGGGGAATGTTTAAAAAAACCCTATCTGGCATGGCATTTACGTGCAGGACGAAAGGTTTCATGTGTACGCTGGCCCTTCCACAAGGCCTTCAGGCGCGCTGGGCAGAGCCGTATCAGCGGCCGAGGCGACAGGGCGTGGGCGGGGTGCGGGGTGAGCGGGGCGGGGCGGAGCGCAGCGTCAGCCGCATTCGCCGGCGCGACGCGACGCAGCGCAGTGGGCGGCGATAAACGCGGCGCCGAGCGTGACATGCAAGCGAATACGCGCGGCCCACGCCCCGCCGCGCAGCGCCACGCCCACGCGCCCACACCTCGAGCCACCGAAGCCCCCGACGCGCGGCCCGCCCTCCTGCAGGATCCCGCGGCTCCCGCGGGGAAGTACCAGGGGGCGAGTCTAGACAGTGGCTAATTTTCGGCACTAGATTTCTAGGTCGAACACAGCAGTTGTCTTGTGGATAATTCTAGCAGTTGGTTGTTCTGATTTGCAGTTTTCGGTGGTTTCTCCGATCTATACCAGGTACATGTCGGAGCAGTACCCTTGCAAACGGGCCATTGACCGCGCGCGATCGGATGGATGGCCATGAAATCCACGATGTCTTTCCTTCCTCATCCTTGTTACGTTCCCCGTCACACACAGATCTACCACACATAGCGGGAGCCCAATTGGGTGTTTATACATGGACGATGCCGCACTGGCGGAGATCCTCGCGAACCGACTCGTTGGTCGGCGACGGATCTCACCTTCTAGTGGGAAAGGAATATCGTCACCTCCTGCGAAATAACGTACATTATACTTAAGGAGTACTGGCCACTGCAGCTGACGCCCCCGGAAACAAAATACAAGGACTTGAATCAATGCCACCGCCAACTACACGGCAAGTAGGAAAGAGGTGCCTTTCAACGCCCTTAGGGATGTCGCTGATACAAAATAATGAAGACACGCCAAGAAGCAGAAACTGAACCCCGAAGGATAAAAATTGTGTGATGAAACACGTTAATACAGAAGCGTCTTTCCTCCTCGTCGCAAAACGACCGCTGAATCGAACTCAGTAACGCAGAGAGTAAGAATATTCGTAATATCACGTATGAGAAATTGAGATATTAACATATTCAAATATTTGAAATTTTCAGTCAAAATTGAAACTAAGAGTTACTCTAAACTAACTCTTGGTTCATTGTTTTTGTATTTTCTTAGGTATCTAAAGAATCCTTAATGAAAACTTAAGTCTCTGTCCATGTACGAGATGTATACATCGTATAAATTCAGAATTAGTAACATGAATGTTTTTGGATTTTCTTCCAAAATGTATCTAGCGAAACATTTTTTAATTTTTCAAAAGTTCTTTCCTTTTCTTTATTCCACTGCTTGGAATGTTAGTAACATTGTGGAGGCAAGTTGCGAAATTTACTCAGTATCGTAACAAACCTGCTAGTTTATTGGCTTGGAAATTCGCCAAGGGACACGGCAAAGAGGCCCTAAACGCTAAAAGCACAAAGCTCTTAAACGTAATATGAACACTGTACCCCAATGAAACACACGTTGCTCGAGACCCAACAATATTGTTCCTGATTCGAATCTGTTATGACAAACATGAATATATATGAATTTTGGATTAATGACTGTGATAATCACAAACCACCATAGTGGAAAGATAAAGGTGGGATACTCCGACGTGCCGAGTTTTACTCATTCTGCGCAGCACAAGTTTGCGTCATGAACCACGTGACCACAGCTTGGGCACTTCGTTTGAAAAGCCAGACCAGATGCTGGCCGCCATGTTGCATGGAGAGCGAGTAGTGTTAAGAAACATTTTGGAAGTGGCATAAAGTGAGAATTTTCAATGGTGACCAATCAAAAATAACACGATCAAGGTGGACAAGAAGCAATATTGAAAGGAAAAGCTTCGTATATCTGTAATATGATAATATCGGTATCTGGCTGCATTTACAATTTCCGCTAAATTCCGTGGTGGTAGCAGGAATCTTGTGGTAATCCATAATAGGAGATAAGGGATAATTATCCACAACAATGACAATTACATTTCTCATCACAAGATGGCGGCCACCTAGCCGTTCCCTGCTGATTTCTTTCTTATATTTATATACATGTAATGTATATGTAAATGTTAAATGTGATACATGTTCTTCGGCAAGACCCACTGAAGATGGGAAATTGTTTTCCCGAATGTTAACTTTGGGCATGTTATAATAATAATATAACTGTTATTGTTGTGGATGATTATCCCTTATCTCCCAATTCCCACTCAATTGTGACGCAAACCGATACTTGAAGCACATTGGTTGAAGTCGGATACGATGCGCAGTAGCTCACCCACGTCTTTCCATCATGCAAACATTTCAACATTTCCCAACTCGCAAGAGAAGCATTTAGCAACGAGCGCGCGTTCCCGCGGGAAACACTTTGAGCGCGCCGGTGCTCGAGGTGAGTGGATTCGGACTGTCATCGCAGCGTCACAGCCGCCGCGCTCTTCTCTTGTACGGGCGTGGGGGTGGGGTGGGGGGCGACGAAGAGGCGACGGCGGAGCGACGCGCGCAGCTGACGAGGGTCTGACGTTTCCAATTTCCCTCAGCACCCCGGCCCGCCCCGGCCAGCGCGTCAACAACAGCACCGGCCGCCGGCCGCCGTCGCTTATGGCACCTGCGGAGATCCCTCGGCCCGGGAGCCAAACATAGCCGCCAGACATCTCACGAGGGGGCTTGGGCGACGGAAAATTGTGCGCGATTGCACGTTCAATACATTCGATCATCCATTCGGAAACACGCTTTCCTTTCCAATCTGCAAGTCTGCGTATGCAAGTCCATGTGGGGGCGCGGCGATTTCGAAGTCGGAAAATCCTCTCTTCCGTGTCCCGCTTGTGACGTGGAATGGACACTGGCTAAATGTCAGCAAAAATATATCCTTTGGATATTCCATATTAACAAGATCATTTATTCGTCCAGTCAGGGAACGACTCAAATAATTTGGCAACATCTCTGCGCCGGTCTCTGGAAGCAAAATTTCGGGTCAAAAAATAGTTGACAATGGGCTCCCAAGTGTTGTTCAAATCGAAATTGTCCAGTGACAGAAGAATACCTGGAAGGCATTCTTCCATAAAGGAGAAGGCTGAAGACGATACTGCCAAACACATACTCCATAATAGAACGATTAGTAAGAAAGAAAAGATAACGAAGGAGTAGAAGATGAAGAGAAGAAGAATGATTTTTTTTTATTCATTCTATTTCGCAATGTGATGTGAAATGATAAAAGCACCCATCCGTTTGTTCTTTTCCCATCTCAATGATTACACTCCCAACGCCCACAACAGTCAACATCATTTCCTCGCAAACATACGTCTTCCAGCAAGTGGTAATAACGCAGCAATGTGCATAATCGATTTTGCAAGGCGTCCATTCAGTGTTCCGTGCTGTACGGAGGTGAAGTGTGATGACGTGCGCTGGTGGCGCGGGGGGCGTGGGGCTGGGAGGAGCGAAGCCTCACTGGCGAAGGAGGCCGCGAGGGCGCCCGTGCACGTGCTGCTCGGGACGAAACGGAAACCATTCAGAAGCAGCGGCGGCGGCGTTCACGGGATCCGTTTTCAAGGGAAACGCGTACGAAGCCTCCAGGGGCACCGCACAATCAGACGGCAGGCAGCAGCACCGCGCCAGCACGCCCTCTTTTAAGGCGGCTCCACACATACGGCATTCGCCGAGCACCGAGCTACTGCTGGCCCAATCCCGACCAGTTGATGTGATCGGCGAATGTTCGCTCCCTTTGATGAGTCCAAAAGACCGACATGCGGTGAGTAGGGCGAGCGCCGAATGTTTGTCACTCGGCAAATAGCAAGCAACTTATCCACAGTACTCGGGATTCGGCGAGCGGTTGCTCGCTGTTCGCCGAATAACGAATGAGTGGAACCGCCTTTAGGATCATCGCCAAACATTGTTATTGCGAGATTGACACCTTGAATTTATCAACTGAATAACCCAAAACATGCTGTATTAAAAACATATAAAAAGTAGAACACAATACTAACCATTTTCAAATGCAGTGAAGAAACATGGCTGTTGAAACACTCCACGCCAGAAAAAAGTCGTCCCCAACGGGTGAGGTGATGTGCCTTACGCGCATGTACTCTCCACACCAATGATTCGGTATGTTTCTATCGGCTTCACAGCGACTAAAGAATAATACAGGATCAGACGATGCTTCTATGCGTCGTGAATTTGTATGGCAAGCCACTCACATCAATATCACGTGGTGAAACGTCCATCGCTTTCCGGGACTCGAACTGGCATGATCAAGCATGAGATGGTGCTTCAAACCCCTTCGCTTCACCGAAGGACTACAGATATCGCCAAAGCAAGTTACAGCCAAGAAAACACAAATTCAGCTGAAAAGGATCATGTGATGGAGCGCTTTAGGAGGAGTTGGAGAACGGATAATGAATGGAGATGGTAAAGACAGATAAGGCAGATGTAAATGAGGAGGGAAAATATACGAGACGATGTAAAGGGGGCGGGAGAAATGATGAGAATGTACACACTAAGAGAGGAAAGAATAGAAGACGTTATCGCGGAAAAAAGTCTAGTAATAAAAAATACTGATAAATAATTTAAACAGGTAAAGGGGGAGGTATAAGAGACGGGGATGTGAAAGGAGAGTGTGAAAATGAAGAACAAGAAAATGATGAAATAAAGAAAGAGGTATGAATGTACAACGGAGGAGCTTTCAATGAAAATCAGTTTGTAACGGCGTGTGAAACTTATCTTCCGAATCTTCAACGAAAGCTGAATGAATCAACGATTACGGTGATACCCCAAATTAAAGAATTAGAGCTGCACCGCGAATTTCGCGGCCTGAATGGCGAGCGCGTCACCCCACGCCCCAGCACCTACGCGCGGGGGTCGAGCCGAATCGGGCTCTGATAAGGCGGAATCGAGAGATAGATAAGCGCGACGCGGCATCGCGCGACTGGGTCGCGTCGCGCCTCCGCTTCCCGGAAGCGCCGATGCGCCTATCGAGCGTGCGTCAGCGGAAAAGTTCCCTCCCGCCGCGCTCGGAACGCCGCGCCGCGCCGCGCCGCTGGCCCGCTCGGCCACCTCGCAATAATGCACGTCCGCCCGATCTAAGGGCTCGTCCGTAAATGAAGTGAAGCTAAAGAGGGGGAATGGAACAAGTTTTGTGTTATTAGACAAAAAAAAAAAAACATCAAAATCAAACGAATAAAAATGGGCGCTTGTGTTTTGCCAGTCTTAATTAACGGACCGCAAATATGGTTATTACGGGTCATCCATAAATTACGTAACGCTAAAGAGGGAGGGGGTCTGAGGGAGTGTTACGCTGCGTTACATAGAGATAGGGAAGTGCGTTACAAGTTGAGGGGGATATCGAAAATACTTGAAATTTGTGTTACGTAATTTATGGACGGCCCCTTACCAATATCACAAAAAAGTATGTTGCAAAGATGACAAAGCCAGATGGAAAGGAAAATACTGCGAATTTCACTATAGTGCGATTTATTCAATCCTGCCCGTGGCAGATATCAGCTGTTGACGGTTTCATCCAATCGAGAGCTTATACGTCGCTACAGTGACGTCCCCATGGTGACGTCCAAGCTCCCGATTGGATAAAACCGTCAACAGATGATACCTGCCATGGGCAGAGCTGAATAAATCGCAGTATAAGAGATCGAATAATGTGTTCGGAAGTAAAGGAGTGAACAAAAATAAAAGATGCACAACAAGCCGAAATTCTCAAGTGAGTACTTGGGTGATGAAACAATTGCTTGAGTTTGCTAAGTAGTAGGTAAGCCTGCTCACCTAGCTAAGTAGTAGGTCGGACTAACCTGCCTGAGTAAGACATCTTGGGAATACACTGCCAGGGTGCTGACAGCTTGCTCCTTTGGTATTATCCTACAAATTCTACGCGAATGTGAGAGGAATAGTGCGAGTACGTCATCTGCTAAGGGTCGTCCTAAAGCCGAGCGATGGACTGGCTACCTTTTCCACGAAAGACCTCGACTGGTCTGCGAGTATGCGGCTCTCAAGCCAAGGCTCCAGCTTTCCTTAAAAATGCAAACTTGTTTAATAAACGTTGCGCCCTACGCTCGGCCGTATTTTTACAACAGGGAGTTATACAATCCACTACTGTGAAAAAAATATTTTTTATGAAAAGTATTACTTTCTTGTAAATCATTGAGATTGGCACTTAAGTTCCGTGTATCACTTGCTAATGATGGCACTGTTTCTAATTGCAAATTATTACTTTAGTTGCAAACACTGGCGCTTCGTAACAAAAATACACTGTTGCTTAATTGTATTCGTTCATAAGTCCTCACTCCCTGCTTTCATTTTCTTAAGCCACCCACTCTCTGCTTTAATTTGCAATTATTTTTTTAAATTTTTAATTGAAAACAAAAATAATTACCAAGCTCAAACGCAATATCAAACGAATATATTATGCAACGAAGAAGAAGAAAAATGAGAAGGCTGAGTAAGCTTCAAACTGTTTGTTGTCCTCTTTTTGTCAGGAAGTTTTCGTTGCACACATGCAACTAATTTATTAAGATTCTAGTGTATTGATTGAAATTATAAAGTATAACATATGCAGAATGAAATATCAAATTATCTGGCCACATATGCCAAAACATACGCATATCTCACCCCGCCTGAGAAACTCTTCTGACATATAATCAAAACTTTAGAATCTTCACAATTTCACGTAAACAATATTGCAATAATTCCAAAATGAACTTCAGATTAAGTAAATGGTACCACGGATTTATAGTAATCGGAATCCTATCCAGTTGTGCTTTCGATTTCTGCATCACCCGCCACAGTGATCCTTCCACACTTCCGCTCTACGTCACCCAAGGAGAGGGGAGAGACGTTCTTAGGTAGCCATTGCCATGGCGCATTCGCTCGCAAGCTGCACGACTTGCGCGGCGGCTTCAAGGGAAAAGCCCCAACCGGCACCCCGTCGCCCGTGGCCTCGTGTGGGAAACCTTCCTCAATCGCTATCTACCGCAACCTTCCGCCCCTCCCCCCCCCCTCCAGTCCTCCATGCGGAGCGCTATTATCGCCATTGCCTACCGCGGTGGCGATGCCCAAACGCCGCACCGACGCCACGGCACATTCGGGCGCCGCACGCGCATACGAATTATGCACGTCACGTTCAGGATCGCGATGACAAACTAGTGGTGGTAAAACAGCACGTACTTCCTCGCTCGTATTTTTATGCGAAGTTATGCGAAAAGTACTCAAATTTTCGAAAAAATGGTACATTATCTTATTTCAATATCCTATCTTTAAGGAACAGATTTCATTAAGGGAAAAAATCTCTATCTTCATAATTATAGTTGCAGGAAGACTTCAAAAAACTTTGAACTTTTATAATTTTCGAAAAATAAAGGTTTTCAACGAACATGAGACCTGCACCATTCTCGATATTATAACATCCATGTTTTCTTGAGATCCATATGTTTGTCCAAAAGCATCGATGTTTTTTGAAAAAATCTAATGATATAAATAAAATTTCCAGTATCTACTTTATTTGGGGATTGCTCGCAAACAACAGCCTTGGACAACTTTTACTGTTGTCAATTTCCAGGCGGCACGAAACCATTTCGTAATCGCAACCTTTCTCAAGTGTTGTTACCTTTTTTTTTTATTATTTTGAACTTGGTAATATCCTTAAACTGCAATTTGAACCCGAACTTCATAGAACCTTTATTAGAATATTAAGACGATAGTCTAATTTAAGTCAGAATATACTTTAAATTAATATTGACGTTTCGTGTATCACATTAGAACCAGGACATTTTATTTCCCAAATGTTTCATCATATTTAAAACATAGATGTTTTTCGCCTATGTTTTTATCGACATTAAAAACCTTTTAGTGGAGTATCGAAGTATGAATGCGTCGCTAAAATTTGCCATCACTAGTTCAGTATTATTTGCAGAAATCAGCAGCCTTTTTGTTCCTAAAATAGAGTTAAAGAGTAGGCTGAAGTGTTTTTATCAGCATAATTCAAACCTCCCTGCGATGAAAAGAAACTCATTTATGGGTAACGTAACAATATCCTTTTGTCGTTCACATATTCTCCAATTTAATTATAGTGACTTCTGACGTTCGATCAGTTGGGACGCGGGTGCTTCAATAACAAAAATTAAGTCGTAACGAAGCTCCCGATTGAATTACTGCGTTCAGCAGATCAAACGTCAGAAGTCACTATAATTAAATTGGAGAATACGTCAACGAAGTCACTATGATTAAATCAGAGTATAATTTTTGTTTCTTCTCGTAATATAAACACGTTCTAAAGAAATTTCGTAGCATGAATAACAACTGCCACTTCAGAATATGATCAATTGTATGAAAATTGCTTTAGTCGATAATACTTATTACACACCTCACATACACCAACATTCTTTACACCTCTTGACTACCAAACCTTGAATTATCTTAAATATTGCATGTGCATAAAAAAGTTATTTATATTACACACGGCTTAAAAAGCATTATGAAAAGTCAGTTGATTATTCAGAAAAGCGAGTGTGTAATTACTGACGAGTAAAATGGTACTTAGCCACGTGTAATATAGAACGTTTTATCTTAACCGATCGCCTTTTTTTAAAAACATTTTGACATGTATACCAAAATGAATATTGGATTTTTGTGTGTTTCAGCAATGTCCTTTATTACATCGAATAGAATAATGAGCTTTTTCATCTTCTACAGGAAACTTAATTATATTCAATATAATAATGGGCAATGTAATGTACTTCGAGCACTGAAGTAAATAGCTGTACATAGCATATAAATGAGATTGGAAAAGAAAACATATTAAGCTCTTAAACTCAAAATATATAACACGAATTTCCAATTCGCGCAGAAATGGGCATAAAACTAACCAGACCTCGGCCAAGTTAGAGATGTTTATGGTTTCGTTATATATTCATGAATTCGGAAAAATACAAAAACCTTAAAACAGATTCGATTTTTGCTGAAAAATACAAACATATGATTGTGTTTCTTCACCATTTTAACTGGCTGAATTCTTGTACTCAGTACGTTACTGCTTACCATTATGTATTTGCTATGCACAGGTTTAGCGTCATGGAACAACTTTTTTTTATATTTTTGGTATGTAAAGAACTATAAAACATTATATGTAATGTTATAGAAGTGTTATAGCAGATTATTTTATTTGTCGTTTTATTTGTTGTGGGCAAAACGCGCTACGTTTTGGAAAACCATTTTATGTGGTTTAGTTCACCAGAATTTTTATGTGACAGGTCCCTTGAAGGTACTATTTTCTGATGTAATATGAAACCAATGTTGTCGCAAAATGAACCATTTTACTACAAACAAACGGGAACCTTTACGGAAATTGTCATAATCGTCGATAAATCAAGAGTCGACTGGATATATCCTTTGAAAGCTACTAACCACAAATACCAGAGTTCAGAATGATAAAAAACTGCTTTGTATTAGTCACGTCAGCAAGTGCAAATACCGTACACCACTTCACGGAATAACGTTCAAACAGTATTGCGCTCTTATTCCCAACTCCCAACAGTACAGCATTGATCCCACTATCCATTGCACTTGTAACTCGGAAGGAATTCTTGCAACCGTCCGTGCTCCATCTATCATTCATTCTCGTTGATATTGGATAACTGTCTTTCGTAACAAGAGCGGCGGCAGAAAAGCGAATAAAACTTTCAAGATCAATTCTGGCGCGGATTTCTTGAAGATTCAGACATCACGAAGGGAGCACCAACTCCCGGTTATGCGGTCGGTATCGTGATGCAACCCGCACAGCTCAGTGATTCCGTGATATACAACGCACGACATGATCTCGGAGTAATTCCGCATGAGTCACCAACTTGAACAAACAATTCTCAGTGGCACATGCTGCCTTGCTACCACGTTCAAGAGACGTACGAATTCGCAGTGGTGTGTAATATTTGATTCCAATTTTATTTGCACACTTGGATTTCTTTTTAAAATCTGTAATCCGGCCACCGGAATTCGATACCAGGGTTAATTAAAGACAAAATGAAGCATGTGGAAAAAGATGGAACATGAAGCAAAGCAAACGTCCCAAGTCTAAGAAAACTATTCCCAACCATCCTAGTTCAAAGAATGTTCCCTGCGACATTTTGAAATCCGAAATAGCGATTTCATAAATACGTGAATAGTATTTTTATAACTTCACACGGTTTTACCAATGCGACGTTTTTACCTCTGCGATGTCATCAATGATGATCAGCTAGAGACATCGGCGTCAAACAACAGAAAGCTTCCAATTGTAGATGAAATTCACAGAAATCCTTTCACATAGCACGCACTGTGCCTCTGTGTGTGTGTGTTTGAGTGTGTGTGTGTGTGTGTGTGTATGTGTGTGTGTGTCTAAGTGTGCTTTTGGACGGCTGTACGAACACCGTAACCATCGGAAACCGATGATCGACTTCTTCCCACTCGTTCGACACGATGTCACCGAACGTTCGTGTCGGTGAGTGTGGAACACAAATTGCTTAACACGCATAGGGTGGCAATCGCATGGCTAAACCGGATGCGGAAACCTTCCCACGCTGAGAGAACCCACAAAGACGTCTAGTTCCCGTACGTCGTCCTCCACCTAGTTTCCTTCGCATCTCGCCTATTGGCATCTTCGTTAAGGTGTTTGCATGCAGCGCCATTTTCGGATGGGCCCCACCCACAACGGTGGCTTCGGATACGAATGTCCCGAAGCCGTGGCGGATCGCGGGTCCCGTGCTCCTCAGCCTCCCAGCAAATGCGCATCGGGCACCTCCGGGAATCCCCCGGCCTCAGTGCGATCGATGTGATGAGAGCCCGTCGCCTAACGACAGCGCATTCGGCGGGGCTCATCCCTGCCTTGTCCGCTCAAGGGTTTGGGGAATTTATTTTGTTTGAACAGGATACAATCCGCTGCAAGAGCCAGTTATTTCATTAATGAGTTACCCTTCGCCGTTATTTTACTTATCAATTAACATTTTACCCCACGAATTCTTAAATGTCCGTTGATTATATGTTATTGGTTATACTACTGCGTGACGATGATAGTAGTTATCAACTCAATCAAACAGGGAGAATGTCGTACAAATCATGATAGGCATTGCGACCACACTCCCCATGCATCCGTAGCGTCCGTGACGATGTGCAATCTCTTTGGGTCTGCAACGCCCGCACCTCCTTTGCACCACAACTATACTGCGGTTTTTATAACTTTGCCCCTCAAGCCCCTATCGCCACGATGGAATATCACACGGCATTTCGCGTCTTTCTCGGTCGTGCCGCTAGAAGTCACATGATCGCAAGCACTGCTTGGCACGGTCGCGATCAGGCGATATCTAGCGGCACGACTGAGAAAGACGCGAAATACCGTGATATATTCCATCGTGAAGACAGGCCATAAGAGGGAAAGTTCAAAAAACGCAGTACACACGGGGCGGCCGACTGCGCGATGAATCATCCTATGGACGCACGTGGCGGCATCGGAAGGCAACCGACACCGCGCCGACACCCGAAAAAGCACGCCCATACCGCGCTCGAATCCTCTCAGCTCCGCGAGTGCCGATTTCGTGTTTTTGGAGGCGACAAGTACTCGAACTGGGATCACTAATCCCTTGAATGTAGTGCAGGAGTGAAGTGTAACAAGGAGGTGGCGGTGTGCCTTCCCCGCAGGATTGTGAGATCCGGAACTGACATGGCGGTTTGAGGGGTTTTCCTCCTCCAAGAATCTCCCAACGGGATATCGCTTATAGTTCTTCTAAGTATGGAGGAATCACTCAAAGAAGGGACCACTTTAACAAGTCGGAGGAAAAATGCAGGGCGATGACATTGCAAGAGATAGTCATGATGCCATTTACAAATGAGCTGACTGTGACGAACGCATTGACAACAGGAGTGCATGGACGTAACTTGCAGTTACATTGCCATCAATGGCCAATCAGTAGCTGTTAAAGAGGTCCCTTCTTATTGTAATCTTTCTATCATATAGGGGGAGGATCAGACAAGGGAATACGGACGAAGGGATGATAACGCGCGGTTCGTGGCACATTTGTTAATGCACTTCTTCGGCCTTGATGGCGCTCATATTTATTGACGATACCACGCAAAACTTCCGATCAGAGCAGCCAGATACCACAATTTTCCTTCCGACAGCTGTTATATTTGACCTGGTATACAGCCGGTAGAGACTCTCACGAGGCACATTGAGACCTCAGCCGGTCCACTCCCCAGAGATCAGGCTCGATGCGGTGCCGGGCAACACACAATGCATACCACGATTCTCCCACCAACACTTTAGTGCCAGAAACAGCAACTATCGCATTAATATTATACGAAAGGAGCCATTGCATTCGCAGTTTCATGATTTTTGTAGACCGAATATAAATTTTGTAGGATATCTCAGACCACTGCGTGACAACTTTTACGAACTAGAGAACATCTCAGGCTGAGGAAGATAACAAACGATCGCATGCTCAGCGTTTCTAGCCGCAGCGTTTCGCTGCAACGTAATAAAGAAATAATTACATCTCATTATAAGGTATGTTTATTCTGAATTGTAGACAATTCAGAGAAATAATATGTATAATTTCATAATCTATCGCTAAAATCACGTAAATAACATTTCATTAACGTTACAAATTGACATCTGGCAGATTGTTGACTTCAAACTAGCAGAAAGACTTAAGTTCTCGGATGATTCGTAGCAATTTGGGTAATCCTGTTTCTCATCGGACCACCGGCAAAATTCCTTCGCTCCGAAATCTATCCTGAGCGGAGAGGATACCGGTCACGCGGGTCGGGTCTGAGCGGAGTTAAATGGAATAGGTCGCCAATGATTGCCATGATTCGATCACAGACTGGTCTGGTGGTCCGAACGGATGCGGGCGCCCCGATATCTGTCCTGAGCGGAGAGGATACCGGTCACGCGGATCGGATCAGAGCGAAGTGGAGTGGAATAGAATGGAATAGGTCGTCAATGATTGTCATGATTCGATCACGGTCAGGTCTGGTGCTCCGAACACATCCGGGCACCCTGATATCTCTCCCGAGCGGAGAGGATACCGGTCACGCGGATCGGATCAGAGCGAAGTGGAGTGGAATGGAATGGAATGGAATAGGTCGCCAATGATTGTCATGATTCGATCACGGTCTGGTCTGGTGGTCCGAACGCATCCGGGCGCCGCCGCCGCGCCGTGCTTTTAACTGCAGCAGCTGGCCGCGCAGCTCCATCGGCCGCGACGCGGCTGCCGCTCGCCTGCGCCGCGAGGCCCTCGTAAAAGCCGCCATCAACGCCGCCCGGGCGATGGACTGGCGTTTTTAGAGCCCTCGCTCGCTTAACGACGCCGCCCGCCCGCCCGCTCGCTCGCTCGATCTGACGAACGCCCGCGCCGGGCGCCCTACAGACACACAACACCAGATCACGCCCCCTTCCCTCCCCTTCCCCTCGTAAAAGAGCAAATTGACCAGAAAGGTACACCTCGCCCAAAATCCAGCGCCTCACGTACGTGAATAAAGCATTATTCACTTACCTCCTTGCAATCGGAAATAGATGGATAGTTTTTAAAGTTCCTTGCAGGATAAGTAAATTCATCAAACTAAAATTTTAAAAAAACACAATATATTGCCAGAGTTTCCATTCACCTAGTTAAAAATAATATTTGTTGAGTGTATGGCAGATTAACGGCATCAGATAATGTAAGACATCATTACATCAGATTATGCAAGAAAACTTTGCGTCTAGAGCTAGAAAGATAACAATGGAAGAAAATGTCACAATCACATTACAAATTAGGATGTCTACTGTACTTATGAGTGTACATCGGACTCCAATTTTGTGGCTCATCAGCTTACCCGAACTTCTTGCCTTTCTATACCTGCATGTGACGTACATACCATTGATCTTGATAGTACATAGCAAACATTAAGAAATAATTAGGAAATTATTTTTTATTATAATGGTAAAATGAAGATAACGCGTATGCTTGCATGCCTTCTTACCGCAACTTTCAGATAAATTTGCACAAATTATTTTTCTGACATTACATAATTTTAGTCATTACAATTCTTAAATGAAATATTTCGCTATTTAAAGTTAAATTATTTTCTCTGAAATAATATCTATGCATAAGAATTTCCTATTTATCCACGGAGATACGTCCAACTGCTTCTGACATTAGGTGAACGGTAGTCAAAGAAACGTGTTTGATTCAAAGGGGTCGGCATCGTAAAAAATTGTGAAGTCGTGGCGTGCGCTTTCCTTTTGTAATTTCAAAACGAGGAAAACTTTTTCGGTCATTTCTGAGCGACGTTTTAGTATGGCACTCAATAAAGTGGCAAATTCTAAAACGAAGTATAGGAATATGCGAAAGAAAGAAGAGGAACGGTGAAGAAAGATTCACCAATGTGAATAGATATCTACATTTTTTTATTGATTGGCGTTTCCGGGTGCATCAACGGCTAAGGTAATTAGTTTCGTAAGTATAGTGCATGCATTTTATCGCCAGAGGTAGCAGTGTTCTTCCGAATGATGACGAGATCCGGCACCAGCCTACTCGGCTTGCGTTGTTTTCCCCAACCAGGTGTCTCCCATCAGTGGGGCACCGCCCCAGCCGGGTCAAGCTCTAAACTCTCGACTAGTATCCCCATGTGTGGTAGTGTAGTGCATGTAGGTGCGAGTAAGGGGTGAGAATAGTACAAGGAAGAGGAAGGAAAGATCGCGCGTTTGTTAGGGTACTCTTCCGGCATTTGCCTGAAGTTGATGGGCAAAATCACGGGGATTTTTCTTGAATGATTAGATTCAGAAACATTTCGATTTTAATTCAAGACTACATATTTTGAAAAATGAAAATGTATGAATCGAATGGTCAATCTTCCGAAATTGCTCGATTGGTGCCAGGCCCTTCTTTTCGACCTGTTCTTGTGATTCAAAACACTTTTTACATTAACTTGCGAGAGTGCACATATTGTGATTCAGTTTAGCGTTATTCATTCCTTTGACTTTAGTTTCCTAACCATTTACATTTTATTGATTTGATGAAAGTTGGAAAGTTTCCGAAAGGTTTTTTTTAACAACGCCATGAAAGTTTCATACTGGTCACGACTGGCCATTACATGAAAACGAATTCTAAATTTAAAGGAAATGTTATATTTAAATTGACACAAATACACAAGTTCGTTCAACACCACCATATTTTGACGTCAGCAAAAACAATCACACCATGCAATGTTTGCAGGACCTACAAAAACACATGTTAAATTGTACATGAAGTGGCCGACTGATTCGAGTTGACGAACCGGCGGTGAACTTTACAATAACCACTTCAACGCTGAGAAAACGAATACACAACTGCGCCTGGTACGTAGAAAACAACAAATGGTGGTATAGTAGTCATAAAAATTTGTTTCTCGCGACACTCGAGAAAACAAAAGACCTCCCTAATACATCACTGCGAAATGAAGGTGTATAAAAATACTCAAACGAAAACAAATCCAATGTCACCACGGTCCGCACCTCTCGCTATGAAGATAAAGTATTTTGAGCCATCGTAGGCTTTAGTTCGATAAAATACGATGATGGATCACGTTTCAGTCTTTCCCGCTGTATTAATTCGTCATCAGTAGATTTGGAAACGTCACATTGGGACTGTAAGACATTCCGTAAA
Organism: Acheta domesticus; assembly: GCA_031308135.1. NCBI lineage: Eukaryota > Metazoa > Arthropoda > Insecta > Orthoptera > Gryllidae > Acheta > Acheta domesticus. The sequence continues at coordinate 64,181,267 of JAHLJT010003656.1, forward strand.
TCATGCAGACTAGCCGAAAAAAATAGAATGAAAAAAATACATCTATACAGTAAAGAATCTTTCTTTTTACAGTAAATATAAAAATGGCTTTGCAATAATGAGAAAAGAAAATAAGAAATTTTGAAGGAACACATTTTAGGTCAGTTAATATAAAAAAGAGCCTCCCGCCCCCTCAGAAACGACTGTTCATTCAACTGCGGAAAAATTTTCTTCCAAAAAGAAAGTCATGTGATATTCCAGAAATTAAATTATTACAAGTTCGAAAAACTATTCTTATAGACTACTCGTAAATTTGTATTTGAAAGTCACTGCTATCCATCAATCTCCACTGGTTTTGCCTCGGCCACGATGTGAATTCGCAGGGTGCGGGAGGACCAGAAATCTTGCCCCTACAGAATTTAGTGTCCCCTGCTAGAAAAGCAGTCCACAGCTTAAGCCACGCAATTGATACGTACACATATAGGACCCTGATTTTGATTTCCATACTCTGATATGTTCAAAACAAGGAATGCATAATAAGAAATTTCGAATACGAAAGTTTCCTGTTTTTATGCTTTGATCTTACTGTACTACTCATACGAAGACGGTCTTCAAATCAGTCGACAATTCGTGTATTCCTTCCTCTCTGGTATTTGAAACGGCCCTCCTGGACAAAATAATCAATTCGCACCGTGATCTTCTCAGGTTCAACCCATTTAACAATAGTGACGTACTTAACAAAAAGGTCTAATAAATTTCTTGCACAGTAACAACTTGATGCTCCAGAAGAAAACAGTAAAATGTAAAGTTCATTTTCCTGGCTTCCACCGTCCACGGGTTTCTCCAAGTTTTTACAATGCGACCGGGCAAATAATTTTGTCAATACGATAAGGTTTCATCTTATTCTCCAAATGATAGTAAAATCATGTAGCTCAGGGGTGGCCAACAAGTCGATCGCGATCGACCGGCTGATTGCGAGGCCAATTTTGGTTGATCGTCGATCGCTCGCAATGTCTGGGCTGGATGATTTAAAAAAATAATTTTAAACATATATTTTACTTATTTACCCATACCTTGCTGGAACTCACCTTATAGTGAAACACAGTGTAAAAACAAATTTCACACTCCTTCCTCTTTAAACTACGCCTATGACAACTAGCTGATCGCAACACACTTTTAAGATAAAAAAAGTTGGCCACCCCTGATGTGGCCTACGCTACACAGTTTCGTATTTCCAACAGAGTAATAGAACCTAACTATAGCATCCGTGGTTGGAAGCGGAAGCGAAGCAGTCGCTCGCTTTCTATTGCGCTGCCCTCAGTCCACACGCGCAGGGCGCTTTCAGAAATGCGAAGCCATTTCTTCTTCTTCTCACGGACACAAAGGACGAAGACTGTCACTCTTTGCACACGTGTCATCTTCCCCGCAAAACCTACCTTTTCTGAGAGGGAAACGGTACACTAATTCAATACGCTGCACGTAAGAAGTTTTTTTGTTTGTTTGTTTGTTGACTTTCCTCTACAAACCATTTCTATAAAATTGAAACACGGAAACTTCGGAAATAATTGAGAAGTCACTTCAAAACACGATAGCAAATACACTCATTCCATCGAATTTCTATGGTTCAGGTCTTATTAAAATAAACTTGCATTAACGATAGTACCAGAAGATCGCGCGCATTCAGATACTTTAACCAATTTGTAGAATGCAAACCAGTAAAACAGTCTGTTTTCGATTTTTGAGTGCATTGAGGTTTCAAAGCGCTTCACATGCACTGATTCCCGGGGATAGGAAGAAAAGATCGCGCACAGTCTGAGGCCCATTGCATAGGGTACTGCTCCGGCTTGCGCCTGGATTGAACAGGGAACAACGAAAACCGTTAATCAGAGTAGTCTACGAATTTAATTCGCGCAGGAAACACGAACTGAAGCAAATTCCTGACCCCTTACCGGGATCGAATTTTCGACATCCTACTTACCGGTAAGGTGTTGCGTTTTCTTTCGCCGCTACCTGTGTTGGTACATTCATCAACTACTAGTGTGTGCGTCTTGTGTACTAGTAGGGCGATTAATTGTTATAAATACAAGTGACAAAGTCTTTACATCACAGCGCAGAGTTCGCAAACAAGTCGAAACAGTTTGATATATTCGTATTCACTGATAAAGAATGAACTTCCAGACCGTCAGAAAAAAAAACTGAGTTAGAAAATGAAACATCATTTCAACGAAAAAATCACATCTGCATACATACATCCACTTCGGTTTGGTCTCAATATAATCTACGCTCTCAAAAATGTCTTCCCAATAAACACAATAAAAAACAATGTTTCTTTTTCCCACATGCAGTTGTTCTTGTTGTTTTTAACACGTTGAAAATAATGTGATGCGCGACGGCGTCACTTGCAAGCAGTGATCCCTGCGCTTTCCAAATTCACACACCATCATCTCCTGCCTCAAAACCTTCCATCATGATGTCTGCAACACATCATTGTATATGCTATCTTACAGGCAATAACAGGCCTGCGTAACGACAGGAATTCACGGCATCGTAGCCTGGCAAATACCAATCGTTAGGGACTGATTTCCCGACATGTGAACTAGTGTACTGCATGTAAGTGTCTTTAAGTACGGGGTGAGGGTAGGACACGGAATAAGAAGGAAAGATCGCGTACGGTCCGAGGCTCGTTTGTTAGGTTACTGTTCCGTCATTCGTCTAGTATTGATCGGAGAAACCACGGAAAACTACCGATCAGATCAGCCGGCCGCTCGAACTTTCCTTCTGGCAGTGACTGAATTCGACCCAGCGATCTAGCTAATAGCTTTCTAGGTAGTGTCGAAAATCCGACCAACGTCAGGACTCGAACCCTACAACCTCCGGTCACAGGCATTGCAGTGACATCAGTTCATGCCTTGGGCCAACTAAGTCGGTGTGTATAATACACACAATTGCTCTTGTACGGCATATTTATATCGTATCATAAACATATTTAGCTATCCAATAAAATAAGCAGTTAGTAAATGTATTCACATTTTTGAAAACTATGTTCAGATTATCCAGAATTTTGGATCTCCCAGGTTCCATTGAATGCCTTCCGTCCGCGGGGTGAGCCGCGCACAAAGGGGCGATAGGCAATCCTCCGCGCTGACGTGTATTTCCCAGGGGCATGCTCTTCTGCAGGAGAATGGCCATCATCATAGTCCAGCCAGTAGGTCTGATAAAAGGGGGGTGGGTACCTGGAAAAAAGGTCATAAAATCTTTTTCTTTGGGTATGTTGTATGTAACTCAGGCACTAGTTAAAACCAGCACGTTTTTCAGGAACATTTTGCTTGAAAAAAAAAAAAAAAAAAAAAAAAACTGGACTATTAGAATCCCGGTGGATGGTATAAGAGGACAAAACGACTGCCCTTTCACAAGAATCTGAGTTCGAATGAACTAAAATATACCCGATGTCAATTCTACGAAAGAAATTATTCCCATACGGGGATTGGAATTAAAATACACTATTGGCCGGCTAGACTTCACACTGGTAGTGCTTTCAAGTAACATTACAATCGGACTGTAATTGGCAGCTAGCTCCATATCTGCAGCGGATCAATGTGTTTTAACTCGAAAAGAAAGCAAGAAGACGAAATCAATATTAATCGCATGAGCGCTACTCAAACTACAGCGACCCGTACGCTTACCACATCTGCGTTCTGCGTTTCAATTTCCAACCACTCTCTGAGAACTTTGTGATTGATGCAGAGTATTCGCCGTGTCCTCCAATCTTCCACTGCTCCCATTTTACCAATGCTCTACCATCATCCTCGTGAGCATCAGTATTAGTCATTATATAATTCATTGATTTCTCGTTCGAGTGCTATTATATATAATTACAGGTCGGATTTTTATTTATATACATATTTTTTGTCGTTCTATTTACCGTTCTCACAATTGTAATCTTGGTGAATCGTCCTAACACAATACCTAATTTTTTCGTGACATATTTTTACATATTTAGTACTATTATAAGCATTTTGCTATTTCCAGAAAATATTTTTTATTCTATAAATTTCTTCAAATTTATTACATATTTTTTACGAAAGAAGTATTTTAAATATTTCGAAAAAAACAGAACATTTTCCCACATTATTACTGCACGTTGTCTACTCGAGGTACGCTACGCACGAAGCGGTCGAATGTTCTCACAGTTCAGCGCACCTGCTTTAGATATTTCAGTGACGAGAAGTGCGCGTCAGTAGCTTAGGTCATTTTCGTAGGTGTGAAAAGAATCACTGACGGCGAGTTTCGAGTCCTTTACCTTTAATTTCAAGGAAAATCTAGCGATCGCCGTCACGTAATACGCAGTAAACGCCAGCTTGCACGCTGGCATTTACTGCGTCTAGTCTGTCTGCTAAACTATGGTCCTCAATAACATAGATGAAGCTTTTTACTACAGACGGGAAA